>CM053400.1:5538168-5601625 GCA_028644305.1 Xerus rutilus
GCTGGTTGGGGAAGGCAGACATTCTTTACTTCTGTCAAAAACTGGGAAAAATGTAAAGACTTCCGTGTGAAGCAATCTTCTGTGCTGTCTCAGCAGCCAGCATGCCAGGCATTTCATCTGCCCTACTTCAGCCCACGCCGGCTCCCCCAGGGCTGGGGGCCTGAGGGAGTTTGTGGCCGAGTGGGTGCGGCCCATCTAATGTGCTAGTACAAAGGGACCCTCTGAAGCAAGCCTTGTGCTCCAGTCTATTTAAGGAAAAAAGAGTGAAATCCCTCAGGGGCTGGGTTTGCTGCAGTGTGGCCAGACACTTCCCCCTCTAGCACCGAGAGAAAGGGAGGAGGCATCTCTCCAGGACAGTGCCCAGTCCAAGGTCAGACGCTGAAACCTCCCTGACCAGCCTCTGAATCTCACCAAGTGGTCAGAATGGAAATCGGCTCCTCTCCCCGCCACACAAGGAGGCAGTGTGGAAGGCAAGACAGCAGACATGGGGTCCAGCAGGTGCCCTGGACGGAGGTGCCCTGGGCAGAGGCCGGAAGGGAACCAGGGCAGAGGCATGCTGAGGCTGGGGTCACACAGGTGCTGTCCTTGGCCTGCATCAGCGGTTTGGGCGGCTCCCCACCTTTGGTGCCACATGGGCCTTGGAGGTTTGTCTTAGTCAGGGGGTCCACGGAGTAAGCTGCTGACCTTAGCTTCACCTCTTGGGCTTGGATGAATTCCTTTTTTTTTTGGTATGGGGGATCGAACCCCATGCATGTGACCACTGAGCCACTTCCCCAGCCCTATTTTGTGTTTTATGTAGAGACAGGGTCTCACTGAGTTGCTTAGCACCTCGCTGTTGCTGAGGCTGGCTTTGAACTCATGATCCTCCTGCCTCAGCCTCCTGAGCAGCAGAGAGGATAGGCATGGGCCACCGCGCCCGGCTCATTTGGATGAATTTCTGTAAGCGACAGACTTGAGAATGAGAACTGGAGCACTCAGGGTTCAGCGTCAGAGCACCACAACGCCAAGGGAGAAAAACACAGGCCCGCTCATGGGTTAGCCCAGCTTCCGGAGGCCATGACTGTGTCTTGTCTGAGGCCTGGAGAAGCTACCCTGGTGTCTTCCTCTGCATCCTCTGCAGGTTGGGTCCAGCCCTGATGCCATGGCAACACAGGTGGCCCCACAATACACTGTTCCCAAAGTCCACATCTGTAGGAGAAGCCAGCGGGACCCAGAGAACTTAGCTCTGGTCACCTCGGGTTTCTTGGGAAACTTTTATCAGTAGCCACCAGAAAACACCACCAGCGTCTTTGCTGTTAACACCCTGGGCCTGGCATTAGATGAAAAGGAAGGTTCTCCAAACAATCACACGTCCCAAATCCCCCCTGTGCTTCCTGGGGTTGCCACAGGCACACCTCTGCTGGCGGAGGGTGTGTCCACTCCGCCACACCGCACAGCAGGCTGCGGGTTGGGCCCATGCCTAAAGACCTCCCCAGTGGTCAGGAAGAAATTCTCCGGCTGGAAGTCTGGGTGCTAAACCTGGCGCCCCTCCCATCATCTGTGTCCTCAGCCACCTTTTCTCCTGGGACTTCCGTTTCCTTCTCCGTAAGGTGGGATAACACCTCCCTTGCTCACGACCTAACACATTTCGAGCGCTCAGCCTGGGCTTCTTGCTTCAGGAGTGCGCCATCCATGCAGCTGTTATCAGCCCTGTGTGCAAACTCCTCCCAGCCAGGAGGGGCCCGCACCCCAGACCCTGTGCCCTTTCCCCTCAACAGCCCTACACAGGCTGTTCCAGGGGCCCTAGGGCTCCCTGCCCCAGCAGCCCTCACCCACCGGCGTGATGGAGCAGAGCTCAGGGTCCCGGAGGCTCCCGCTGGTCCAGGCATCTCCTGCCCTTTTCTGCCCTCTGGGCCCAACAACGTGTAGCACTTCTAGGGCAGTATACTTGCTGATTGCTTCCTTCACTGTTACTCACAACAACCAGCTAAGACACTGCCAAAGAAACACTCACAGCTGGCCCGTCCGTGCGTCCGGAGTGGCTGGGAGCAGTGGACCTGTGGAGAGGAAGGAAAGCGGGGGCGCAGAGAGAGAGAGGCTGGAGGAGAAAGCTGAGTAGCCACAGACCCCACAGGCCTGGCCCACCATCAGCCGACCCGGAGGAAAAGACAGCACATCCCTGGAAGAGACAATGTTGGGAGGAAAAAGTCATTTAAAAATCAGTGTGGCTGGGCACGGTGACGCAGAACGCCAGTAAGCCAGTGACCCAGGAGGCTAAGGCAGGAGGAACACAAGTTGGAAGCCAGCCTCAGCAACTTAGTAAGACCCTAAGCAACTCAGCAAGATCCTATCTCAAGAAATAAAAAGGGCTGGGGCTGGGGCTCCGTGGTGAAGCACCCTGAGTTCAACCCCCAGTGCCCCCCTGAAAGTGGAAATGTTAGCACGTCAAAGGGAGAAAAGCAACAGCAAGAGCTCCGGGTCTGCTGGAGAGCCTGACGCAGAAGCAACAGATGAAGGAACACTTCAAGGGACTGGCCCTGATGACTGGGCTGGTCAGGCAAGTCTGAAGTGCACAGGGCAGACTGGGGCTGGAGACTCGGGCCAGTGCCGCCACAGTCCACAGGTGGCATATTTTCTTCCCTGGGGAATCCTGGTGGTGCTCTAAATGTCCTTCAACTGATTGGACGAGGCCCACCGACACGATAGAGGACAACCTCCTTTGCTTCCAGACCATGATTGTAAAAGTTACCGCATCCAAAAAATGCCTCTGCAGCTGTAGTTCCATTGGTTTTTGGCTGAATCATAGGGTACCACTGCCTGGCCAAGCTGGCACAGAAAACGAACCATTACACATAGACTGCTTTAGGCTCCAGTGGCTGAGCTGGGGTGTAGCTCAGTAGCTGAACACTTGCCTAGCATATGTGAGGGCCTGGGCTCCATCTCCAGAACTGCAAAAAAAAAAAAAGAAAGAAAAGTCCGTTGACTAATTGCCTTGGCTGCAGACCACTGATGGCACAGTTGCTCTCTGCATGGCGTGGGGTGTGGTGATGTGTTCTTAGGAAGGCCAAGGTGACCTCTATGCCAACGTGGGATATCCCACTCTGAATTCCTGGCAAGATGGTGTGGCTAAAATCAGGCTCGCGAGCTGGTGGCCTCTCTACCCAAGAGGAGAAAGCCCCTTGGGGACTCCTGCACACGTTCAGAAGGCCACAGACATAAGGGCCCTGGCCCAGTGGAGTTGGCTCTCACCTTCGTCTTCTTCCCCAAGTGGGTGAACCCAGAAGATTCCAGTTAAAGAGCAAGCCAGACTGGACTTAATCATTACCTCAGCATGGGGGAAAATGCCCCAGCAAGTCAAATCTTACCCCAAAGGTAAATTCCCATGGAGCGTTCGTGGCCTTGGAGCAGGGCTGTTAGCACCACTGTCCAGAAGCCTCGGGAAACACAGCCCCAGTCCCACACCCACAGGGTCTGGTTCAGCAACACTGGGACGGGCCAAAGGCACATTCTGCAGTCATTGTGTCCCCAGATAAACACAGACAAGCAGGAACCAAATCAAGTTTCTCCCTCCCTCAGCTCCCAGGCAGGATGACTGCGTGCAGGACCCTGGAATGCTGCAAACAGAAGCCGTGTAGAAGCCAGCCCTGGAGGCCAGCTGGACCTGTGAACACAGGACACGCATCCGGGACGCTGGTCCATCCAGAGATGGAGGGGGAAGAGGCGGCTGTGGGGACTTGGGCATCTCACAGCGTCAGGCCCAGCTCTGCTGCCAGGGAGCCAGGGCCGGACATGGATGGGGGACGGGCCTGGTGTTTCTCAGGGATGAGCGCCTCCTAACCCCCAGCAAGGTCTCAAGCAGACATGGTGAAGGGTCACTGCCAAGTCCTCCACCCAACCTCAGCTCAGAACCAGTCCCAAAGGAAAACACGGTCCAGAAAAGCAAGAGGCACCCTTGGAGATACCCGAGCCAAGTCACATGTGCCAAGCATGCCCTTGCCCGGTTCCCAAACAGAACTCGTTTTCTGCGACAAGGCATGGACCTGGGTGAAGGTGTCTGACCACGATGCCTGCTGCCCCAGGTACCAGCTGGTCAGGAGGGGGCTCCTTCCTCCTGCTCCTGAGTCCAGGGCCCTTGGATGGAGAAGACCATTCCAAGTCAGAGAGAGGAGGCCAGGAGCTTAGGCA
The DNA here is from genome assembly GCA_028644305.1 of Xerus rutilus. Classification (NCBI taxonomy): domain Eukaryota; kingdom Metazoa; phylum Chordata; class Mammalia; order Rodentia; family Sciuridae; genus Xerus; species Xerus rutilus. Next base: position 5,542,333 of record CM053400.1, read on the forward strand.
AAGGCAGGTTTGGTCAGGGCGTCACGTCCAATGTACCTCGTGAAGTATAAGGCCACGTCAGCCGTCATCTTTAACCTACTCAGACTCTCTGGAATCCACACTCAGTCAGAGTGAATGCACTCAGATTAAAATATATGCTTCTTCCCATGGACCGCTCTTGGCCCAGCTACCAGGTGGGGTTCCTGCGCATTGGCAGGAGACGTTCGAAAGGCCTAGAGCTCAGACGGGAGCCCTGGTGTTGCCTTCACCCCTCCTCCTTGAACCAGAAAACTAGAAGCCATCGTTACCAGGGGAATTTGCATCTCCTTCAATGCTAAAGAAAAATAGACCCTGGTAAGTACAGCGCCCTTGGAGGCTAGGAGTCCTGAGAATGCAGGATTCCCTGCTCTGCCCCCTGGGAAGTGGAAATTCACTGCCACCCAGACGCTCAGAGTCTGCTTCAGGCATCCAGCACACACGGACAGGTGTCTCTGCCCTGCACCCTGTGCTGGGTGTCGCAGTAACAGGAAGCAGCAGTCCTGGGCCCCGGGGGACTAGCTGTCCACAGAGAGCAGGCAAGAAAGCAGACATACAGAAGGAACTGTGGGTGGAAGGGTCTGCAGAGCTGTCCCGGGTCCCGCTGGCTGCAGCGTGGAGCCCACGGGGAGACGCCTGGGAGCTGCACCCTGCTCGCGCACTCCTTGAGCTGTCCCTAATTGTCCCCTGTGCCCCACCCTTCGCTCTGCCCAAACCGTGGGCATGCAACTGGGAGCACATGGGGTCATCACCTCACTCTCTGCTCCTGTTTTCCAACAGCACCTAATGGAACAAGGACACAGAGCAGATGCCGAACACACGACTGTATCCCAAGAACCTTCTGTGCTGCAGTGGCCTCCCGTGGAGGTCACCTGGGCCAGAAAGGCATAATCCAGTGGCACAATTTCCATGAGAAAACCAAAACTCAAGTGTCCCTCTGATCCCAGCACAGGGTCCTGTGTGAGCAGAGATCGTAGCAATGCCCGCTAAGGAGAGGTTCAAGGGCAGGGCGGCACAGCCAAAGGCCACAGCAGGTGGCTCTGAAGGAAAAGCCACATTCATGGAAGCCATTGGGCAAGGCTGGGCTGGGACTTCTCCTTTAAAAGCACCTCCAATAGCAAAGCCCTCTGCACTCTGTGGGGAAGGTCACCCTGGGAAGCATGAGGACAGCACTTGTCAAGTCAGGTCTGGAGGAAGGACGTGCTAGGATGGCCATGGCTTTGACCACAAGCTCCCTGGCCAGGCTTTGATGGGGACCTGGGAGGCTCAGGTCAGCTGAGATCCTCTCGAGCTTCTTAGTGACATTTGAAGCAATTTAGGAACCCTTGCATAGAGCTTATCAGGAAAACCTGTCCCAGGGCAGGAAGGTGACTGTGGCTGAAGGGAGCCTCTGAGACCCTCTCACAGCCTCACTGACTTCTGTCCAGGTGAGAGAGAAGCCTGCCTGTTCGAGTGTAGTGGTCTCAAAATGACTTGGGGGTTGTTTTTTATTTTTATTTTTTGCAGTACTAGGGATTGAACCTGGGGGTGCTCTCCCAGGGAGCTACATCCCCAGCCCTTTTAATTTTTTTTTATTTTGAGAAAGTGTCCCATTAAGTTGCCCAGGCTGGCCTTGAACTTGCAATCATCTTGCCCCAGTGTCCCGAGTTGCTGGGACCGCATGTACTTACCACGGTGCCCAGCCTTGACTTGGAAGTTCTGAGCCTCTGAAATGACCACTGGGTCTGTGTCTCCTGGCACAGGCTTTCCCAGTGGGGGCTGCTACCCTCGTTACCTCTCACCCCTGAGTTTCAGGAGCCAGCTGGGCCTGCCCAGGAGAAAAGAGAACACTCCAGGGAGCAGGCGATGGGGCAAAGGCCTTCCCTCTGCTGATTCCCAGTGTCTCTGAGTGAGTGGCCGATAGGCTTGCTGGCTCTTTGGGGCTGATGGCCAGAAGCCCGTGGCCTCTGCCTCCTGCAGAGCTAGGAGACTCACTCTCACTCTAACACTTCTCAGTATTTGGGACTCTGTTAAGGTTCAGCAAAATAAATAAATAAATAAATAAAAGAGAAGAGAAGACGAGGTGTAGACGAGGGGGGTGCAGCTCAAATGCTTGAAAATCAGCAGCCCAGATGCCACCTGGGAAGAGGTACCTTCTTGGGCAGCAAAAGTCTAAAACTTTGCATTAATAATTTCATGAAAAGGAGGGTGGTGTGTGTGTGTGTGTGTGTGTGTGTGTCTGAGGAGCGAGAGTTATTATATTACCCACAGTTAGAATCTTAATCTTAAATAGATTTAGATTTTCCCGAGGAGCAGCTGCTGTGGGTGCTGGCCCCTGAGCCACGCCCTGCCTTCTCCCTGCTCACAGACGGATTTGCTTCAGGATCTCGTCTTTCTCCCACGTGCGCCTCCAGAAGCCATCGCTACTCCTTCCCTCACCACTCGTTGGTTTGGAGCTGGGCTTGAGACACAACTCTGGCCAAAGAGATGTGTGGGAAAGCCTTTGGGGAAGTTGTTCCTTCACTCCCAACATGAGACCCATGGCAGACGGAGAGGCCCCAAGTTCCTGATATTACTGAGCCTCAGGATGCAGCCCATTATGAAGCTACCAACATCCGGACTTCCTGTTTTATAAAATTAATGTTTAGGGGATGGGATATAGCTCAGCAGTGAAATGCATGCCTACACTTGCAAGGACCAGAGTTCCAGCCCTAGCACTGGGGAAAAAAAAATGTTCTGATGATTTAAGTCATTTTGAGTGAGATTTTCTTTTACTTGTGCCTGAAAGAACCCTTACTGGTTTATCCCATAATCTAAGCAATCTGAGCATCACAAATTGCCTTGGAATTAAAAGTACAAAAGCCAGTCTCTTAGCCAATAATGTCTCTGTCGTGGAGGGTTCACTTCGCAGCCAGAACAGCTTCCTTGTCCTCTCCCTGCACTAAACACCACGCGAGGGGCGTTTCAGCCAAGCGTTGTACTTGTTCTGAGCACTTTGGGTCATGGAGGCCTATCTTCCCAGCAGAGCATCTGGGCTCAACCAATTGGGTGATTTTCTGTGACAATGGCAGAAAGGAGAGGGCACAGCCTGTTCCGTGGAAGACAGTGAATACACTTTGACAATGACACCTAGTAGGAAGAGTCCTCATCTCAGGGGGAACACCCTGAGCTTATTCTTCACTGGAACAGATTTGTGTTCCTGTTCAGGCCACAGGGCCCCCAAAGACTGTCTAGGGGAACAGACGTGGTGGGGCGAGGATGCAGGACGCTGGACTCACAGGTCTAGCCCTCCCAGGAGAGATTTCAAAACTTTAAAGTGGAATGCAAGCCCAGCAAGGGTCTGTGACATAACTTGAGTCTCAGAGGAAGCCCAGCACCCGCCGCATTTCCCTGAGTAGAAACTGAGAGAACCAGTCCAGTAAAGTCTCGTGGGGATGCTGCGCAGAGGTGGCCCGCAGCCTGTCCTCGCTCATCCCCACCCCTCCTGAGGAAGAAGAGGCCCACGTCGCAGCAATAAAGCCCTCTCTCCCCCACTCAGGCTCTCCGCTGCACTTATAAAAACCTTCCTGGTTTCTGGATGTGCCTCTTAATCTGCCCTTAAGCATCTAGACTCCATAAGAAATCTGCCTTTCAGAACCAAGGACCTGAAAATCAGATATGCTTCTGTAACACCAAGGCCACATTTCCACACACAAACACAACACATTCCTCTCCAAGCATATCTGTGAACACCCAGTTCCAAAGGCGTTTTTCTCACTGTTGGGAATGTTCCCCGAAGGTGTTAGCGAATGAGAGCAGCAGAAAAAATTAAAGAGTGGGTCACCGGCTTTGTGGGCTGAAGGAAGCAGAAGCTGTGGAAGGTGGCTGGGGACGCCCAGCCAGGCAGGCTGGCTCCACCTGTCTGACCTGCTCGGCTCGCTGCCTCCTCACGGCCTGGCTCAGCTGCTGGGGGCTTGGCTGACTGCCAGCACCTGGGCCCCTCCAGAAGTATGCACTCACCTGTCCCTCCTCCTGCTCCCACCTTGTGACCTGCCCCTCAGCGATGCAAGCTCTGGAACATCTCTCTTCTGAGTCATCTGGGTTCTAAACCTAAAGCTCATGGGGAGAAAGAACAAAGGGAGACGGAGAAGGGAGGGGAGAGAGGAAAAATCCAGGCCCCCATGCCTGATGGCAGTGCCTAGAGGCTGGTAGTGGAGGTAAGGCTAGGTGGGGCCAGGAGCCTGGGTGAGGCTGGGCAGTGACTGTCAGGGCCAAATCCCAGGGTTGCTTTTTCCCTCCAGGTGGCTATTTTGGGAAAGCAGCTTTCCCCTGGAAGTCGACAGACTGGCTACCCCAACACAGGATCTGGCAGACGTGGAGCTCTCCAAGACCACAAGCAGGTAAAGGCAGGCAGAACAGCTCTGGAGAGCAAGACCAAGTTCCTGCTGAGCCTGGCACTCCCCAAACTCTGGCTTGTAAAAGGAAGACCTGGCCTGATATATTAACCAGGGTATTGTCAGGCACAACCTGGGGCGGGGGCATGGGGTCTAGCAACACCGTCAGCATTGTCCTGCCATCCACGAGGGGCAGATTTCACTTCTCTTCCCTTTCGCCCTCTGACCCAAGTCAATATGCAGCATCTGAACACACATCCCTGCCTGGGATGAAGGTCACAGACACGGTGCCTGCGATGGGACCAGCCTGGCATCTGACTTCCAGTCCCAATTTCTGCTCAGATTCAATCACGTGCTTCTGAGCTGGCCCAAGAAGCCAAGCCTCTGGGCACCACTGAACAGGGACAGTGAGGGCCCACGAAGAGAACTGCAGGCACCCTGACATCTCCCAATAATTAGGATTTTCCAGTACAGGGTGGAAGCTCAGCACCAAGCCCTGACGAGGAACCCTGTTTTCCTAAGGAGGCAGAGAGGCAGGGAAAGAGAGGACCAGCCTTGGAACTCAGATGAGCTGACGTCCTTCCTCCCTGGGGACAGGAGGCTGCCTGCCAGGCAGGTCTTCAACTGAACCCCAGGGTGTGTCTGCCTTCGGAGCAACACTGGGTTTTGCAAAGCCCCAGCTCAAAGCCAGCACTTGGGCTGCTGTCCCAAGAGGATGGGCAAACATGCAAGCCTAGCTCTAGGGGCCCAGTGCTCAGCAGTGGGGTAGGACCCTGGGCAGTGGCTGGGACCCGACTCCTTGTGGCCATCAACAGTCAGGCCTTTGCTTTCTTCTGCCAGTCCCAGGTCAGAGGCCTTAAGAAAATCCCCCAACCACTAGCCTGCCCTGGCTCTCAGATCACCCACTAGTCACGGGGCAAAGGCCCAAACTTGTAAGAGGGAAGCATCTGATGACGTCAGAAAACTACACCGCAAAGGTGTTCATGACAGCAGAACACAAGAAAGTATCTACCAAGCCATGCTAAAGAGGGAGCAGAGGATTTCTGTCTCCAATTTAGTAAAAAGAAAGAATCTTCTGGATTTGCATAGCAAGTCCCATGGTAAGTCACCCGGGATCCCCCAGCATCGCAAGGCTGCTTGTGGTTAGAGCTGGTGAGTCAACAAAACACAGGACCAAGCCCAATGAGCTCAGCCTTTTGAGAAAGGAACAAAGGGAACTGCTCCGAGTGGCTCAGTGAAGGGTCGTTTTGGCCTCCAGGGGCCTTTGGCAGCACTTGGAGATGTGTCTGGTTGTCACCTGGGTCAGGACACTACTCATTGCACCAGGTGGGTAGAAGCCAGGGGTGCTGCTCAATGTCCTGCAGTGCTCAGGTGGAGCCCCAGGGCCAAGGGTCAGCAGCTCTGCCATTGAGAGGCAGCTCTAGTGCCTGAAAACCCTTCTCTCCTCTTTGGGGGTCCTGGGCAAATGGTCACCTATAGTCACTGACATGACCCTCAGCCCAGAGGACCTCTGGTCAGGCTTCAGGGGTCAGCATCTCTGGAGGGGCCTCTGGAAACAGGGCTGAGTCTGGGATAGGCTGCCAGGCTGATCCCAGCTGGCTCCAGCCTCAGCCGAAGGTTCCAGAACTTCACAACCTACCCCCTGCACTGTAGTCCTCAAGGTCCCATAGTGAGGCCTCAGAAAAAGATTAATGAGGAAAGACCACAGCTGATGACCTCCCAGCTGGCAGGTGCCTTACAGGTGACATGGGGCTTTCACATTCTTTGTCTCGCCTGGCTAAGTGCAAGCCTCACCCGTCAGAGCAATCTTCCTGCATCCTGACCTGCCACACCAGAGCAACGCAATGTGGCAGCCACACGGTCATGGGCACGGAGCTGTGTGTCCACCTTCACACCAGATGCAGGTGCAGCCCTGAGGAAAGACAGAAGCCCAGAGCTGGACTCCTCCCCAGGACCACAGGGGCAAGCCACAGGGGCAGGGGGGACAATGGGGCATAGGAGTTTTAGTCGCTGCAGCCTCATAAGTCCCCAGAGCACAGAGCTAGGCAGAGATGCAGCAGCCTGTCTGGGGGACCTGGGGCAGGCCGAGCTGGCTGCCCCACGCAGGCCCCTGACACAGGGAACCCGGATCCTGACCAGGCTGCAAGTGCTGCTGAGACGAAAGCTCCGGAAACGTAAGAACCACGTCACATCCCAGGAGATTTTCCTGGGCTGCCCAAGAGCTCAGCAGACAGTCATGCCCATCCCCATGAGGTGGAGGATGGGAAGGACACACGCCCAGGGATGACAGGGGCCGTCTTTGGAGACTTGCAGGTGTGGACGGAAAGGGGCCCAGCCCATTAACTTCATCAGTATCTTTGCCGGTATTATTACTTCTCTTACAATTCTAAAAGGACATTAAAAAATAAAAAGGAACACGGGCAGCATATCTCACATCCACCCCGAGTCCTGGGGAACAGGCCTCACCTGCTGCACCAGCAGTACCCTCAGGCCAAGGCCTTCAAGGGAGTGTGTGTGTGCACGCGCGTGTACTCCGGCTCTCCACCCAGCCAGGGACAGCAGCCTGAAGCTCCCTTTTGGAGTGGGGACAAGTCAGGGGAGGCCAAGAACCACCAGGCAGGCAAAGCCAGTGCTCCAGGATAGAAATAGAAGCTGCTCCCCAGGGCCTTGGATGCCACCACACCAGCACGCACACGGCTGCTCAGAACAAGACGCGTCCATCTGGACCCACAGCTCGCCTCTGAGGCTGGTGATGGGAAGGAGAGGCACCACCAACACAAAGTGCCCTGCCCACTCAACCTGCACCCACTTTGCCCGGGGAAGGCCTCCCTGACCTGCCCGTGCTGACCTGTACCACCCCCGCTGTGACTGCAGAACTCGCCATCCGCTCTTCCCTTCCATTCACTCTATTGGCATCGAATCTGCTGCCTCACCCTCTCGCCTCTCTGCACCAGGGGGTTCTGGCCTCCCTCCCCCAGCTCTGTTATCTGCAGCCAGCGTGGATAACCCACACAGGTGTCCCCATGATTGTCCTCTTTCCCAGGCTCCCCTGTCCCAGAGACAAGGCCAGAGCCAGGTGGACAGGGCTGATCCGTGGGACAGCACACGCACTGGCCATTCTTAAGGCCATCAACATCAACATCAATGGAAGAATAAGAAACATGATATTTGGGCATAGCAACATAACAGGTTAACGATAAAGCATACGTTGTCCATATGACGTAGAGGAAAGATGATAAGACGGTACTGAAAGTAAATGTGAAGTGTACCTGTATGTCTTTAGCTTAAGAACACACTGGAGCTGGCAGGAAGACTGCTGGTAGAGTGCATGCACCTGGTAGAGGTCCTGGAGTCGCCCCAGCACCAAAAAATAAAGGATATCCAGGTCTAAAGGCAAAGGAAAGCAACAGGCCCAGGGGCTAGATGGGGAAGTCACCCCACCGCCCTGCAGATGCCATGCCACAGGACAGTCGCCCAGGGGAACAGCAGTTCCCTGGAGCCCAGGCTGGGCCCTGGCATTCTGTGAAGGCTGCAAGCTCTGGGGTTAACTGGTGACATAGGAGGCGGGAGAGAGAGTGGAGGATACAGGAGCCAGGCACATATGAATTCATCACGTGGGGTAGTCAGCTAGAGGAAAACCGCCTCCCACCATCCAGACAGAAGGGGCTCCAGCAGCAGGTGCTATAGGGAGGTGTCAGGATCCAATGTCCAAATGGGGTGGAATGGCCCAAGGGGACTCATGAAGCAGGAACACTGGTACATCACCAAGCATTGTCCATCCTGTTCCTGTTCCCACAAGCTGAGGACTCGCTTTCCACTTCCAACTCCTAAGTATTCAGCATCCACCTCACAGGGCTCCTGGTTCATGCAGCAAACCCTGCCTCCAGGTACCCATGGGGTAGCAGGAGACTCGCTTGTTCAGGGGATTTTGCATTTGAGTGTAGAATACATTTCCTTCCTTCTTTTCCTTCATACTGGGGGATGAATCCAGGGACACTCTACCACTGAGCCATATTCTCAGCCCTTTTGATTTTTAATTTTGAGACAGGGTCTCATTTAGTTGCCCAGGCTGGCCTCAAACTTGCCATCCTCCTGCCTCGGCCTCCCAAGTTGTGCCACCACATCTGGCTAGAATACATTTTCTGTTTGGCTTAAACTGAAAGAACGAAGCTCTAATTTTTTAATCTCAACCACAAAACAGCTCACTGGAGACTAGGTGGGGCTGGGGAGTAGAAGGGGAGACCTCTCTGAGGCCATCGGCCAAGGCTCACTGCTCCCTCCGATGCTGTCCCTCCAGCCCCTGTGTCTCCCAGGGACCTGATTCCAGCCTCAGGAGCAGCCTCTAGAGGAAATACAGCTCTGCTGGATTTTGGACTGCTAGTCTCCAGAACTGTGAGAGAATGAATGTCTGTTGTTTTAAGATATCTACTTTGTGGTCATTTGTTACAGCAGCCACAGGAAATGAACATACTCCCAGAATCATGAACAAAGTCATTAAATGTAACTAGAGCAGGCTGGGGTGGGGTGGGAAAGAGGCCTCTGAGCTGCCCAATCTCCTGTTCCCGCCCTTCTTCAGAAGGCGCTGTAATCCCCACACTGTGTTCTGTGGTATCTTCACATTCTTTTAAAAGATACTCTCCTTGGACAAATACACTCCCTGCACCCGATTTCAGTTAGCTGCAATTCAACATCAAGCAAATACCACATCTAACATTAAACAAAAGCAAGGCATCAAAGCAGTGCTTTGTTTCCAAATGACCCATCTCTTATTCTGGTACCTGGGCAGGGGCAAGCCGGCCTCTGAGATCCAGGGAAACGGCTCGCACCTTGTCACGATGCTCACCTAACTGGGGGTGGGGGCTTCTGAACTTACAGTAATTCAGAAGCAGCCAATCAGAAGACAGAAGAGGTTTTCTGAAATCAGATTCACTGACAAGGTCCAGGAGAGACAAATGAGAGCTAGACAGTAGTGGAAGTGACAGAATGTATCAAACACACTTGGTCACTCACTCTGTGTCTGAAGCCGGGGCCTTTGGGCTGTTCGCACACTACAGCACAGAAGCACCTATTCCAGTGAACATTGGGTTCAGCAGGAAGAGGTGAAATTGTGTTTAGTTTTATTTTTTGCTGCACTAGGGATTGAACCCACAGGCACTTAGCCACTGAGCCACATCCCTCGCCCTTTTTATTGTTTTTGATTTTAAGACAAGGTCTCACTAAGTTGCTGAGGCTGGCCTTAAACTTGTGATCCTCCTGCTTCAGCCTCCTGAGCCACTGAGATTACAGCCATGCACCACTACACCTGGCCCTTTTTATTTTTTTGTTTTGAGGCAGGGTCTTACTAAATTGTCCAGGTTGGCCTTGAACTTGTACTCCTCCTGTGATGCCTCCTGAGTGGGTGGGATTACAGGCATGGTCACTGCACCTGGCTATTTAGTCTGTTCTAAGAAGCAAGGAAAGCATCTATTACATTCTAGAAAGATTCCCAACCCCAAACAACACAACTGACAAGTTCTGGGGCATACAGGGGAATCGGCAGCTATCTAAAAGGCTCAGTGTTTCCTGGGAGTCTGTCCACCTGGCTCCCACCTACAGGCAGCCTGTGCCCCAAAGACAAACCACCTCTGGGAGGCCACACCTTGCTCCCTCCCATCTTCCTAGCCAGGTGGATCCATTGGCCGCTGCTTCACCCTACATCCCCGCATTCCTGCGACCCTCGGGGTGGCCTCCCACGCCTTCGCTCTCACATGCTGCCCCTCTGCCTGCCTGTCCTTGCTCCAGGGAGTAACTACAGGGAGTAAAGCCACCCATGACTGTCAGCACCCAGCACAGCACTGCCACCACACAAAAGGAGCACATCACAGTGTGCTGAGCACAAGTGACCATAGACACAACCATGACTGTGCTAAGCCCGGATGGCAGGTCATCAAGGCCCCGGGGGAGCTAGGAAAATGTCAGAAACGCTGCCACCATCCTGATTCTCTCTGCAGGTTGAAAGTTGTCAGGATGACAAGAAAACCGTAAAGACAGAAGAGCCATCAATGTAGTTAGAGAGCATGGTGGACAGAGCCCACGACGACAGCGGTGCGCGTGGCTTTGTGGGACTCCTGCCCCTTGAGCGTGCGCAGGGCCTGTGGTTTACTTCTAACCCACACGATGTGGCCCAGGTGGCAGGAGCTCACCCCACGATGCGACTGCACATCAGACTCCCTCTTTTGCTAGCAGACCAAGGCTCTCCTGGCTGGCCTTACAGAAGCGAGCCATCGTGTCATGAGAGCCTCGGGAAGGCTGCATGGAGAAGGGCTGTGGGGGCCTCTGGGAGCTGCCACGGCCTGGCTGCAGCCAGCAAGGAGCCAGGGGCAGAGATGAACACCGTGCCAACCCCCCGGGTGGGCTTGGGTGAGGCCCCTTCCCTGGTCCAGTTGCTAGATGAGACCTCAGCCCTGCCTAAGGCTTTGACGGCCTTGAGCAGGACCCGGCGGAGCTGTGGCTGGACTCCTGACCCACAGACCCCATGAGATGATATTCTCTGTCACTGAGCTTGTGCTCATCTGTCACGTGGCAATAGCAAACTAACACAGCGATGACGCCAGCCATGCCAATGGTCCTCACACACCTGAGGTCCCCTCATGCTGCCACCCCCAGCCTGATGGTCGCAGAGCCACAATGACTGCAGACTGCCATGCTGGGCTCTACTCTGACCACACTTGTGCCCACAGACAAACCTGCTAAAGCCCCAGTTTCGTCACAGATAAAATCAGGGACCATGATAGTGACCTTGGAGCACTGTTACAGGGATCAGTAAGATGGTATTTGTAAGGTGCTTAGCACTGTGCCTGGCATACTGTAAGAGCCCAATAAATGCTTGTTGTGCATGCATTTCTTATCTACCTTCTGTGGTCCTGACCCGACGGTAAAGCCCATCAGGACAGCAGCGGGCCATCTTGCTTTTGTACCAGGAGCACAGGGCCTCGAACACTGGGTCGATCAAGGAGTATCTGGGAACAAACAACCCATCTCAGGTGATCCTCCTGGCAACCCTGAGAGGGAGGCAGGATAGGAAGGACTGGCTGCCCAAAGACGGGGCGGGTGCTGTTACATTCTGGCCCTGCATCACCCAGGACACGAAGGGTGCAACGAAGACTATCCCGCTCCCAGATGATGTTCTTTACGTTTTTCTCCTGCCTTAACTACAACTTCTAACCAAGTTAATTTGGCACATTTTAAGGAGAAGCGTAAGTGTTGGCCTCCAGTACAGTAATTAGGCTTAAATGGAAACAATTCACATAAATGAAGATAATTAGCTGTGTGTGCACCGCCAAGCCTGCCTTTTTGGAAGCTCTGGGAAGGAGGGGCGGTTCCTTGGAGAAGGCAGGGAAACGCGATTTTTTTTTTCTTTTTTTAACTCAGTGTGGAATGATGTAGCTTATGGAGCACTCTGAGGGAATAAAAATTGTGAAGTATTTGGGGGTTAAATGGCTTCTGAAGTCACAGGACAGTCCCTGGTAGGTGCCAAAGTGGGGGCTGCTGGATAGCTGCCAGCCCCTCGGTGCAGCCGGGAGCTGTGGGGGAGACAAGGGAGGCTATGCCTCAGCCCAAAAAGGAAGGGCCAGATGTTACCTGCAGGAGTATCACTTAAGGCCTGTTCCACCTCTCCTAAAAGGCCACCACCGCTGTCCTCTGACCCTATCAGGGTCCCTGTATGTTGCATGAGACTCTGCCTAGCCCGGGGAGGTGGGTGTCCTGAGCAGGTAGACCACCGGGTTGTACCCAGAGTGCACGACAGTCAGCACAACTGTGAGCTGCTGTTTCTCAGCAAGTCTCAAGAACCATTCATTCCTCTGTCTCTCGGGTTGGAGGTGAGAGATTGATATTCACTCTGAGGTTGGAGTAGATTTTCACCTCCCCTCCCCTTGTGGTGATCCTGAAGGAGGGATGCATCCTTCAGTGGTGAGGTCACGTGGTCCAGGATTTTAAATTTGCTTCACTCCCTCACTAATGGGGAATTTCAAAATAATGGGGGTAACAGTGACAGAAGTCATACCCACTGTCATTTCAATTATTATTTTGTGTGTGTGTGAGATGAAGTGACGGCTTCAAGATGTTTCAAGCCAGGATTTGGTTCAACACGTCAACCAACACCCAGCCCCTAATATGAACACCCCCCCCTACTGTCAGACCGGCTCTTTCTCCTCTGCTGGACCCTCCTTTCCCCTGCCACTGTGCCACTGACTGAGCACTCAAACTTCACTTTCCCAGTAAGGACGGTGAGCGCAGAGACAGGGACTTCCCTCCTATACTCCAGTCAGGCACCATCGGCCTGCCCTGGGTCCAGTGAACCATAGCCAGGGATGTGGAGGAGGGGGACTCCAACAGCACCAGGCTTCAATCAAAACGGCTCCCTAGGCTGAGGGTGCAGCTTAGTGGTAGAGTGCATCCTTTGGATGTTCAAGGCCCTGGTTTGAGATCCCCAGCACGTGCGCGCATACACACACACACACGCATACACAAAATCCCTTTACAGAAACTTCTTTTTTTACAACCCGTGACATTAAATATTTGCAGTACTGGTTAAGAAAAAAAATGAAAGCACCGTTTTTGTTTTTTTTTTTTTAGGAAGGGAAAAAAGGGGAATATTTGCAAGGCAAACATGAAACAAAAACTCCCCAGTCTCACTGGATTCTATCAGTGGAGAGAAAGGTTCTTCTGATTTAGCAAAGTACAAGATATCAATGAAAGCCAAGTGCTCCATCCCTGAAGCTACCTAGTAGCTGCAATGGCCTCCTGCTCATTTTCTAATCATTCTATACCATGGCTTTACAAAGTCGATCCTAACATAAGGCCACTTTTATAGATGAAGAGCCAAAGAGAGGCCTGACTCTAGAGCCAAGTCCTGACCCCAGGAGGGTGCTGAGGTGTCTTGTGGATGCAGAAAAATGAGCTGCACCAGGGGCATCATTTACCTGCATGCTTTGTCCCTCAAAGCTTGCACTATACAATTCTTGCAAAGATGTCAAACACTCAGACAGTTGTGGCTACCATAGTGATTTTGTGTTCTCTGGGAAGAGGGGGTCTGCTAATGGAGGCACCTTGGACTAAGGTCTGACATCTCTTGTTTCCATCTGATATTTGTGGCTGAGGGTCACACTAGTTTGCCTCCTGCTTCTTCCTTGTGATTTTGCAAATGTACCAAGCGCAGGGCCTTTGCACATACTGATTGACCCTTCTGCCTAAACAGTCCTCCCCCTCTTCTTAATTCAGGTTTCTCTTTAATGACTCACTGTACATAGCAAGGACTCAGTAAAAATTTGCTGAATGAGTGAAAGAGTCCTGTCTGGTTATTTTCTTATATAACTCGGATCTCCTCTAGAGGTTGGACATCCTATAACCAGAGGCAGTATCTCACTCACCCTTGCTTCCTCCTCTACCTCCTAGCCTAGGGGCCAGTAACAAGGGCAGTACAGGGCTGAGACAGCAACTAAGTGACATGATCACTGGGAAGTGCTGCCTGGGTGCTATATGACAGAGGATCCAGGGCCTGTCTAGATTGAACATTATTGATTTGCCTGCGTACCAAAAGCTTGGGGTGCCAAGTAAAAGTATAGTCCTTGCCGCCACCAAGCCTGTAAGCCAGGTACCTCATGTGACTCAACAGGCAGGGCTCTGGAGTCCTGTCAGTGGAGCCTGGTCTGCACGCTGGCCAAGGTCTAAACACCACGGCAGGGCCCGAGGTCTCATCCTAGAAGCCTAAGAGAAAGCTAGATTGGCAGGGCAGATCAGGGCAGTTCTGGCCAGTCCTCAGGTACCAGGCCTCTAACTGGTATGACAGCAGGTGCCAATGGGCCCCAGTGTCCCAGCTGAAACTGGCCATAGCAGCTCCCCGATCCTGGACAGATCTTCATGGCCCATGTGGGCAAGGACAACCGCTTTAGCTTTCAGCCTAGCCTCAGTGGACATCACTGCACACAGCACTCAAGCAGAGAGACACAGAAGCTCAGGGGAGTGGCCACTTGTCTCAAAGTTTTCCCAGAACTGGAAGCAGAAGTAGAATTGGCCCCACATAACTTACAGTGGGCCACTTTGATGTGACATTTTATGCGGGAAGCTCAGCCACTCCTAGGCTCCGGGAACCCAATGTGGGTGTATTACAGGCCACGGGCCCTGGGTCTTTCCACAGAACCCTGCTTCTCTGGCCCACCTGACACAGAAATGGGAGAGGCACTGCCCTGTGTGTCCTATAGATGCTACTGGCTAGGGCCACCTACCCTGGGAGAGGAGGCCTCCAGGGCGTTGCCCCTGCTGCTTCAAGGCCCAGCATCCTCTCAGGCAGTCCTCATTCTGCCTGGCAGCTCTCAGGCTGGATGACACCAGCAGGGGGCAGCCTGTTCAACTGGGGGACCAGCCGATTGAAACACTGAAACTGCTCATCCACCTTTAGAATTAAGTTCATCAAAAACTTGACCCCTTGTCCAAGGAGGTGGCGCACGCTTGTAATCCCAGCACTTAGGGAGGCTGAGACAGGAGAATCGCGAGTTCAAAGCCAGCCTCAGCAATGGCGAGGCGCTAAGCAACTCAGTGAGACCCTGTCTCTACATAAAACACAAAATAGGGCTGGGGATGTGGCTCAGTGGTCGAGTGCCCCTGAGTTCAATCCCTGGTACAAAAAAAACAAAACAAAACAAAAACAACAACAAAAAAAACCTTGACCCTTTTTATAATACTACTTCAGTGACCCAAGTGCTTTTCCTACCTCATGAGGTTGTCACCACAACCTTGGGTGGCCAGAATCATTGCCCCACTCTCAAGGTGTGGAAGAGAACCTGGGGAGGAGGAGGTTTTTGCTCCAATCTCAGGCTGGTGAGCAGCACAGGAAAGGAGAGTCCTCAGTTTCTACTCAAGTCCGCCAGCCTGCCTCACACCCACAAGAGTGAGGAAGAAAGGACCAGCCCAGCACAACCCCAACAGGAGTCCTTTCTTTCCAGATTATGAAATCAAAGAGCATTCTGTTTCTTCTTGGAAATTCTTCCCCTTATGACAAGGCGACTACACAACCGAACAGTTTTCATTATTATTACTGAAGCAGTTGGTCTAGTTCCTGCCTCTTTCTTTACAAACTTCACACAGAGGGACGCATGCGTTTGTTTACCTGTGCTCCCCCTTGGTGCAGCGGGGCGGCGAACAGGTGGCCCAAGCTTCCAGGTCCCTCCTGCTCTGGTTTCTGGCTGCAAGCTCCCGAAACATCTCCAAATGCCCCAGATCTGCGAGGTCGCCCAGCGAAGCAGCCTAGCTCTGAACAAGCCCAGGCAAGCCCAGGCAGGGCCCGCTGCTCCATCCTCCCTCCTGCCCACACCGCCGGGCTCCGGGGCAGGAGACGTGTGTCTCTAACCCGGGATCTGGGGAGCTGGGCTTGCCCCAAACCGACGGCGCGGCGGCAGCTCCTTCACCTGAAAAGAAAAAGGGACCAGGTGGGCGAAAGGCGAGGCGAGTGAGGGCGGCGCCTGCGTGCGCAGGATCCTCGCCCCGGAGCTGCCTAAGCTGGGGCCCCGTCGGTGGAGCGCAGCGGCTGCGAGCTGGCCAAGGCCACCCGCGCCAAGGCCGGCCGCACAGCAGGAAGACTGCACGCGGCCGGTGCTGGGTTCCATCCAGCTGGGCGCAGGGTCGGGGTCCAGATCTCCTCCGCCACGGCCACCCGCCGGGGTTGGAGCTTCCCAGGCACAGTGCGCAGAGTGCGCAGCGCCCCTGCCTCCGCCCGCAGCCGGTCCCAGGGCGCGTCTCCCAGAGCCGCTGACCCAGGCTCCCCGGTCATCGCTGCCCTTCCGGGGACTCTCCGCCTCTCCGCGACGGAACCGAAGCTCGGGTGAGCCGAGGGGACCTGTAAAAAAGCAAACGGAAACCACGGGTGGCTGGCCGTGATGCCCTGCCCGCCGGCCTCTCCCCGGGAAGAGGGAAGAAGAAACCGGCGTCTCGGGCGCTGGTGCGGGAGTGTCCGGAGGCTGGACCTATCGTTTCTGCGACATTGCCAACCCGGAAAGCGCGGAGGTCCCATGCAGCCCGGACTCAAGGAAAGGGAAAAGACTTACAGTGCCAGGAACCGGCCCCCCGCCGTGGCCACCGCCCGCCGTGCCGGAGCCGCGCTCCCTCTCACCTCGCCCCCAAGTTCCGGCGCTGCCAGCCAAACGGGCGATCCCTCTGTGCGCGTCCTGCGGGGTCTGTGTCCTGCCGCGCCAGCGGTCCTGGGAGGTGGGCGGGCGACGTGGCTGGCGCTCGGCGCTCGGGAGCCCCGTGCGCAAGACCAGCGGACAGTGCATGGGGCAGGGCTCCGCTCAGGGTGCTGGGCGGAGGCTTCCATACTGGCCTTGAAAGTTCCCTAAGACGCTTACTCCACGCGGGTCCGGAGCTGCCCGGAGCTGGCGGCCAGCAAGGCGCGTGCCTCCCATTTCTCGCCGTTCCCACGCTGTCCTGTGCGTCTGGCCGGACGCCCTCGGGCTTAGCAAGGAAGCTCGTGGGGAACAGCCCTGAGATCCTCCTTCCGCTGAGAGGAAAGGGCACCCCACCAGCAATCTTGCTCCCAACCAATGTGGATCTTGCCCAGCGCGTCCCTATCCATTCTGGGACAAGCTGCTCACAGGCCCACTGCACCCAGGTACTAAGCAGGACAGAGGCGTCCTGACTCCTGCCGCAAGTGTTCCTGCGCTCTAGGTTTTACAGAAGTCGCTTCATGAGAAGCAAACCCTCTTTCCAGGCTCAGTCACACAAACTCCCTCCCAGTCCCCTCGCCCCAGATACACACACCTATGGCAGGACCCCGTGTAACCTACCAAAGATGCCTCCATGAGTGCAGAACTGAAGGGGGAAGCTGTCCTTTGTCAGGAGGCAAAAGCTCCCTGAAGTGAGAGCTAGAGGCTCATTTCTCCTGCACTGGGCAGAATGGTTCATTGCAGGCGACAAGAGAAGCAATGTCTGCCTGGGTGTCCTGGAGGGAGCCAGTGAAGGCCAGGTGTGGGCTGCCCCCATTCCACTGATAGTATCCTGAGACTAAAAGAGATGAGCTTGCTTGGAGTCCCTGTTTCCCCGACTGCTCCAGGGATTCCAGAACACTCCTAGAGGAGGGAGCCCACAGCGAGTGGATGGCTGCAGGCCAGGCCTACCTTTCCCACATCAGCAGAGCAAGGTGGAGGGTGCAATTCCACACCCCACCCTCACCCCAGGGTGGCCTGGCTTTTGAAGGTCCTCAAAGACTCAGGAGGATAAAATGAGGCCAACAGGCCCTGGAGGCAGCACTCGGCAAGGGAAGAGCTTGCTTTTATGGTCAGCCAGAAGTAGGTTCTGATCCTGAGTCATGGTGTGACCTTGGGCAGGAATAATAACAGCCAAGGAGTATGAGGTGCTCATGGAGTGCAGGTGCCGGCCTAACCTCCCCTGGGAATTGCATTCAGTCTTCCAAACAGTCCTCTGAGATATGCATTAGCTATGCCTCACGCACACGCAAGGAAGTCGAGACCCAGAGAGTCAGCGCTTGGCCCCATCGCAGCGGGTAGAGTGCTGCGGAGCCAGAATCCAAATGCAAGCCTATCAGACCCCTAGCCCTCCTCCTTAAGCACCTGCCACCTACCCCAACCTAGCAGATGGCTCAGCCACTCAGAGCTTGCGTCCTCATTTATAAAGACAGCACTGGGCTCATAATAAATATTGTAAAATGAGTGACTAGCACCGCCCCCCATGATTATAAGGACCACACTAGACAGTGCCAGTACATAGCAGGCACCCTCCTGCATTCAGCTACTTATCTAATGCACCTCTGGGAGCACCACCTGCATACCAGGCCTTGAGGAAGCCTTAGTTCTGGGCTCCACCTGGAGAACACTGTGGGACCACTGCTGGCTGAGTGCCTCTGCCCTCAATGGCTTTTTTTTTTTCTTTTTTCTTGCTTTCCCTTTAGAGTCACCAAAATGCCTTAACCCGGGCAGTTAACAGTTGAATACATATACTTTGAATACACCAGACTCCGTCAACCAGAGAATTGAAATAATCTGACTCTTGTTCATTTTTCCATACCAACAGTCCACACCAGTAAGCCTTTTTTTTCTCCTTTAAGCATTGTTGTATAAACAAGGCCTCTATCTGCCAAAAATGCTGTTCCTGAGGCTGGAATTGTGGCTTAGTGGTAGAGCACTCACCTCGCATGTGGGAGGCACTGGGTTCGATCCTTAGCACCACATATAAATAAATGAATAAATAAAGGTCAATCAACAACTAAAAAAAAATTTTAAAAAAAAATGCTGTTCCTGGCCCACTGTGCATGAGCACCTGGCCCTTCTGCAATTTCCTCTAGACTCACACAGCACCCAGATCCATGCATCTGTAGGGCAGGGCTCTACTTACAGGTTGTGGCACGAGAGGGCTCTGGAGAGAGGGAACTGCAGAGGAGGCACCAACCAGTGTCAGCTAGCCCCTTGGGAGCAGCTGCCCATATCCCCAGATGTCAGTGTAGTACTATCCCCCAGATAACCTTGGGGTCTCCAGTTTAACCACGGAGGCTCTGAGTTGCTAGTGGCCACCCAGCTGGCATCCCTCTCTGAGATCATCTCATCTCAAGTGAGAAAGACAAACTGATGAAGTGTGCAGGCAACTTCCAGATCCAAGTCAATAGGAAAACCCAGCCAGGAACCCAAGAACTGATCTCCACTGGGCCTGTGCAGGGACCTTGTCCAAAAATGAGGATGGAAATGCTCCAGAATGAGGTAACAGTGATGGTCATACAGCTTCATGAATAGTCCACAGCCTACTGAATTGTACACTTCCAAAGCTGAGGTAAGGAAGTAAGCTATCACAGTAAAAAGAGGAAAAAAGGAAGCCACCGTCCCCATTCTCCCTTACTGGCTGGAAATACTTGGCATGATCAGCTGATCACGGGAAAGCCCTCTAACTCCTCTAACTTAGCAGGTCTCACCTTGGTGTGGGTAAGACAAGAAGCTGATCTCTGCCAGGGCCCTGGTGTGGCAGTGCTGGGGGCAGGAAGTTAAGAGGCTCAGGCAGTCTATCAAGTCTACAGGGTCACAGGGCCCTGAACCAGACCCTGCAGAAGAAAGGTGTTGTGATAGACAGGTCAGTGCATTTGCATGGGGTAGCAGTGGGGGTGAGGTAGAGGATGCCCTAGAAAACCTGCCTACAACTTTCAAGGCTCTGGCCATCAGCGAGCAGTTTTCTAGGCCCCATCTCTGAATAAGGAAGCCCAACTTGAAGGGGTTGATGAAGAAATCCCCACTGGATGAAGAATAGCAAATAAATGTAAGAAGTCGAAAAATCCTGTACAAAGGGGAGAGTTACTTTTAAGTGTTTATTCACTGCTGGGCATTTTAGCTCCATGTGGCCTTAAGGTTCTGCTAATTTTCTAGCTCCTGAGTTGTTCCTTGGCTCATGTGTCAAATCAACCTTTGTCCTATTTAAGGACAGAGGGTCAACTAAGGGGATATCTCTTGATGGAGCTGAATGCTTAGTCAATATACACATACATACTATCAACTACCATTCGTCCAGTCCTCTGTACGTCACGCACTGTCAGGTGCTTTACCGACTTCATGGCATTTGATACCTCTGCAGCTAGGAATCTCTGGTATTATGCCCATTTGTTTTTTAGGATTGAACTCAGGGGCTCTCGACCACTGAGCCACATCCCCAGCCCTATTTTGTGCTTTATGTAGAGACAGGGTCTCACTGAGTTGCTTAGCGCCTCGCTGTTGCTGAGGTTGGCTTTGAACTCACGAGTCTCCTGTCTCAGCCTCCCCAAGGGCTGGGATTACAGGCTGTTATGCCATTTGGCAGAAGATAAGCTGAGCCTCCGAAAAGCCTGTGTCACGTCCTTGTTAAAGCATATAGATTTGAAAGCAGAAGACATGGTGCCTGGATCCCTGCTGGTCCCAAAAGGCAGGACGGTCCTCCCCTCCCCTCTGCCCTGCACAGTGTGCCCCGGCAGGCACGGAGGAAATACCTCCACTTCTATCAAAATGCACAAAAACTCCCTGACCTCAAATCCAGAGAAGTGAAATGTGCCAGGGTCTGTTACTGCTTCCGTGATTCTAGAAGTACATTGAACCGGAACCTTCCATTTCTCCAGCTTAAAGTGGACATAGGCCCAGCTTCCTTTTAACATCCAGACTAACAGTGAATCTAAGCTCCAGCCCCAAAGATTGTGGGAAGGGCATTTTCCCTTTCCAAGGATCTCATCCTGCAAATAACTCCAGGAGCCCCAGCACACCCCAGGACTGCCACATGTGATTATAATTAATTACAACCTGAAATTCTACTCCTTCCATTAACCCATGTGGCTAGTGGCTGCCATATTGGACAATACTGCTCCAAAGTCTTTTCTGAAGCTGTAGCCTCAGGAAGTGGCCCACTGGGCTGTGTCACACACAGGCCTGCTGCAGCTGGCTGTTGAAGGGCCTCGTGGAAGTCCCAGGACACCTCTCCTCACCCGACATGTTTGCTCACAGTACTTACTTCGTGAAGTATAGGAGACATTGATGGGGGTCTCCAAGATGATCCACTTTTGGGGTCTGGGATCTCCAAACAAATGCAACCTGTGGAGGCTTTTCTTCAGTTACTAGATTGTCCTTTGACCTAGTTGAAGGTTGAAGGTCTTTGAGTTCAGCCAGCCAACGTGTTTTGATCACACGGCAGCAGTCTGAATCAGAACACAAGCCTGGGGTCTGGAAGGCTGCAGTGTGATTGAGTTTTATAAAGATACCATAAAAAGTCTGATGGGTTATCTGTGCCAGACAGCCTGGTGCTGAAAGCTTGGCCCTTCACAGTAGGACCAGCGAGAGACCTGGCTTCTGCCATAAGCCAAGGGCCTGGAGGCTGTCTCAGCCATCACTGGAGTCAAGACAGGGCCCTGGGCCCTCCAGTGACGCTTGCTTCTGTTTTACTTACATCCTGTCAAGGTCATAAGTGACCTCCATATTGGTGCGTCCAAATGTTGGTTTGACCTAAGGGGCTCCTTCCTGGCCTTTGGAATTCAATGTTCCTTTCCCGTGGATCTTGGATTCCACTCTCTCGGTCCTCACCTAGTCACTCCAGCCTCCTCTGCTGCTTCCAACTCTGGTCTCCTTCCCCTCTGGGTTGGAGGACCCCAGGGCTTGACTCTACACTCCCTCCTTGGCTTTCCATAACTCCCGGACACTGATGACGCTCACATTAATCTCTGCATTCACGACCTCGCCCTTGACCTCTGACTCTGTCAGTCTTGTGGATGTGTAATAGCAATCTCAAACACCCCATGTTCCCAGGCAAAAGGCCCAACTGCACCCTGCCTACTCAGAGGGCTCCTCTGAAGTCTTCCCCATCTCCAAAGATGGCAACTCCTAACCCTCTGGCCAGTCACCTCGCAGGCAATGCTGGACTCTTGTCCTACCTGACATCCAGTCGATCAGCAAAGCCTGTCGCTCCACCTCCGAAACAAACCCAGGTAAGTGCCATCACTTATCATGTTCACGGTTTTTGAACTTGTCCAAGGCACTGTGGTGCTCTTGCTTGGATGATGCCGGGGTGTCCTAACTGGTTTTGCTTAGCTCTTAATTCCCAAAGTCCATGCTCAGCATAGCATCTAGGAGTGATCTATGCAGAAGGAAGTCAAATCACATCACTCTTCTGCTCAGAACCTTCTAGTGGCTCCTCAGAGTCAAAGTCAAGTCCTTTATGTCTTAACTACACTCTGTTCAAGCCTCCTTGCTGATTTTAGTTTACATCAGATGTGATCTGGCCTCAGGGCCTTTGCACTTGCTGTTCCCCCTCCCCCACCAGGACTGCTTTTCTCCCAGACACCCACATGACTTGCGACCTCCTTCCTCCTAGTCTCTGAATGTCACCTGAAGGATAAGAACTTCCTAGTCCACTCTCCATCCTCTCTCCTAGCTTTATTGTCCATGTGTCTGCCATCCGCCTTTCTAACAATCGATGTTTATTGTGTCTCTCCCACCAGAAGGTGAACTCCCCACGGGAATAGCAGTCTTGCTGGCTGCTGTGTCTCAGCATCTGGAATAGTCCAGTATGTGCTACAGAAATATTTGTTGAAGAGGACCAGCCAGCATCGGCTGCCCAGTCTCATGCCTTTGCTGATCTTACCCACCCCCTACTGTGCCGTCTCCTCCCCGCTCAAGTCAGCAGCGGACAAATATTCCCTCCTTATCATAAGGACAGAGTGAACTTAAGCTTTGCCCACGATTTTTGCCAAGCCCACAGTCACTTCCAAGGAAAATGCTCTTTCCTCTTGAAAGAGGACCCCTACATGTACCCCTACCTGGGCTCTGGGAGTGGAACCCAGGGCCTCACATATGCCAGGCAAGCATCGCACCTTGAGCCCCAGCACCCCTTCTGTCTCAATCCATAAGGTCAAGGCCAGTGGCTCTCTGGAGGTACTCCCACCCGCCCATTAGCAGCCCGTCTGTAGGTTTGCCAGGAATCTGTGCCCGGGCGCCACACAAAAGGATCTCTGCCAGTTTAACTAGAGAAATCTTGAGGCACTGTAGCACTGCCGGGGCGGCAGCTGAGCACAGGTTGTGAGGTACAGGGAGGCACACGGGCCACAGTGGGCCTGAGTTAGGCCAAGATAAGATCAACCCAAGCTGCATGCACAGGGCATCTCCAGGCAGAGCCATGCTATGTAGGAGTAAGGAGCCAAGTGGGCCGAGGAGGACGGTGGGCCAGGAGGAACAACCGTGGGGGAGGCCCAGCCCCAGCAGCAGAGCCACCAGGAGCACTCAGAAGGGACGTGGCTGGGGACAGATGACATGGGTTCTGAAGGTCCGGCTCCCCTCCCTCGGGGGCCACTACCTCAGCCTCTCAATCCTATGCAGCTGGAGCTTTCCATGGCGTCCACTCCCCCTACCCGAGGCTAAGGAACCAGACAGATCAGGGCCCTGGGGCCACATCCACAGCCACCCTCAGTCACCACCCTCAGCAGCAGCCACAGGAAGTAAGAACCAGAGGCTGTGACAGTTGAGTGAGTTTCCATCCTGGGCCCCGGGGAAACCTCAGAGGGAGCCCGAGGAAGGAGGTACTTCGGCCCAAGGTTACAGAACTCATTTCTTACAGCCAAAGGGCCGTGTAAGGGCAATAATCCTTTCCTAATTAAAAAAAGATTAACATAAACACTTTATTCCTCGTGTAGGTGACCATATAATTCTAACAATTTATCAGAAATAAAGGGTGGAGGGGAACAGCCTCCGTGCCAGGAGGAAATTTGGATTGTCCTGTAGAAGAGAGGGTCACCCACTGTAGGTGGGGCTGATTAGAATTCCACACCTCAGCTTTGACGTCCTGGAATGGAGAATGTTGTAGAAATGCTGAGGACAGTAAGGGGTCTCACAGGACAGAACTAATGTTAGAGAAACATATTAGGCCACCCACCCAAGGTAAATCTACTCTAAAGGACAGCAGAGGCCAAGAGAAAGACCCAGAAAGAATGGCACCCAGATCCCAGAATATATAAATGCTTCCAGGACTCCCACCGATGCTGCAGGCTGCTGTCCTCCAGCCAGCCACACCCTGCTTGTCTCTGGCCTCTCGCTTCCATTCAGAGTTATGTGGCTGCAGTCAGGGCTCCTTGCTCCGGAGTCAGCTCAGCCTCACCCGTGTCTTTCTATAAATAGGAAGAATGCTTAGCATGGCCCTCAGGAAACTGCATGTGGAAAACATCCAGGCTGAGGGCCAGACAAGATTGAGGGGCACTCATGGGGCTTCCCAGCTGGAGCAGGGTCTCTCCCACTTGCCTTGAAGAAAGGCCTCGGGGGAGCAGCTGCTCTGGGCCTCCAGGAGCCTAAGCAAAGAGGCAAAGCAGTTATGAAAACAAAATCAGTTCCCAAGTCGGTATGCATCACAGTGGTTTGCAGGACCTTTCAGACAAAGCATCCCCCACTCCTCCCAGCAGGAATGCCCTGCTTTGAGTTAAGATGCTGCAGTCCCAGAACATGCCTGAGGGACCTTGTGCCTTAGAAGAGGTATATGCTGGTGTCCCCAGCAGACAGCAGATTTTAAGGAAGAAGAATTTTAAGGAAGAAGAGAGAGGTGGATCAGACAGAACGCAAACATGGCACCAAGTGAGGCCCCTTAGCACTCGGGCCCCTGGAACCCAAGGAATCCTGGGGGCGCAGCCGGGATCGTGCAAGACAAATTTGGCCCATTTTGCAATATTCTCAGGCCAGCCCTGTCTGCTCCCTCCTGTTTTGAAGAAAAGCCTAATTTGTACTTAAAAAAAAAAATCACTTATGCTGGTCACTGTTGTGAAATAAGCAAAATTTATTGCACAGAAGGAGGCCTGGTAACTCTGAGACTTTGAACAGCTGTTCACACCTGGGCTGCAGGACCAGGTGATGCTAGGCCACAAAGGAGGATGCCCTGCATGTGGCAAGGCTGAGTCTTTTAGAAGACATGGGACTCTTAAGCCACTGCCATGTCTCAGGGGACCTGAGATTTTACCAAAGGACGAAATGTCAAAATGGTGCTAGAAAAATGTATGCTTTAAACATTTAGATTGTAAAAAACAGGATGCTTTTCTCCCATGACCCAAATACAGTATGGTTGTGCCGTTTTCTAGTGATGATATGAAAGCACACAAAGGCCCAAGCCAAGCACCCCACCACCACCAGACAGACCCTGCAGTGAGCTCCCCAGGAGAGCAAGTGACAAGGGGGCAGGGTTTGGCACAGACACTGCAATAGGAAGCTGAGCCCCAGGATTGGACAGGTCAACTACAGTGCTTCTAGACTCAAGGGATCTAGCACACAGGGAACATGCCCAAGTTCCCATCTTGGACCCGGCTGTGGATCAAAAAGAGGAAAAGGCAGAAGCTGACTCATCCACTGTGTCACTGGGACTTGGGCCCTTATACTGTGGACCACCCTACTGTCAGACAGGGAGATGCTGCTGATTCATAAAGATATGCAGAGCTTGTACTTTTTGAACATCCTCACCGTGACTCTCATGTCAGAGAACGTCCCCCCACCACCACCACCATTTTTTTGGTGCTGGAAATCAAACCCAGGGCCTTGAACATGCTAGGCACATGCTCTGCCACTGAGCTATACCTCTAGCCCCCGATAAATTCTTGTTGAACTGATTTTCAAGAAAGTACCATCAACTGGGCAAAGTGGCACACACCTGTAATCCCAGCAGCTTGGGAAGCGGAGGCAGGAGGATTGCAAGTTCAAAGCCAGCCTCAGCAACTTGGCGAGTCCCTGAGCAACTCAGTGAGACCCTGTCTCAAAACAAAAACATAAAAATAGCTGAGGATGTGGCTCAGTGGTTAAATGTCCCTGGATTAATCCCTGATACCAAAAAAAAAAAGTACTATCAAGAATTATTTGGGAAATCAAATAATTTGACAAATAATTTGATACAATTAGACAGTTAGAGAATGAGAAACTGTTTTGCCCATCGATCTCATTTAAGATGGGCCTGGTCAAATTTCTTGGCTGACTTTCTGCTTGTTGGTCAAATTCACCGGAACACCACATCAACCATGGATATGGCAGCTTTTCTGCTCTGCAGCACGTGCCTGACAAGGGTGTGCTGTACGCGGTCTCCCACTTGCCCTAAACTGGAGAACCAAGAAGTGGCCACCCCATAGTCTATAAAGCATGTTTTACCATACAGAAGCAAGGTGATCTGAGCGAAGAAAATGGGCTGTCCTCTGGAAAATCAGAGTAATCAACCTCCCAGCAGCTGAGGGTGGTCCTTAGGGTATATTAACAAGTGACACCATTTGAGAGGGAAGAGGGAACTCACTTGGTACAAAAATGTTTTGGAACTCCAACCCAAAGCCCAAAGATGAATCATCAAGGGAGGACAGAAAGATGGATCAAGGGAAAGGCTGTGGGGGTAAGATTGACACCAAAGCCAGGGGCTGATTCCTGTGGACTCCTGTTTGGGTTTGCCACTATCGTCCAGTCACATTACCCAAGCCAGGGGTGGACACAGCTCTGCATGTGAAATGCAGGGACGGCCCAAGGATCTTGCAATGACACCAGAAGGCGGAGTTAGAACTTGTCTGTGGCCCCCTACTTAAGGACGGTCAGCCTTCCCTGGAAATATTGCTAAATTTCCTCAGATAACAGATGCACAAATGACTAATCAGGTCTCCTCTAAGAAATGAGATCAAACCATAAAGCCACAGTACACACCTCTGTATTGCGAAAGTGGAATGGGGGAGGAGCAGGAGATGACACAGATACTGAATGACAAGGAAATCTCTAAGTAAACTTCCTGTTCTTATTAGTAGAAACAGAATCTTGAAAAACTTGTGCCTGGACCCCTGGGACTACATAAAACTCAAAACCCCATCCCACAAACCGCCTTGCTGGGGAGTGAGCCACTGGGTTTCCTCTCTGCAGCCTCTAGAGCCCTCTGCTGGAGGAAGTCTGAATTACAGCACTAATAATCCTCCAACTCAAGTGGCCCCTATTTTCCAGGATTGCAAAGTGAACCCTGAGAGAAGCCCAATGATTTCTCCCCCTGGCACTTGGCCCAGTGAGAGTTGTAAACCAGAGGTCCTACGAATGAGCCCAAAGGCAGCGTTCAGTTCCCAGAGCCGCACTGCCTGACGGTAGTGTTTCCCACTGTGTCCCCTCCAGATGCTCAGCTTTCTTACCTTGTCTTAGTTCACCTGAGTCAGGCAGGACACCTGATGGATCCAGCGCTGATTACCTCATCCTTATTCCATATGCCATGTTGGAACATGTCCCAAGGAATCCCAGGTCGCCCTGAGCTTCCTGTGTCCTTGAGAAAGTCAGTTCTCTGGGCCTCACTGACCTCATCTCTGAGCTCAGCTCAAGGGTTTGGACCAGATCATTTCTAAGTATTATCTGGCTTTGACTAAAGCGTCTGTGAAGTTACGTTACTGTGGACATCTGGGGTTCAAGTTTAAATGCATAAAAGGAAAAATGGGATCTGATCCTTAATCAGATCTGCAGAGAATGAGGACAGCAGACAAACTGCTCCTCTGTGTTGGGGAAAAGCAAAAATGCCCAGGGGGGACGGTGCCAGGGCACCGGAGCCCTTGGATCCTACAGGCACTTTGGAGTTTTAGTCTGGCCCCTGGCTGCCTCGCTGGCACCCTTTCTTCCCAGAGGCTGGTGCTGTCACCTTGGCAGGTGGGCAATATCAACATCCCATTGCTATTTGCTCTTGTGGTCCTCAACGCTCTCTTATCCTTGGAGGAGATCTGGTCCCTGGAGGAGTGACAGGGACTCCGCGGGGTAGTTGGCTCTGCCTGGAGGGTGCAGTCCATCTCCTGGAGAGCTGCCTTTCCCCATGTCCTTGGCAGGGAGACGGCAGCCGCAGTGCTGTGCTGTCCTAGGCTGAACTGGAGGGCTCCTGGTGTCAGCTCCTGGGCAGCCACAGGCCTCAGTGAGCCCCCAAAATGGATGTCATCAGTGCAGAGCAGGGTCTGCAGGTCCCACCACCCCTTTCATCTCCTCCTCCTCCTCCTCTTCAGCCTCCCTCCTCCTAGCGCAATGCAGACTCCAAGGGCAGCCACCACGGTGGAGACACTCAACCTAAAGCAGGGAGACAGGGACAAGCAGTCACCCGGGTGGAGGTTCTTCCAGCAGAAGTTCAGGGTCTGGACCGCAAAAGGCCTCGGTCCCCAAACTGTCTCACAACTATGAGCAACCCCAGAAGAGCCCGCCGGTGTGCGCAGCTGACATCACTTCCTATTTTGCCGGCAGACAGGGCTTTCGCCAAGAACAGGCCCCTGGGGATTAGTTGAGAAGCATTTTTGTGCCACTGGTATAAATAAAAATGTGAACCAGAGGCTGCTATTCTGGGCAGAAGGTGCTGTCTAGACCCCCTGGGGGCTGTCCTCTCTGTCCCCAGGCCCTTAACTCCTGGCACATTAAGTATATCATAGGACCCTGAGGGTCAGCAGCTACTGGACCCCACCCACATTTGCTGGCTCCATTTCCCTCTGCAGGGGAAGCTGGACTTCCTCTACATCCAAGTTCAACCTTTTATGACTAACTACATGACATCAGGGGGGAAAACCTTTTCCCCACTACTTTGGAGCCTCTGTCTCCATAGGTTGTCCCAGAAATGCTGAGTGGGCGCTCAAGAACTGGGTCCCAGAACGTCCCTTTGCTCTCACCCAAAAGATGCCTGAGCTGGGAATCCCTTCCTTACGCCCCAACCAGAAGGGCAGCCTTATCTTCCAAACTGGAGTCCAGGGTTCACAGCTCCAAAGCCAGGGGACACAGCTTCCTTTGGCTTGTCTCAAAGCCTTCCTAACCCATCCAAGGGGTTGGTGGGTGGTGGCTGGAGTTTCCCAAAAGCAGCTCCGCACTTGATGGCTGCTCAGTCCCAAGCGCTGTGGACATGGTGGGTTCGAGATGCGCAAGCCAGTGGGTACAGGCACCCAGGAGCAGAACTCCCCATTTATCATCCTTCTCGCCCGGGGAAAGCTGTCTCCTGCCCCAGCACTCAACTCCAGTGAAGTACTGTCCTCAAGAAAAGGTGGTCTAAATAAAGCCAGGAACTCACTCACTGCACCAATCAGCGCCGCCGTCAGGTCGGGTCTCGGCGCCGGCTGCGCGCAGCCGCCAGGAGGTGGCCGTCGGGACGCGGGCGCGGGCAGAGCGCCGCGCCCGCCCCAGCAGTGGTGCAGGGTCTCCGCATCGCCGCCGCTGCTGCAGCCCCGCAGCCGTCAGCACTGCTGACTTGGCCCGGGCGGGGAGGGCGGGGAGGGCGGGGGAGGGCCTGCTGCAGCCTGGGTTCCAACTGCCCCTGCGCAAGGAGCCCGGGAGAACCCAGCGGCGAGGGCTTGGCTGGCCAATGCTGGGGCAGTTGACGCGGGTGGAAGGAGAGAGCTGGGGAAAGGGCCCTGAGTCAGCGCTGGTGCACTGGGAGGTGTTCCAGGGAGCCTGTGAGCGGGATGGATGGCAGCCTCGGACCTTGGACCGAAACGTGCACCTTCCGCAGCCCCTTGCGTTCATGCCCCCTCCTAACTGGGGAAGCAACCTTGTTTCCCCCCTCCACATTCCTGCACCATAACGCACCCTGCTCTGAGGACTCCGGCGGATAGAAAGATAGAGAATTCTTTTCCAAGCCCAACTCAGGCCCACATAAGCCCCTAGATAATAACAGTGGTGCCCAGTGCAAGGTCATGAGATCTGACATGTGGGCAGGAACAAGGGCAGCCCAGAGCTAGTCAGTCCCACGTGTGTGAGTGATGGCTGTCACCACCTGGACTTTCTGCCTCAGAAAACCTGCAGAATGCTGTCCCCTCCTGTCCTGGTTCAGCTCTTGCCTGCCTAGCTCTCAGCTGTGGTCTCCCTCTTCTGTTGCCTGAGAACTGGAGACTGCAGAGGCCAAGCTTCTCCAACCCTGTCCATCCCTAAGGGTTTTGTGTCACCTTGGCTGCTGCACCTTCTTTCCCAGTCATCTCAATTTGGTCACTTTTGGCCCAGACGGTGCCTCCCTAAGGGAAGGAGGCCTCTTGCAGCCAGGCAGTTGCTGTTCACTTCACAGTGTGAGTAGTTCATTTCACAAGCCTCAGCAGTGTCAGGACTGGGCTCAGGGGTCACCTGCTCCCCTTCAGAGCACATTTGTGAAGTTCCTGTTTCATTTGACCTCCCCATAGTAGCCAGAGGTTAGTAGATATGGACTGTATCCTGGGGACCACAGTGGCATTTGCTTTGCAGCTGGTTCCAGAAGGCCTCTCCTTTGGCTAATTCCAGATAGAAAAGATGCTCATCTGTCATCCAGGCTGTGCAGGGAGGCATGGAATAGAGAGGTGTCTGGGCCTGCCAGCTTCATTCCCGCACTCTCCAGGGTCACCGAAAACCTCCATCTCTTGAGGAGGAGAAACTACAAGTCCAGGGACAGATGACCTATCCTAAGAGCTGCTGGGGTTGAGGAGAGGGGGCTGGGGTGGGCTAGGCTTGAGCCTGATGATGAACAAGGAAAGCATCACACAACGTTAAATCCAAAAGACCCTGATGCTGTGGGACCCTAATGACACATTTGGGTGCTCTGTGCTCAAAATCAATTGCACCCAAGTATGTTAGCCTGGAAAATTAAAATTGCTGCAGAATAATGGGCAGAAGTCAAAGATGGTTTTACATATACAGGGAATGTACTGAAAAACGAAGCAAGTAAAACAGCTATCAGGAGAGAGTGAGCAATATGAACCCTGCCAGTAGGAAGACACCCCTAATTTGAGGGGAGGGAGTCGTTTACAACCCACAGAGTGGTTTTCCAGACTAGGCAATTATGCAGTGGAAGACCCCATCGAATCTTAGTCTATGGGCTCACATTTCCCCAAATGCCTGCAGCATTTGGTACAGGCACCTCTCATGCCCCAAGAAGCCTCAGTGCTTGCCACCTTCTGCAGAGCGCAGGCAGGATTTCTAAGGATGAGACTTCTCACCTGGCTCCCGTCTACAGTGAGGACCAGAACCACGGAGGTTATGACCCTCCGCCAGCCTCTGCTGTTACCACCCACTTGCTGTTTCCTGGGCTCACCTGGATCATTTGTATCCAAGAGGTCCGCTCCTCATTTTTTGAGCTGATGTACCGTGAGACCTAGGATTTTTTGTCCCAAGATACCTTTCTTTGCTTTGGGAGGGACCACAAGGAGCTCAGCCTTTCAGTATCTGGGACCACATGGACAGATGCCACCCTTGGCACTGCGGGACCTCACCAATGCAGACCTGGACCGTGGGGTCCGGGAGTGCCACCCAGCAGTGCTAGCCTACCCACTGAGGCAGCAATCAGCTTTAGGGAGGATTTTTGGCAAGGCGTACAGGAGTCTGGGTCCCAGAGACACAACTCAGGGGGCGGAGGCTGCTTGTGCGTTTTCCCAGAAAACGCTGCCGCTCTCAGCGCAGTCCGTCTAGACGGGCCCCTTCTGGAGCCCCTCCCCCACCGCCCGGCGCCCGGTGCATCAACACTCAACACCTGCCACCAAGGAAGGGGGTCACCCGCTCTTAAATGCTGCAGCCTCTGCCTCTACGGTCACAAATCATTCTCTTTCGAGTTTCCCTCCAAAGCTCATCTCAGTACATCCAAAAAAATAAATAAATAAAATAAAACAGCCACCCTGGGCGAAGGCTGCCGCGGTGTCCCCAGGGTGCCAGCCAGGCAGGGGAAAGATCGCGACAGAGATCAGACCCGCCTCTCCAGCCCAATCCCACAGGGCTTAAAGAGCCAGCTAGCCAGACAGACGCACGCGGCAGGCCGACACGCACCGAGCCAGGGACTGAGCTTCAACTCATCAGTAAGTCTGCGGGGTCCCCGCCCCCGGCGAGGGGAGACGCAAAGTAACCGAAAGTGAACGTCCTGGTTGTGCTTTGGGTTTGCCCGGGGCTGAGTGCACCCCAGGCGGAGGGACCCAACAAGCTGAGCCGGAGTGGGCATCCCCTTCCTCGGTCTCCGCCACCCCCTCCTTCCCTCCCCCTCGGGCTGCCTCCTCCCCAGGCCGCCGCCGCTGAGGCTGCTGCTGCTGCCGCTGCTGCTGCTACTGCCGCCGCTGCCGCCACCGCCGCTGCCGCTGCTGCGGTTCTGCAGTCACTTGAAGGAGAAAGGTTTCGCAGTACGGCATTCTTAAAGCTGCAGTGTCCAAATTCTCCTTCAAACCCCCAACTGTCACGGATGTCAGCTCACTTACCGGGGTCCTTGGCAGAGGGTAGGTGGGCAAGGAGATGGGGCTCCATGTGAAGGGGTGCTTGGAGAAGTCGGCGGGCGGGGATCAGACTCAGACTCCGACAAGGGTAAAGAGGAGAGGACGGCACCGCGAGAGCCTCTGCAGATAAACCAGGTTGCCGGGACTGCAGCGCAACTGCAATGGAGTAGATTTTTTTTTTTTTTTAATCATAAAACCATCACCACAATTTCCTTCACAAACTTATAGTCACTGTAGCTTAATCAAAACACAATGTGCAAGCATGAAATCAACGTGAGAAAGAACCCCCTTGCTTCCCCTGCCCCAAAAGAGTTGATACGGCATATAAAAATCATTTAAACATTTACTCCCATGAGCGACTGACTCAGCTTTCTCTACACTGCTCGGCTGGAAAGCCATGCGGGGAAGAACCTGGAATGGAGTTCATTGAGGCCAGAGTTTCTGCACCGTGTAGGAAGAGGATTCCAGCTTCTTAGGGGAGAAAGCCTTGGAAAACCCAAAGGAGAGGGAATCTTTTTGCTGGCCACCTAAGGAGCATTCCAATCATCTGCTCTGTATCCCGAAATCAACACACTCCTCCCTGAAAGTTACCTCTTGTCTTCTGCTCAGCGGCTGCCGACGGTCCTGCCCGGATACCGGCAAGTTGCAGACTGCTGCTGGAGAGGCAGGACCCAAAATCAGAAGTGTCAGCTGGGTCCCTGCACCGAAATGATGCCAGGAGTCAACACTGCAGGCAATGGGGCTGGTCTGTCCCCTCCCCCCGTTTCATTTAAAACCCTGACACTGCAGGATGTCCACTCCTTAGACACATCTCCAGAGAGCCTTCTCCCTCCCCTGGTACCCTCACAACTAGGTCCAAAGCATTGCTCCACCTCCTAGATTTGTTCACCTGAAGATGCTTTTCTTGCAAAAAAGAAGATTCTGCAGAATCCATCAGCGTTGATTTTGAAGAAGGTGGGACATGTTCCGAAGTTATAGAATGGGAGTTGCTGCCCAGGAACGGGCAGTCTGTGAGGCTTCAGAACATCACTTTGCTCCAGGACAGAGGCAGACCAGGGGCGAGAATAGGAAAATTCCTCCCTGCCCACTGGTAAATACTCTGCAGTTTGGGAAACCTGTGTTTTTGTTTTCCTCCAAGAAAACCCCTTTTAAAGAACATGCGTAATCATGAAATATTCAAGAAGGCCACCAAGTGTCAGTTTTGCCCTGACACATCTGTGATTCTTAAAGTTTCCGCTCCTGCCTCTGTGCAAGTCAATATCTAAGACAGAGACGGGAATTTAACTGGGAAAGTTCCAGCAGAGAGAAGTACTTTAAATGTAGATACGGTTAAAATAGCACATTCTAATATAATCCACAAGGGATTATGCAGAATAGATACAGGGAAGAGGGCAAGGGGGGAAGTAGGTGTTCCCAGGTTTTGAATTTATTACACACTCAAGAGTCTAAGAAAGGATGGTAAAGTACAAGTGTGTGTGTGTGTGTGTGTGTGTGTGTGTGTGTGTGTGTTGGGGGGTGCAAAAACTCCCCTTCTTAATAAATTGTCCAAAAGGACCAATTGCATCAATTCCACGTACATCTTGGTACTGAAGGAAGACCAGGAGCATGTGACTCTTTTCTGTACAGACTAGGAGGTGAGGCTCTGCTGCCCGCATCCTGCCTGGGAGATGCTGCAGTGCGCCATGGCCAGGGCAGGCACAGCCTTGTGCCGCTGCCTTCACCCACCTTCCTGGCTCGTGGGCTTGGCAGGCAGGTGCACTGTGCTGGTGGACAGAACTGGGCACCAGCCACCACCAGGCTGTCCCTTCTCCTTCTTGAGCCTCTATCTAGTTGTGGTTGGGGGAAGGGGTGCTGCAGCAGGCTCCTGGGGTGTCAGGTTGGAAGGGACTCCAGAGAGCATGAAGCCACATGTTGCCACAGGACGTGGCTCAAGGGCACCTGAAGAGTAAGAGGCAGCACTTGGATTAGAATCTGGGTCTTCAGAGGCTTGGTCATGTGGTGTCTTTGGCCTGTTATTAGACCCTCTTGGGCGAGCGGTCGTCTCTGCCGCTTTCTCTTGTGACCTTGACAGTCACCTCTGCTCTGCCACCCAGTTTCCCCCGCTGAGGAAGCGATGGATGATGTGTAGACCTAAGCCAAGGGATTTCAACCCAAAGTGGGAAAAATACCAAGTAGTTGTCTTGCAGCCAGAGGAAGCAGTTCTGTCTCTTCCAGGTTTGAAACCCAGAACGTGACCCTCATCATTTCCTTGGGCTGCCCAAATAAAGTGCCCCAAACATGGTGACTTAACACAACAAAAATCTTCTCACATTTCTCGAGGTCAAAGTCTGAAATCAAGGTGTGGGCAGGGCTGGCCCCTTCTGAAGGCCCTGAGGAAAATCCGCTGCAGGCCTCTCTCCAGCTCCCGTGGGCGCTGAGGTCCTGGGGGGGGGGTCCTGGGGTGGGGACGCGTCTCTCCCACCTCTGTCTCTGCCTTCACAGGACATTCCCCTTTGTGTGTCTCCCTCCTTTCTCGTTTTGTCTGTTCTCTTAAAGAGAGGCGTTGGATTTAGGGCCCACCCTAATCCGGGATGATCTCATCTCCAGATCCTTAATTTAATTACATCTGCAAAGACCTTTTTTCCAAATAAGGTCACGTTCACGTGTTCCAACTGGACATCTCTTTTGGGTGCGATAATTCAGTCTACTCCCTCTTCCCATGAAGTTTTTCATGGGAGCGAAATGGCATGGGTGGCTCCAATCTTATCTCAACCTTTAGACCCCTTCCGATTTAAGAAATGAATAGCTACCAGCGTCCATAGAATGCTCGGCCTCTTTCTAGTGCTTTTTGTATTGATGTGTTTAATTCTTACAATACCCTCTGAGGCAGGTACTTAGCTGAGGAAATCAAGGCACAAGGGTGACATGGCTGATAGGTGGCAGGATTTTGGCCATCTGACTCTAAAATTTGTGCTCTTAAGTATACTTCTGCTTAATCATGCTGGGTCTGCTGATTCTTCTGTGTCTCAATTTTATGCCATTGATTTTCTAGCTAACCACGGTCTCTGCTCTGTGTCTTTCCCTGGTATTCACTGGGCATTTGGGGTTCTATGCTTTGGCCATCCTCCTCTGCCATCCTCACCAGAAATAGCTCCGGCTGTCTTTAGATACATAGGAGAGAAATTCATTGTGCAGATCAGCACCCCAGGTCGTCCTAAGCTTGAGAACTAGAGGAGAGATATCCCTGCACATCTGTCCCTCTTGGTCAGTAGCGATTAAAAAAATACCTGTCAGGCCGGTAATGATCAGGAATCGAGTTTTGGGGGGTTTTTTGTTGTTGTTGTTGTTGCTGTTGTTTTGGTACTGGGGATTAAAACCAAAGGAGCTTAACCACTGAGCCACATCTCCAGCCCTTTTTTATTTAGAGATAAAGTCTCATTAAGTTGCTTTGGGCTCACTAAGTTGCTGAGGCTGGCTTTGATCTCCCGCCTCAGCCTCCCGAGCAGCTGGGATTACAGGTGTGCACCACTGCACCTGGCTGAGGCCGTTCATTTTTACATAAAAAAAGAAAGCAGAAATTTAGGGCCCACTAGGCTCTCTGGACACTGTCTCTAAGGTCCTTGTGTTGAACAGACACTTTCCCATGCCACATTTTAACAAACCTGGTGACTCTTCCCTTTCTTCAAGACCAAGTTCTAACATTCAGCACTCTGGCATGTAAATGACCCTGTCAACTTAGACTTCCATTTAAAAAAAAAATGTGTGCAGTCTAGCTCCTGTTTAACAGTCTACCAAAGGCAGATGCAGCCAGGGTCCTCTCATAGCCTGTCTAACGTGAGGGTGACGTGCAGTGATCCCACTGTCTCTTTTATTTTCAGTAATGGCAGGAGAAAACTAGGTTAAACTAGAGAAAGTGATCGTCTGCCTGAAAGTTGCTCTAAAATAGAATCTCTGGAGTCAGTTGCAGGGTCTATCCCGTTTCAGGATGAGTTGGAACCCTTGGTTAGCCGGGAGCAGCCTGCCTGGAGCACGGGCTGGGCTGGCTAAGCTTAGCATTGCCCTGTGCCTTGGAAGATTCCCTACGTCTTAAATCACAAAAAGCCCCTCTGCCTGTAAATAGCAAAACATCTGGATCGGGACTGGATCGGAATGCGTCACAGTGGCTTTTCTT
Source organism: Xerus rutilus (assembly GCA_028644305.1). Classification (NCBI taxonomy): domain Eukaryota; kingdom Metazoa; phylum Chordata; class Mammalia; order Rodentia; family Sciuridae; genus Xerus; species Xerus rutilus. Next base: position 5,578,523 of record CM053400.1, read on the forward strand.
TCCGGATGAGTAAAGCTTTCTTTGATGACCTCGATGCGTGTGACCTTTTCTCCACCAACACAAAACCACAGGCCCCCCCCCCCCAAGGGGAAGGAGATGGTAGCATTCACTGTCAGTAGAAGACAAAGGCTTGACCTCCCGGAACCCTCATGTGGTTCACGGTGACCACTGCCATGTCTGGAAGTGCTTCTGGTCTGAGGGACACCCTAGGAGGGTACCGGGGTGGGGGGGGGTGCCAAAGCCAAACCCTTCCATGACCGGTGAGAACCTTTCCAAACCAAACAGACCAGTTGTTTCTTTTTCCTGTTTCTTCCTCAGCTCTGGGGTGACTCCTGGTGTGTTTAAGCAGAACTATGTCTCCAAAGACCTGGTGGGCCAGGTTTTATCTGCACTCTGTGGGTTTTTCTCACTTGTCCATTTTGTAAGTATTTATTGAGCATGTAATATATGCAGGGCGGAGGAGAGATGACAATTCCATCCATGTGGGACAGAATCTGTTCTGCCTTTTCTTTTTCCTTGAACCAAACTAAAGGTTAGCCTCCTGTTCTTTGCTAAGATGCTGGGGTTAACTGGCTTCTGGGGATATTCTTTCCAAGGTTGCTCATGTTTTAATGGAGGAATGGAGATACTTTAACTGTAAAGGAACAATGAGTGTCTTTTCAGCCCTTGCAGCCAAATGGAAGCTATCTTCACTGCAAAGTGCCCCCCCCGGGGGTCCTTGACATCAGTAGCCATGCAGCCCACACCTCTTGGTCTGTACCAAAAACATCCCCTGACCAGAGTCTACCCTGGATCAGTTTTCTTCAAAATGGCCCCTCAGCACCATTCTATCTCTAGTCCCTTGCCCGGACTCATTTCTCAGCACTGACCTTACACACATACGTGGTCATTATTGTCCCCCTGCACTGGGATGCCACTGCCCCTCATCAGAGAGGCTGGTTGCTGTATTCCTCCCCTGTCCCCAGCCCTGCCCGGCACACAGCAGGGCTCCATAAACATGTGTAAATGAATGGGGGGAGGAAGGAGCGCCCCTGCCTTCTCCATCAGCCCCGGCAGGACTGTTCAATTCTAGGCAAACCTGTGACCTCCGCCTGCTTCCTATTTGCCCCCTTGAGTGATGGCTGGCTGCCAGGAGCCCACACTGCAGCCCTCAGCTGTGGCCTGTGGAGGTCACCCCGCCCAGCAAGCCTCGTCCTTCAGAGCCTTCCCCCTTCTTAGAACGAAACCCACAGGCCTGGACATGGCACAAGGCTGCGAGGTCTGGACATGGGCCTCGGCCTCCTCTGGGCCACTGTTCTCTTGCTCAGCTGCTCAGCACCAGCTTCCTTTGGGGTCTTTAGAGTGACCTCTTAAAAGACCCTGTCTCTAAAGCAAATCACATTGTGAGGTCCTGGGAATTAGGACTTCAATACGTGGATTTGGGGTACACGACTCAGCCTGTTGAAAACACACACCATCCCCTACCCCAGCTGTTGTGGGCCCCACCTGCCCCTCAGCTCTCCCCCCTGTTTAGGGCCTCTCGGCTGTCCCCTCCACCCCCGCCCGGCGCTATTGCTCAGGCTGTGCTCATGACAGCTCTCTGCTCAGATCCTGTTTACCCACATCGGTTATCCAGTTGTTTGGCTCAGGCACAGTGATTACCCCCCTTCACTAAGTGCCTAGCAAGGGACAAAGCCTGCTCTGGAACATTCTGCATATTAAACACAATTCACACTCACAAACCCACGAGGCAGCTCCCACTCTCCCCTAATTATACAGGAGGGAATCCAAACTCAGAAAGGTTAAGTGACATGGCCAAGGCCCCAGAGCAAAAGTAGGGGTACTTGGAGTCGCTCAGGGCACCAGCTCTGAATGCCGATCACCCAGATTACAGGGAGCACCCTACATGGGTCAGGGGCTAGAGCGAAACTCGAAACTCGGTGGTCGAGGGCTGGCCTGCTATGCGCGAGGCACTGGGTTTGATCCTCATCACCAAAATAAAAATAAAAATACATGAATAAATAGGGAGAGGCTGTGACAGGTGGACTGCTGAGATCTACGGACCGAGGAGGAGCCAGAGTAAGAACAAGGCCGGCTGGCCCACTTTACGCAGGGTTAAGAGCCACGCGGACCTTAGTGGGATCTCCAGGCCTACTGTCCCTGCACCAGAGGGGGCAGGAGAAAGGCGTCTGTTCAGTGAGGGCTGGCAGAGTTAGAAAATTGAATCATAGGACTCCTAGTTAAATTCAAACTTGAGAAAAACTGTGAATTATTTTTTAGTATCAGTATGTCCCATGCAAAATTTAGGATATGCTTTTACTAAAAATTTTTTGTTGTTTATCTGAAATTTAGATCTAACTGGGCATCTGGTATTTTACCCAGTACCATGTGTTCCTTATATGCTTGGTTTGAGGAGACGAGATGTGCAATGCAGTCTAGAGAAACTTCCTTCCAAAATGGGGAGAATAAAATGATTGGTCCCTGAGTAAGCCTTTCTAACAGATGTAACCAATGACAACTGCATTGGGGACAGAGCTGGGAACAACATCATAAACCAAATACAACCTTATTTCTCCATCACTTAAAAATATTCCAGAGGTCAGAGGTCTGGCGGCTCCTCAGTGTTGTCAGGAGGGACCCTGGCTCCTCCTACCTTCCTCTTCTGTCATCCTTAGCCTATGACTGCATTCTCATACTCACCTCACAAGCCAAAAGAGTTGCTGGAGCTCCAGTTGTTTCATGAACATCCCAGGCAAGAAGCAAGAGATAAGGGGAAAAAGAATATTAAAAACAAAAACAAAAACCCCACACACCAGCCACCTGTCTCTGTTTTTATATGTTCTATCTGACAACTTCTGCTTACATCTCATTGACCAGAACTTATTCGGGTGGAAACTGCAAGAGAAGTTTGGAAATGTATTATAACACTGCCACACTAAATAAAACCAAGGGTTTCACTAAGGAAGAAGGGGAGAATGGATACTGGACAGGCAAGTTGCATGGATGGAATTCTGAGCTCTTAGCTTGTTGATGAGGAAACCTGGCCTTTCTAATGGGGGATGTCAGGGGTCCACTTTTTTAAATCACAGGCAGTTTTAATGTGCCTCCTATTTCACTGTATTGACGTCACTCATTATGCTCCTGAGCCACCAAGGGCAGCATCTCATGTAACAGAAGAGTGATAAAATAAAGCAGCAGACAGAATTTTTTATACCTAAAATCCAATTAAAAGATTTTCTTTAAGGAGAAGGGCATTTATTTATTCTCCTTGAAGAATAAATCCCTGGTGTCCAGATCTCCCACTTCTGCCTTAGGTGGTAATTCGAAGTAGTTTGTCTAGATCTAGTATGTGCCAGGCACTTTGCTAGAACTGAGAGACAAAGGACAGGTGAGGGGTGCCTGCCAAGCTGGGTGCCCGGATGACCCGAGGGGTGCCCAGCCCTTTCATAATTAGGTTAGATGAGGTAAGAGACGACACCCGTACTGTGGTACCTTCAAGAAGGAGGACACCTGAGAGATCGTTAGCATCATTGACACATTTTACCCTTTGGAGGAGAAACCTCGCTGAGGTGCCCCATGGGCTTTAAGGACCTTTTTTTTTTTTAAATATTTTTTTAGTTGTAGATGGACACAATGTCTTTATTTTATTGCTTTGTATGTGGTGCTGAGGATCGAACCCAGGGCCTCACGCATGCGAGGCAAGCGCTCTACCACTGAGCTACAGTCCCAGCCCCCTTTAAGGACCTTTATTAATAAACTGTGCTTTTAACTGACTTGTATTCTGAAGCAATTTCCTGGGTTTCCTGAAGTTGCTTCATGTTTCACCTGGGTCCCTACAGTGCTGCTGACAATTTCACTTCTATATCTGCTTTTTTTTCTGGTGCTAGGGATTGAACCCAGGCCTTCAAACATGCTAAGTATGTGCTCCAGTCTCCTGACTCTTAAAATACAAAAAAGAAAGAAAGAAAGAAAAAAAAAAGCACTGGCTTTGCATTCAAGCTTTTGGTCATAGAAGTGTACATAACAGGACATTGAGATGGGATGCAGATTCCATGTCAGTGGAAGACCCAGTACTCAGACACCAGCTATCCCCAACTCCAGCAGGTGTGCAGGACCCAGCTTGCTGCAAAGGTGGAGGTCCAGGGATACTTTGGCATCATTAGCTCAACATCCACTTTAAAGAAGAAACACGATTCAGCAAATTCAAGTTAAGGAAAGAATGTGTTCTAGAGCAAGAGTCTTGCGTGTATCGCCATCACGTGGAGGAACAGAATGTTTCTCCCTCATGGAGAAGCCAGAGAGCAGTCAGTGTCCCCGGCTCTGAATTCCATAGCCTGGAAGGCACTCCCACCCAGGGACCTAAAGGTGGGGAAAGGCGTCTGGCCACAGCGGCCCCTGGCGGTAGCATCCTTTCTCTAGCCTGTCCAAGGCGGGGACTTCCCAGGACTGGTGCTGGAGCCTGGGATGTTTTAGATTTTTCCCAAGGGGTCGAGGAGGAAGTCTGGGGTTTAACATCTCATTTCCAGAAGTTGGGGGCGGAATTACAAATAAACTCCAGCCAGAGGCGGTGTGCTCACTCACTGGAATCAAAGGAATAGCTGCCCTGAGGTCCCTTGTGATGAGCTGAAACACCTGCCAACCCAGGGGGGCAGCAGGGCCAGCCTTGAGTGACAAGTTAAACCTCCCCTGTCCCTTCTCCCATCTCTTTCCTCCCCACTACAAGCTTTAAGGAGGCAGAAAGCCCTGCCACCAGGTGGAAATGGTAGCTCTTACCTAGTTCCCTCCCCACCAGGGGCTGGAGCAGGGAGAAGTTGTCATTTTGGGTTCCAATTCTTCTATAAGAATGAACATTTTAAATCCTAACTGGAGAGAAAAAGGCCAATAAGAACACTGGAACAGGTTTGCACCAGCCCCGGGGGGAGATGAAATCTTTTGCAGCCCAAGAATCCCACTCATTCAACTCACCAGCTACACACAAAGCTTTTAAAATATCTGCCAGGGTTCATCTCCCCGCTGCGATTAGCACAATTAGCACCTGCATTAATTAGGACTCCCTTTACACTTCCTGCTTCACCTCTAAGTACCTGTTCACTGGAGCTAGTTCTCCGAAAGGCAGCGCTCATTAGTGTTCTATTTGTGATACGATTTCCTTCAAGTACCCAGAGCTTCCTGCTAACATTGCCCAATGTCCTGGAACTTAGCAGAGACAAGCTCACCTGAGACCTCATCCACAGGACGCCGAATCCCAGAAGAGTCAGGAAAACATCATTGTCCTGTTACCTCTTTGCGTGGGTTCTGGGAAGAAGTGTTTCAGAGATCTTGGTGCCTGTTGGAATTCATGTGACTTTCGTTTTGTATCAGGAATGCCAGGGTGCTCAACATTCTTCCCTACCAGACTCGTCATGGGGACAAAGTATCTGACTTAAGCTACCATGTGATGAATCCTCTACAATAAACTTGCAGATGGGCTGGTGCCTGTAATCCCATCTACTTGGGAGGCCAAGGCAGGAGGATCTCAAATTAGAGGCCAGCCTGGGCAATTTAGTGAGACTCTGTCTCAAAACAAAAAATAAAAAGGGCTGGGAGTCAGCTCAATGGCACAGCGCATGCCCAGCCTGGGCTAGGCCCTGGGTTCTAGCCCCAGTACTGTTGAGTAAATAAATAAAATAAAATTACAGGTGGAAGAAGCCTCTTCCAGGCATTGGAAGGGACACAGAAATGGAGATGAGAATTAGGCCTTTGAAGTGAACTCACATGACGTGACTACTGTCCCAGCAATAAAAGCTCCACACCAATGCAGAAGGAGGACTGCTGGTCTTGGGCTCCTAACCCCAGAGAGTCAGGAGGTCCAAGAAAACTGCACAAACCCGTGGCTCTTGCTTCTGCTTCATGAGGAGCTGCCCCAAATGTGCCTTATCTTTTCTTTTTTTTTTTTAAAGCAATTAAAAAAAATTGTGGGTTTGGGGATGTAGCTTGGCGGTAGAGCACTTGCCTAGCGTGCATGAGGCCCAGGTCGATCCCAGCACTGCAAAAAAGTAAATATGACAAAATATACGAATAGAAAATTTACCACTTTGATCATCTGAAAATGTATAATTCAGAGGCGCTGAGTGTTCAGCGTGGAGAGGTCATCACCACCCTCCACCCGCAGAACGTTTTCATCTTCCCAAACAGAAACTGTACCTATTGAACACTAAATCTTCCTGCCCTGGGGATTTAATCCTCCCATCCCTGGCCCCCACTGTTCTCCTGACTGTCCCTGTGACTTTGCCTGCTCTAGGGACAGCATGAGAGTGGAACCACGCAGTACTTTGTCTTTTGTGGCTAGCTTCTTTCATTTAGCACAAAGTCCTCAGGGTTCACCTGTATTGTAGCCTGTGTCAGAACTGTATTCCTCTTCATGGCTGAGTAATATTCTGTTGTGTGGCTACACAACTTGGTCTACACATTTAGCTTCTGTGAATATGCTGCTCGCAAACCTGATATGCCAGCATCTGAGTCCCTGCTTTCCACTCTTTTGGGTTTGTACCAGGTAGACAGTTTCCACAGCATTTGCAACATGTCACTGTCCCACCAGCAACACCTGAGGTTCCCAGCATCTTTCCTGTTCATCCTTGTTATTTTCTGGGTTTTTGTGTATTTTAATCATGGCCATCTTAGTGCATGTGAAGTGGTTGGTATCCCATTGCGATTTTGATTTGCATTTCCCTGGTGTCTAATGACACCGAGCACTTTTTCATGTACTTCCTGGCCACTTGGATACCTTCTTCCTTTGCAAAGATGTCTATGCAAGTCTTTTGCCCATTTCTGAATTGGGTTATTTGGTTGTTGCTATTGTTGAGTTGTAGAAGTTCTTTATATCAGAATCATGTAGGAGTTTCATTATATCAGAATTGATATCAGAATATCAATTCCTTATCAGATACACTATTTCCAAATATTTTTCTCCCATTCTGTGCACTGTCTTTCCATTCTCTTGCTAGTGTTCTTTTATGCACAACTAAATGTGACTTTTTGCATATGTAAAACATAACAATTGATTTGACAAAGATCTTTCAGCTAACAATTGTGCTGTCAATCAATTCCTCATTTAACCTTCAAACATTAAGGAGGCTTGTGCTGGGTGCTGGGGAAGGGCTGATGTATGTGGGACACAGGGACCACCAGACATCTTACCTGTCGAGTGTTTAGAGTCTAGTTGGCAAGACACTCCCCTCAAAACAGAAAGGCTGGAAAACCACGATCCCTGTTCTTCTCCTGGAAACAATGATGTCTGCAGGCGTCACATGGTCATCTCAGATGTGTGACGGGAATGTGCCAGGGTCACAGGTGGTCAGCAAGGCCATACCAGTCCTTCGCCTGCCCCAAACAGCACAAACTTCTCCCCAGCAATCCAGATTTCCCTGCACACAGCAGATGTGATGTGACATCAAGATCAGTGGGAACACTTGGGAATATTCACTTTGGGTACTCGGACATCCTTGGCTCATTTAGTCTCTCACCAGGTCAAGGTTATGTTCCAGCTCTGTGGCTTCTCAAGGGATATAAAACATCACCTGTCCAGCCTTCCATGGAGGCTGTGCCATCAAAGGAATCACAGAAACATTTTTTATTGAAATCCATTTGATGTCATACAGGGGCTTTATTTTTTTTTTCTTTTTCAGTACCGGGATCAAACCCAGGGCCTCACGTATGCAAGGCAAGCACTCTGCCACTGAGCTGTACCCTTACTTACTCTAGTTTCTTAATCTTATTTTAAGAAGAATAATAGTTATTTACTGGTTATATCACTGAACTTAATAAAATAAGACCTACCCTTCCCCTTAAAAAGTTGGAAGGTAATTGTTTACATGGTCAAGAGCCTGCCTGTTGGAAAGGCTTCCACTTAAACTACTACAAAGAAATCTCCTGTGCTAGCAGCTTTCCTTCACTATAACAAGTACCTGAGAAAATAATCTTATAAAGAAAAAAGGTTTATTTTGGCTTATGCTTTAGAGTTTCAGTCCATAATGGTTGCTCTGGGGCAGTGGTGAGACAGCGCATCAGGGTGGGAGCTTGTCGGGGAGCAAGACTGCTCATGCCATGGCTGGGGAGAAGAAGAGGAAGAGGCTGGGGTTCCAATAATCCCTTCAGGGCTCCTTCCAAAGACCTAGAGACCTCCCACTAGGCCCTACCTCTTAAAGGTGCCATCACCTCCTAATAGTGCCACTCAGGGGACCAAGCCTTTAACACATGGACCTTTGCAGGACAGTTAACATCAAGTGATAGCATCTTCTAATACAAAATCTGTTTCTAGAAGCATTCAGTTCCTGGGCTATGGCATCAGGGACCGCTATCATGGCCTTGGATAAGGGAAAGTCAATTGGAAATCACAGCTGCTGAAATGGTAAGCACGGGTGGGGGGAGGTGTTTCTAAATGGCTAACAGGAATTTTTGCATTCTGCATTCCTTTTAAACTATGTATCTGTCATTTAAGACCAGGTCTCCTCCTCGTGCTTCAGGGAGCCTAATGACTTGCCCTCTGGCTCTACTTGAAGCTGGGCTCTCCTTTAAGAGTTCAAGTTCTTCAAAGGCAGCTGTGTCTCCTGCACACACACCCCCGCCACCACCCCCACCCCTCCCCGTGAGGGGAGCCAACTGCTAAAGCAAAAAGCTCAGGCAACGTCTTGGATTCTTTTCCTTCCCAGTTGGGAGATCCACCAGCAAATCTCATCAATTTCTTCTCCCCAACCTTGTTCTGCAGAATATAGGTACCCTCTGGTGGCCTCACTGACTCTGAAGAGCCTGTCCCTCTCAGGTCTAGCCAGTTACTAGGGATTATGAAGGACCTGCGGGGAAGCCCACCTTTCATATGCAAACTGACCAACCCATACCCCATCGCCCACCACTTCTATCCCCAGGGACACTGTCCGCCTGCCTGGTCACCCCAGGGCCAGGTACAGACATCAAAGGGCAGCCCTGCCATGGTCTAAATGCAGCTTGTCCCCCAAAGGTCTATAAGTTGGAACCTTGGTCCTCAGGGTAGTGCTCTTGGGAGGGGTGGGACCTTTGAGAAGCAGGGCCTTCAGGGAGATGATGGAGTCTTGGGACACTGCCATCAGAAGAGATAAAGTAGTTCTGATAGGACTCTGGTTGCTCTCGCAAGTGTGGGTTGCTATAAAGGAGGAAGCCTGTCCCTTCTCCATCTTCTGGCCTCCTGATTCTCCATGTGACCTCTCTCCCTAACAGGCTCTCCCACTATGATGCCATTTGCCATGTGATGCTGTCAAAGAGACATCACACTCTTACATCTACCAAACTGTGAGCTAAGTAGATTTCTTTTCTTTAAAAAGGACCCAGTTTCAGGTATTTTGTTATAGCAACTGAAAACAAACTAATTCAGTCTCTCTGCCTGGAGCCTGCTGAAACGATTCCCACTCTCCAGTCCTGAGGCTGCTCACCTGCCTCCCCTGCTCCTCGCAGCAGAGCCCACAGTACAGGCTCTTGCCCACGTTTCCCACTCCTTCTCTCTTCCCCTGACCCCCCCTGCTGCTTCCTGCGTGGCACCCTATGGAGTGGCATGCTCCCACCTGTTGAGGTCTGTGAATAGAATGGTCTTTCTTTCCTTCCTTTTTTTCCTTCAGTGCTGGGGATGGAACCAGGGGTCTTTCTCTGAATCAGCAAGTGCTCTACCACTGAGCTGCACCCCCAGTCCCACACCTACGCTTCAGTGCACCTTGGAGCTGTGCATCCGGCCTTCCCAAGCTTCCCCACGGGCCTCCCCATGCGTCTCCCCGAGGCCCATAACCCGGGAGTGCAAAGGACTTTTCTAAGTGAAAATTGGTTGTGCTACTTTCTAATTTAAAATTCTCCAGAGGCTTCTGTTACAAATTAGAATAAAGCCTAGGTTTTTCACGGTGGCCTCCAAAGCCCTGCCACCTGCTCTCAAGCCACCCCTGCTCAGTGCTCTAGCTTTGCTTCCTTTCAGAGATGCCCCTGGCTCAGGGGCCTTTGTGTGCACTGTCCTCTGCCTGGAAGCCTCTTCCTTCATCTTTGCCTGTCCAGCCCTTTGGTTTCAGTCAACTGTCATGTCCTGGAAGTATACAGTTAAACGTTCTGTTCCATTACTAGGTTTTATTTTCTTTGTGGCACTTGCAATGCTCTATAGTTATTCACTTGCTTGGTTATTATCCATCTCCCCACCTTGTGCACCCACTTGGAGTAGAAGTTAAGCTCCTGACCCAGGGTCTTATTTGCTGCTGTGTCCCTGAGCACGGTGCCTCGCACGTGCTATTGGTTGAATGATTGAGGGGCATCTTACCTGCATCCATGGGATTGGAGGAGTGCAAGGGGCCCATGAGCACAGAGCTGTCCCCTGCCGTGACCCTGCAGGCACTTGGGAACTGCCGGCTCATCAGAGGCTTCCAAACTCCTGGCCTCATACCAGGCCACTGCAGTGTCAGTTCAGGGAAAGACAGCTGGTGCCTGCTTCCTGGAGAAGCCAACAGGAAGCTGGCTTGTGTCTCGTGAGGTCCTTCTGACCATCACATTTCCCCTGCAAGGGTGCCCTGTCCTTCTCCCAGACCCCAGGCTCATCCCTGGCTTGGCTGTACCCAGGCTGCGTCTCCACTTGGCCCAAAGGACATGATGCAGCTCTCGCTGGTGCAGTGATGTCTGGGGTGGCTGCCAGCACTTTGTCTTTTCATTTCATCTGCCAGCCAAGAGCTTCTCCCTGCTTTTGCCTCTTGAAGCTTAAGGCAAGGATGTCGACCTTGAGTACAGGTGCCTCCTGCTTCCTTACTCAAGGTCCCCTGTCTGGCTCACACCAGGCCAGCTGCTCCTCAGTCCCTCTCTTCTTTTCCCTTTACTGTCCCCACCCCATGAAGCTGCAAGCAGAATTTGGGGCTTTTTTCCTTGAGACCTGGCTCAGGTGGCAGCAGCATCAGAGGCTTGCCCTTCCACCCAAGGGCATGCAGACCTCTTCAGTCTGTGGCCAAGTGGCCACCTGCAGACACATTCTCAGAGTCACACATGCCATGTGCCGAGCAAAGGCAACCCCCAGTATGGGACCTGGTGGTCTCGGCTCCTGAAATCTCACCACGCTCTTCGGGCAGTCCTTTTTAAAGGGTCTTTTCACTGGACAAGGCAGGTGCTTGGTCATGTCAACATGCATGTATCTGAACAAAGGCAGCATGTGACAGTTCAGCAGGGCTTCCTGGGACAGCTGGATATGCACATGCCACAGAGGGAAATCAGACTCCCTACCTCCTGCCACATACAAAAAAATTAACCAAACATGACCAAAACCTACAACGTGGGGGTGTGAGGTGTGGCTCAGTGGTAGAGCACTCGCCTAGCATGCGTGAGGCCCTGGGTTCCATCCCTAGCAAAACAAAAACTCCAATAACAAAAAACCTGTAACACCTAAATATAATAGCCAAAACTATTAAACTCTTAGAAGGCAAGGATAAGTCTTTATGACATTGGATTGGGAAAAGGGTTTTCAGATGGGGCATGAAGAGCACAGGCAGCAAGAGTAAAACTAGGGACTAGGAGTGTGGCTCAGTGGCAGAGCACTTGTCCGGCGTGTGTGAGGTTCTGGTCCCATCCCCAGCATAACAAGCAAAAATGGAAAAATAGATAAATTGGACATCATCAGAATTAAAGAGGATTCCATCAGGAAAGTCAAACAACAACCCACAGAAGGGCAGAAAAAATTTGCAAATCATGTATCTGGTAAAAAAATGTATACCTAGACTACAGAAGGAACTCTAACAATGAATGAAAAAGACACAGAGCCCCACTGAAATGGGCAGAGAAACTAACTCGACAGTTCTCCCAAGATGCACAAATGGCCAACAAGTATGTGGAAAGACACTCATCATGATGGGCAGTTAGGGAAATGCAAATCACAGTGACAGTGAGAGCCCCTTCACACCCACTGGGATGGCTATAACCCAGAACTCAGATGATGTCAAGCACTCCCGAGGATGTGGAAAAATTGGAAACTTGTGCATTGCTGGGGGGAACACAGAAAGGTGGAGCCACATTGGAACAGAGCAGGGTGGCTCAAAGGTTAGAATAGGGTTACCCTATGACCCTTTGTCCTCTGAGAATATACCAAGGAAGAATGAAAACACATGTCCTCCCAAAACATGTCCACACATGTCCATAACTACATGGCTTCTAATAGAAAGTCCAAACAGCCCCAGTGTCCATCAACTGATGAATGGATGAGCAGATATGTTTTATTCATGCAATTAAACATTATTTATTTAATTAAATATTAGTTATTTAAGTACAATTAAATTAACTACAATTAAATAGTATTTATTGTAAGAATTTACAATTAAATATTCTTTAGCAATGAGGAGTGAGGCACTGATACATTCTATAACACGTACGAACCTTGAAAACATACAGACACACAAGTATATTTAGACACAAAAGGTCTCATTTTTGGATTCATGTGTATGAAATGTTCAGAATTTGCAAATCTATACAGACAGAAAACCGATTAGTGATTCCTGGTGCTGAGAAGTGGGGGGGGGGGGAAGGGCAGTGACTTCTAATGGGTACAAGGATCCCAGTGGGGTGACGAAAATGTTCTAAACTTGGTTGTGAAGATGGTCACACAACTGAATGTACTAAAAACCACTGAATTCCACATTTAAGTCAGTGAATTGTATAGAATGTGAATTTTATTTCAATAAGGTTATAATACAAATTGATGCGATAAAGATCCTGCATAATCAAGAGGGATTGAGCCTGTAATTCCAGCGACTCAGGCAGAAAGATCACAAGTTCGAGGACAGCCTGGGGAACTTGGTGAGACCCTGTCTCAAAATAAAAGATAAAAAAGGCTGAGGATGGAGCTCCGAGGTAGAGCACATGCCTAGCATGTGCAAGGCCCTGAGTCCAATTCCCAGTACCCCTCCACACACACACAAAGAGAGATTGAGAATCTGCAAATTTATCATTTGTAGTAAGCAAAGTAATGACTCCCTAAGGGAGTCCAGGTGCCAAAGCTAAGGGACTTTGCAGATGTGATTAAGGGTATAGACTACGAGACAGGGAAATTATTTTGGATTACACAAATGTCCCTGATCCAATCAGATGAGTCCTTAAAAGCAGAGACCCTTTCCCAGCTGAGTCAAAGATGACCCTGATAAAAGAAGGAGAAATTCAAGGCACCTGACCTTCCATCGCTGGTCTGGAAAATGGAGGAAAGGACCACAAACCAAGGACCTTCCAAGCTGGGAATAGCTCTCAGCTGAAGTCAAAAGGAAAATGGAGATTTTTTAAATATTTATTTTTTAGTTGTAGGTGGACAGAATATCTTTATTTTATTTTTATTTGGTGCTGAGGATCGAACCCAGTGCCTCACGCGTGCTAGGCAAGCATGCTACCACTGAGCCATAACCCCAGCCCGGAAAATGGGGATTTTATTCTCAAAACGCAAGATACTGAATTCTGCCCTGGGCAGAAAGTGCCTGATGCATGGCAGGAACAAGAAATGGCTTCTCCATGCAGGACCTCACCTCAGTGGGACTTCTGATCTCCACAACTGTGAGAAAATAAATCTGTGCTTAATCGTGGTAAATTATTATGGCAGCCATAAAAACTAAATCATCACTCCTTTATGAAGCCAATTGTGAAAAATAAAAGACTTCTGAAGCACCTGATATCTGGGGACGAGAAGATCTACTGTGGCTGAAGTCTAGGACACCTGTTCCCTTCCCATGCCCTGCGGAAAGCAAGAGCCGGCAAGTAAAGCTGACTTAGGGAGTGGTACCTGAAAATAGAAACTGCAACGTGATTTTATTTCTAACTCCACAGACATCTCTGTGAGTCATTCATCTCTCTGGGCCTCACTTTTCATTGCATAAAGCTGCTGAGTTAACCCTGACTTCAGCCTACTCCAAGTTTAAAGACCAGGAAGGAAAATCCAAACAAAAGTAGCTTCATAACCAGCCCCAAGGCCTTCCTTATCCAGCACGAGACAAACCACAATCTGGTCACAGATTTCTTCTGGCTTTTTTTCTGGCTTCTTCATGAGGCTTTGGGCACACCTGGTTCCTGGTAACGGTGGTACTGGTGACCTGGTATGTCTAGGAGCTCAGTCAGCACAGAGATGGACAAAGCTTGAGAAGGAAAGGGGCTGAAACCAATCACGAGGCCTGCACAGACAAGGCTTTAGACGTTTGTTACTGGGAAGCAAGACTCACCCTTTGATGACTGGGGCTAGAATTAGCAAGACCAACTTATTTCCATAGTGGAAACAGAGCAAAGCAATCGCCCAGGTCCAGGAGACAGGATGAGACTGAGATGAAGACAGGGTGAGGAGGAGAGGCAGATCATGAAGTGTCTCATGGTGGCGTGGGAGAGGAGAGACCACTGGGAGAACTAGGCTCATCCCTCCTCAGCCCCCACCCAACAGGACCCAGGGAAGTGGGTATTTCCTTACTAAGCTAGTGAAGCTGAGTGGGTTGGGGACTATTTTAAAAGAGGCCTCCAAGGTAACAGATCACCCTGTGATGGCTGCATGGAAGTCTGGGAAATGTCCCTCCATTCATCTCAGTCTCTGGGCACCTGTCCACTCCCGTATGTGCCTCCCTGGCCCCCGTTTTCATAGGGCTGTGGAATGTAGGAAGGGCTCTAAGCTCTCCCCCCGCCCTGTTTGGTTGATCCCATGCCTTGGACCCTCCTGCTCACTTCTAGTTGTGGAGGCCACCCAGAGGGTGCCTGACATCTTGTCCCCACTCCCACCCTAGACTCTGCTTGGTATGACCTAAATCCTCCCTGAGGCTCAGAAGCCCTCTGCAAGGCCCCAGATGGGCCCAAGGTTTGGTGTCCCTCTGCTCCCCAGTCTTCCTGGAACTCCCTTGCCCAACATCCTGTGGGGTCATCACTTAGTTCTGGCCGTTCCTCTGCTGGTTGCTGACACTCCCACCTCTAAAGAAACTGTCCTGAAATAAAAAGCTGCTGTAAGTTTTCTCGGTTTGGAATCCCCTCTCCAGGGTGGCCCAGGGTTCTTTTTTTTTTAAATTTTTTTTTAGCTGTGGATGGACACAATATCTTTATTTGTTTATTTTTATGTGGTGCTGAGGATGGAGCCCAGTGCCTCATGCATGCAAGGCAAGCGCTCTACCACTGAGCTACAATCCCAGCCCCCCCAGGGTTCTTCAGCAGAGGTGGCCATGCAGTCTCTGGCCCTGGGGGTAGCCAGGGTGGGGGGTGAAGAAGGGACAGAACTAAGGTGCTCCAAGCGTGGGAACTGGGCATCCATGTCCAGGAGGTGACTCTGGGCAGTCTGGCTGTCTGGGGCAGCAGCAGCCCTGCCTTAACTCGCCTCAGGCCACTTGCTATCTGTTGGGAGAAAGATAGGGAAGCAGCAGCAGCAGCCTCTTCAGTGGCCTTCAGGGGCATTGACAGAGCTAGAGGGCTGGGAGAAAAGTGGACAGGAGGTTGGGGCAGGGTGAGGGAAGGGATGGAGGACGGACATTACCACCCACCGAGGGCTTGAGAGGCAGCCGACCCTGTTATTCTATTTGAACAACTATCGCCCTGAAAAGAAGGCCTTCTTCCATTCACTGTCTCTCTTTAAGCCACACAGGTACAGCTACCATTTACTAAGCCACCTGTGCCCACCGGAGGCAGGTACTCTCATTATCTCCATTGTACCGATGAAAGCGGTCTCAAGGCTACACGAATGAGGTGCAAGAGATCTGGAGCTGTCTGCCCGAGGACAACACTTACTTCGCCACCTCTGGATACTAAAAATGGGATGGACCAAGCTGCTCATTCTCCATGGGGACAAGTGAGGCCTGGGGAGGCCAGGTAAGCAGTTCCCGGTCTCAGAGGAAGAGCCAGCAACCGGCTCCTGGTCCCCTCCACGCCACCATCACCTCGCTGGGCATCTTCTAGAGACGCAGCCAGGCAACCCTACGCGGGACAGCGGGGTCCAGGACGCCAGAAGTGGTGAGGAGGGGAGGGAGGGCGTCCAGCCTCGCTCCCTACCGCAGGAAGTGGCGGCCCCGCCTCCCACCACCCGCCCCCCGACTGCGAGCCGGGGCGTGGCCTGGCCTGCGCCTCCGCCCCTCCGCTCGCGCCCCCGCGCCGGGTCCCGCTGCGCGCGCGCCTCCTTCTCGGCCTCAGCGCGCGCCCCTGGCGCCCGTGCGCGCGCGCGGCGCGGGGCCGCGGTGGCCTGCGGCCTGCTCCTCGGGGCCCTGCGGCCGCGCGCCCAGGCGCTCTGCGGCGACTCGGGCTGGGCAGCGCGCGCGCCCTGCTCTCGGCGCCCGGGCGCATTCCGAGCGCGAGCGGCGCGGGCCCGCGTGACGCGCGCACCTGCCGGGCGGCGGCCCTGCGCTCGCCGGCCCCGAGGGGAGGAGGAGGCGCGGGCCCGGGTCGCAGGCCGGCTCCCGGAAGCCCCCGGGGAGCGGCCCCGCCTGCCCGCGCCCCGCCACTTCCCGGAGGAGCGGCGGGCTCCGACGCGGAGATGAAGTAAGCTGCAGTCCCCCGCTTTCTCCCGGCTAAGTTATTTATAACCCGCCGGCCGGCCAGCCCGCCGGGAGCCTGGCCACCGCGGTCCCCGGGCACTCTGCTGGCCCGCGCGCCAGCCGCCACCCACCCAGGCCCCGCGCGCAGCCCTCCTGCCGCGGAGTTGGTCAGTGGAAGCTGGCCAGGCCTCCATCTGGGGCCCCGAGCGTCCCCTCCAGGCTTCCGGAAGCGACATCCTCCCAGGCGGGCGCCTGCTTTCCCCCTGGGAAAGCTCTGGCCTGGCCCTGGGTTTCAGCGTCCGGTGCATCGGCCAGTGATCTTGGGTCTCTAAAAACCAGCTCACCCAACTTGGAATGTTTGGCCAGAAATGAGAACTTCTGGCGACATCCTAAGGCCAAGCTCTCCCCCGCACACCCCTATGGCTTGTGAAAGATAGCCGATGGCAGAAAACTCCTATGGAATGGGCATATTTAAAATCATACTCTACATTTTCTGCAGCGATGCATGATTGGTAGTATTCTTGAGTTTATGAGGCTCATCTTTTGATACATTTTGAGAACAACCGAGATGAAAGTGCTGTTTGGCATGAGCAGAGCTCATTTTTCGGGGGGGGGGGGGTGCGCGTGTGCGCGCGCTTGTATAGAAGTTTCTTTGAAATACATGACTGCTCAACAAAAAGCCATGCTAAGGAAAGGCACTCAATTTGCTTTCATCCAAAGACTGGAGTTTCCGAAGTTACTGTTACTATCTGAATGGTTGGGGCCATTTCAAAGGGAAACTGATCTGTGAGCAGAGGGAAACTGAAAGGAATACCTTTCATCATTTGTAGTCGGGTCACTTCTTGCTTTACTTATGGAATTTGAATAAGCTGAATCTCACTGCTTCTTGCCAGACCTCCCCATGGCATCTGCCAGGCTCTAACCCAGGGATCCTGACCTTCCAAGAGCAGGAGTGTAATGTTGCTGTTTGCTGTCCTGGGCTGGGAGTCAGGTGCCATTTGCCTGGTAAATCTCTCAACACCATGTCCTCCCGAAGCATGTTTACATCCTGATCTGGCTTGCTCTGGCAAGACATTAAAATGAGATAGGTTAACTCTTCAGTATTTATCCTAAAGAATTTAAAGCCATTATACTACTATAGTAATACATGCATACCCAAGTTTACAGCAGCACAATTCACAATAGCCAAACTGTGGAACCAGCCTAGGTGTCCATCAATGGATGAATGGATAAAGAAAATGTGGTATATATACAAATGGAGTTTTATTTGGCCATAAAGTGAAATTATGTAATTTGCTGGTAAATGGATGGAACTGGAGAACATTATGTTAAGCTAACAAGTCAAACTCAAAGTCAAGGATTGTATGTTTTCTCTCATATTTGAAAGCTAGAGAAGAAAGAAAAGGAAATTGTGTGTGAGGGGGAGGATCTCATGAAAATCAAAGGGAAATCAGTAGAGGAGGAGCCAGGGGAAGATGGAGGAGAGAGGGCGGAAGTGTTGGGGAGTGATATTGGCCAAATTATATTGTTATAGTGTGTGTGCAAATATGTAAAACAAATCCCAACAGTATGCACAGTTACCATGTACCGTTAAAAATACGGAAAGAAGAAGGAGGCTATTCCCATTTTGCACCTGGAGAAAAAGGAAAAAGGCGCAGAACAATTAAGTGGAGGGCCTAGGGTTACTGAATTAGGGGTTTGCGCTTGTCCCTCTTTATTCTTCCGACCAGGACCTTTTAACCTTGCCAGCATTGTACCCTTTACTTTTTCATCAGTAGGATGGGAAGACCCTAATGAACTGCCCTGTGCTATTCCTTGGCATTTTTTTTCTGTTGTGAGATGATTAATGAGTTGTGCAGCAGTTTGGAGAAGCTGGCAAGAGGAGCCTTCGTTCATGATGCTGGTGTCCAGTGATAGAAGCTTGCATTTCTTGAGTATTTACTGTTAGCCGAGCACTGCGCGAGTGCCCCGGGTGGACTATCTCGACGTGCCCTTGTGGTCAACTTGTTTTCCCATTCTGTGGTTGAGGTACAAAGAGGTTAAATGTCTTGTCTGAGGTCCCCCCACTGTTGAGCGGCAGAGCAGAGTTGAATCTAAAATTCTCTCACTCAACCCGTTCTCCAGAAACTAGCCTCCAGGGCCTTCCAGATTTTGACAGGGCAGCTCAGGATTCAGCAAGATGTGTATATAATGACGGAAGGAGGGAGTATGAATCGCTGTGGACGTGAGGCCCGGGCTGAGGTCAGGGTGCCCATTAGTGTTCAGGGCAACTTGACCTCATGGGGCTGAGCAGCAACCAGCAGGCTGGCCTATGTGAGAGATGTGGCTCGTGTGGCCTCAGCCGCCTGTGGTTCGGTCTTACAGAGAAGCAGACCGTGACATGTTCTAATTTTGCCATTTGAGGATGTAGCCACACTTTGTGCAGCTGGATGAGAGGTTAGCTCTAGAACCAGGGTACTTATGTTCAGATCCTGTCACCTTTAAGCTGTCTGACCGTCGGCAAGTTATCTTACCTCTCTGCACCTCAGTGTCTTCTCTACTCATGACTAAACATGGGGTTGATGGAAGGACCTACCTCAGAGTTGAGGAAAGAATTAAATGATGAGATCCGTGTCTAACTCTGAGCCTAGCAATTGGCATACCGTTCAGTACTCTATAAACAGCTCTCATTAGTAGTATTGTTAGGAGGGCAAGCAGCTGCCGATGTGTGCCTTATCCCTGTGCTTGTAGTCACCATTAGAGCTTCCTTCCGATGTGTGGTCACTCAGATGCAGGTACCGCGCTCACGAGGTGAGAGCAGACTCGTGCAAGTGGGATTTACTTATTTATTCCTTCAGCAAATGTTTATTGTGCACCTTCTGTGAGCCAGGCCATTTGGAGAAAGGACTACTGCAATGGGCCAGACCAGCAAGGGTCCCTGTCCTCATTGGAGTTCGATTCCTGCAGGGAGAACTAGCAGGCAATCAGCAAGTTCAATGTCATCATCAAACAGTGTGTTAGAAAGTGGTGTGAACCTGGAAAGGTAAAACAGAGGAGAGCAGAGAGTGCAAGAGGGAGGAGGCAAGTTCACAGTTTAATGGAGTGGCCTGAGGAAGCCCCCTGGAGCTGAGGTTGGGGGCAAACTGTGTGGACATCTGCTGGGGGTGGGGAGAGCAGGCAGAGAGAACAGCAAGTACAAAGGCCCTGAGGCAGAAGATTGCTCAGCGGGAACCTAGAGAGGGCAGGATAGTAGGAGAAGAGGTCCAAGAAGTGATGGGGGGAGGCCCAAATGTGTAGAGCCTCAGAAATCTGAACAGAGGAACGGCATGCTTTGACCTACACTGAGGTCATTCTGACTGCTGTGCTGAGGCCCAACTCTGCAGGAACCAGAGGTAGAGGCAGGAGGCTAGTTAGGTTCCTGCAGTAATCCAGACACATGGGTGGAGTGGTAGAAGGGGGCAAGAAGTCGTTATGTTCTAGATAAATTTT
This sequence comes from Xerus rutilus, assembly GCA_028644305.1. Taxonomy (NCBI): domain Eukaryota; kingdom Metazoa; phylum Chordata; class Mammalia; order Rodentia; family Sciuridae; genus Xerus; species Xerus rutilus. The sequence continues at coordinate 5,598,448 of CM053400.1, forward strand.
GAAGATAGAAACTATAAGATTTACCATCAGATCAGGTGACCTCAGGATTAGTAGGCTGGACACCTGGAAGGATAGAGTTGCAATTTACTGAGAACGGAGTGAGGGTGGGGGCTGGGGGGGTGGATCAGCTCAGTTTTGAAGATGTTAAGTCTGGTAGATGCCCAGCTAACATTGTCAGCAATGCCTGATGGTACTAGTCTGGAGTTTAGGGGGAAAGTCCATGCTAGGAATACCAGCTTGGTTATCTGGGCAGTTTTATGCTGGGCAGCTGTGTACTGGTAAATGTTTAACAGCTGGCTCGGCAAGGTGGGGAAGTTGGTGGTGGAGAACCTTATTTATAGCCTTTGCCAATGTCTGTGTAAATATTCTCACATTGGCCAACTTCAGGCACACCCCATTCTAGAAGATTTTCACCTTATAGATCCTCTAGCTATAAATAATGTCAAGAGCATACATGATAGTAAAAAAAAAAAAGCCAAATGATTAGGAAGTTATGAATTTTGAGTATTTATTACCTTTGTTTTTTTTTTAAATATTTTTTTAGTTGTAGATGGACACAGTGTCTTTATTTTATTGCTTTGTATGTGGTGCTGAGGATCGAACCCAGGGCCTCACGCATGCGAGGCAAGCGCTCTACCACTGAGCTACAATCCCAGCCCCTACCTTTGTTTTTAATATAATTTACATATAAATATATTCCATGTTGATGATGGTTATGTTTAAAAACAGGCTTGACAGTTTCCTGACAATGTAGCCCTCAGACCTTCATGTGGGTATGAAGCGGGTCCAGCACATTGCTGATTGTTCACCCACAATTGCTATCTCATGTGACGGGCATGAGGATTCCCTTACTTCCGCCCTCCAGAGCCCGCTCTGGAAGCTTTTGTCCCAGTCTGTCCCCGAGAGGAACCAGTGCAGATCAAAGTCCACTGTCAAAGGGGCTGGTCTTGCATCAGAATTGACTTTTGGCACCTGTGGGCCAGAACAAAAAGGGAATGTGCAGCAAAAATACCTGGGCTGGGGCTGGGGCTGGGGCTGGGGCTGGGGCTGGGGCTCAGTGGTGGAGCGCTTGCCTCGCATGTATGAGGTACTGGGTTCGATTCTCAGCACCACATGTAAATAAATAAAGTCCATTGACAACTAAAAAAAAAATACTTGGGGGCAGTGTGTCCCTTCACCTTGTGCTTTAGTTTTTTTTTTGTTTTCTTTTTTTTAAATATTTTTTAGTTGTAGGTGGACATAATATCTTTATTTATTTATTTTATGTGGTGCTGAGGATCGAACCCAGTGCCTCACGCATGCGAGGCAAGCGCTCTGCCACTGAGCCACAATCCCAGCCCGTGCTTTAGTTTTAAGTGATCTTTGGTTTGAATTCTTATTTTTCTCCCATATATTTTTTTGAAAAGTTCAAACTCACAAGCTCTTCCTTCCTGGGAGCATCATTAGCTGTCAGTGTTTTAAAGGTGTCCGTGGGAGTGGGCAGCAGCCGCTGACCTTAACCGCCCAGCGCCTCCCCCCCGCCCTCCTCTGCTGGGCAGAGGCTCAGAACAGCTTCCCCCTGTGGTTGACCAGAAACCAGTCTGCTGCTGGAACTCTGGCACTGGTTGGCTCTGCCTGTGCTGGGCCTGGGCAGGGACAGCTGCATGGGCTCTGCCTCTTCCAGTGGGGTAAAATGAGGACCAGAGCTGCATATGATCTAAACCTCCTGGCTGGCTGTCAGGGCTCCTGCCTTCTGGGATGTTAGCAGGGCCTCCGTCATCTAACAGGTGAGTCTCTCCCAGGGTGGGGGCTCAGACTCAGAGCTGGGCAGCCCAAGGTGCCTTGTGCCTTCCCTGGAGGAGCCCCTGTCCCCACCCCCCTGTTCTTTGCAGCTAATGCTTTTCTGGCTGGCCTCTTGTCTAAGAATCATAAATGAAACTGTATCTTCCACACTCTTAAGTTATAACTTCAAAGAGCTTTGTCTTAACTTCTGAATGAAACTCTGGTATCAGCTCCTTCACCATAATTTGGTCCCATGTCCCCCAGCCCTGCCATGCTGGTCTGAGGCTTTTCTCCCTGCTATATGGGAATCTCCTTGACAATGGGGGTAGAGGCACCTCCTTTCCTTGGAAAGCACAGGATGAAGAGCAGTGCAGTATGCAGACACTCGTTTCCTAGGTGAGGGAGCTGAGGCCCCACCAGGTGGGTGACTTGTTCAAGGCCATGTGGTGGTTTGGAGGAAGGTCTCCTACAAGAATGGCCACATTTTCCAGTTTCCAAACCAAGACCCTGTCCTTCCTGTCCTACTCTTCTCCCAAACTTTTCACTAACGGTTTTCTTATTGATTGATTTCTTTGTTTCTCCCCTTCTTCCTCCAACCCCCAGTACTGGGGATTGAACCCAGGGTGCTCTACCACTGAGCTACATCTCCAGTTATTTTTACTTTTGAGACAGAGTTTTGCTAAGTTGCTGAAGCTGGCCTTGAACTTGTGATCCTCCTGCCTCAACCTCCTGTGTTGCTTGCTGTGTACACCACTGCACCTGACTATTGATTTCTTTTTTTCTTTTTTTTTCTTTTGGTACCGTGGATTGAACCCAGGGGCACTTGACCACTGAGCCATATCCCTAGTAAAAATTTGTATTTTATTTAGAGACAGGGTCTCACTGAGTGGCTTAGTGCCTCACTTTTCCTGAGGCTGGCTTTGAACTTGAAATCCTCCTGCCTCAGCCTCCTAAGCCTCTGGGATTTCAGATGTGCGCCACTGCACCTGACTATTGATTTCATAATTTAAAGAAGAGAGAAGAAAATTCAAAGTTGGATCAGCTGCTGGGGCCACTGCCATGTTTTTCTTTTTCTTTTCTTTTTTTTGAGGGGAAGTGGGTACCGGGGATTGAATTCAGGGATACTCAACCACTGAGCTGTATCCCCAGCCATATTTTGTGTTTTATGTAGAGACAGGGTCTCACTGAGTTGCTTAGCACTTCACTTTTGCTGAGGCTGGCTTTGAACTCGTGATTCTCCTGCCTCAGCCTCCCGAAGTGCTGGGATTACAGGCATGCGCCACCGCGTCCGGCTCATGTTTTTGTTTTTCTTAACTTCACGTGTCCCGTATCTCTCAGAGCAGAGAGACAAGTAAGTGCTTTAGGAAAAAACCTTCAAACATACAGCCTCCACAGTGTGACAGTGGTGTAGAACAGG
>CM053400.1:5602125-5713132 GCA_028644305.1 Xerus rutilus
GCCCCAGGGGTCAGGATCCCTCCCCATGCTGGCCCCACAGTGGGACTTCTCAAGTCTCTGGGCTGCAGGCCCCGAGGGCTCCCAGAGAGGCTTCAGGGAGCTGGTGCATGGCCACCAAGTCGGCCCCAGGCTGGTTTTCGTGCACTGACTGGGAAGAGGAGAGAGCAGAGGGCTGGCAGGTGAGGGCAGCACAGAGACGGAGGGGTGCCAGGTGGACGGGCTGGCCTGCTCCTGGGGCTGCAGCGTCACCTCTGCCCTTTGCCCACCACAGCTGTCCTTGTCCACGTGGACAACCTCCGCTGGGAGGGCGTTCCTTTCATCCTGATGTCTGGCAAGGCCTTGGATGAGAGAGTGGGCTACATTCGCGTCTTGTTCAAGAACCGGGCATTTTGTGTCCAAAGCGAGAGGCACTGGGCCTCGGAGGAGAGCCAGTGTCTGCCCCGGCAGATCATCTTCCACATCGGACATGGCGAGTTGGGCCGCCCTGCCGTCTTGGTCAGCCGGAACCTGTTCAGGCCCTCCCTGCCCACCCAGAGCTGGACGGAGGTGCAGGACCGACCGGGGCTCCAACTGTTTGGCCGTCCCCTGTCAGATTACTACGCCTACAGCCCCATCCGGGAGCAAGATGCCTACTCCATCCTCTTATCGCACATCTTCCACTGCCGAAAAGAGTCGTTCATCACCACGGAGAACTTGCTAGCCTCCTGGGTCTTCTGGACCCCCTTGCTGGACAGCCTGGCCCATGAGGCCCCACGCCTCTACCCAGGGGGAGCTGAGAACGGCCGTCTGCTGGATCTTGAGTTCAGTGGGGGACAGCTGTCCTTTTCCCAGCAGCAGCCAGAGCAGCTGGTGCCAGGGCCAGGGTCTGCCCCAAGGCCCAGTGACTTCCAGGTCCTCAGGGCCACATACCGAGAGAGCCCGCTGGTCTCGGCCTGGCCTGAGGAGCTGATCTCTAAGCTGGCTGAGGACATCGAGGCCACTGCAGTGCAGGCGGTGCGGCGCTTTGGCAAGTTCCACCTGGCGCTCTCAGGTGGCTCAAGCCCTATAGCCCTGTTCCAGCAGCTGGCCACAGGGCACTATGGCTTCCCCTGGACCCACACGCACCTGTGGCTGGCTGACGAGCGCTGTGTCCCACTCTCAGACCCAGAGTCCAACTTCCAGGGCCTGCAGGCTCATCTGCTGCAGCACATCAGGGTCCCCTACTACAACATCCACCCCATGCCCGTGCACCTGCACCAGCGGCTTTGTGCTGAGGAGGACCAGGGCGCCCAGACCTATGCCAGGGAGATTTCAGCCCTGGTAACCAACAGCAGCTTCGACCTGGTGCTGTTGGGCATGGGCACCGACGGGCACACGGCCTCCCTCTTCCCACAGTCACCTGCTGGCTTGGATGGCGAGCAGCTGGTGGTACTGACCGAGAGCCCCTTCAGGCCACACCAGCGCATGAGCCTCAGTCTGCCCCTCATCAACCGTGCCAAGAAGGTGGTGGTCCTGGTCATGGGCAGGAGGAAGCGTGAGATCACCATGCTGGTGAGCCGTGTGGGCCATGAGCCCAAGAAGTGGCCCATCTCAGGTGTGCTGCCTAGATCTGGCCAGTTGGTTTGGTACATGGACTTTGAGGCTTTTCTGGGATGACAGGGACATCCTCCCCCTTTGCTTGTTCTCAGGATTTCTCTCACCTGCCGTCTCCCCGCCCCTGACCTTCCCACCTATCCAGTGTGCCTCAGCTCCCTAGAACCTGATACCCAGAATCAGGCCCAGAGATCCCGTCTCAGCCCCTGTGACCACTGGTCCCACCTGGGTAGGTGGTGGGTAGGTGCAGAAGCAGGTGAAATGGGATCTCTGCTCTCGAAGTGTCTCAAATCCAGGTCAGGAGAGAAATCACAAGAAAAGACCCCCAGCAGTTACATATCAGTATCAACCAAAGAGAGACGGGGAGATGCAGCCAGCCGTCAGAAAGAGGGAACGCAGTGGGCTGAGGTGGATCAGGGTGGGTTCCCGGTGAGGCAATCCTTGCACTGGCTCCTTTGGAGAAGGACCTGGGTTGGTAGAGAGAAGGCTACACGTCCTGTGCCGGACATGGAGGCTGCAGACTGTCCCAATACCTAGCAGGCCAACCCCTGCCTCCACCAGCCGTCCCCTCATCCAGCCTCTATATGTCCAGTCCTCTTCCAGGTTCCTCCACCTGCTCTGTCTCTGAGTCCCTCTGTCCTCCGGGTCTCCAGTCCTTTCCCTACTGCCCCTCTGCCTCTCCGTCTATAGAGATAAGAGTTGGTAACAGGACAACAGCAACAAGTACTGGGACATCAAAAGTTCCCAGAAATCTTAGTGCCTGTTGTTTGTAGCTTCTTTTCTCAGCTGATAACTGCCTTGCCCTGGGAGGTGGGATCTGGCTCCCCAGCCTCCTCAGGAAGGACCTGACCCTCTGCCCACGGCCCTCTCTCCAGCACATCTCCCTTCTGATTCATCCTGGGTATGCAGGATTGGGCCATTCCAGGGATCCCTATTCTGATAGGGTCATTTACATCTCGAGGTGCCTCAGTGGCCTCTCATTTTACCAGGAAATGTCCAGTTAGATCATTCTCTGATGTGGGGAGATGTAACATCAAGAGACTCTGGGCGACCAGGCATCTCTGATCTGACTAGATAGCCCTGCCAGGGTGGCTGCAGCTCACAGCCCCTTTCTGAGGGCTTGCTTAGCCAACTGGCAGCAGCAGGGGGACAAGCTGATGTCAGCCCCCTTCATACCACCTCTCAGGCCACCTGGTTTGAGCCTGGTGACTTCCTGTCTCCTGGCCTCTCCTGGTCCCTCCCACTGCACTGCCATGGCCCTGCCTAAGACTGAGGAAGTCAGTAGGCTGCCAGCGTATGGGTTTTCCTGAAACCCCCAAGGTTGGGGAGGGTGGGTTCTGAAATTGTTTTCAAGAAAGCCAACAACAAAAAGCAAAGTCCCCGGGGCACTTATCATTTCTGTTTCCACTGCCTGTTTAGTCGTGCCCACAAGGCAGGAGAAGGAGCATCAGGAAATCTGTTTCTCTACTTTCAATTGTTTACACTTTTTTCCAGGCTACAGACTGAAAAAAATTCTTGATTTCACTGGAGATGTGTGTGTGTGTGTGTGTGTGTGTGTGTACGCGCGAAATGGTTGCCCAAGCCGGAGCTCCCATGTAAAAGGCACCCTTAAAATTCTGCTTACTCTGGCCTCCAGCGACCCAGTCCCGACGGAACATCTCTAGCAGGAGAGCTACCCTTGGCCTGGAGCATTTTATGTAGCATTGGAGGGGACCTTCGGTTACAGCCGAAGTTCCCCCTCTGGCCACGCGGGGGCGCCAGCGCACCGCCACCGACCTGGCCCTGGAAGCAGTCCCCAGGCCAAGCGCTATTTCTTTGCATTTCCTTTCATTTGCTTTTCTGCCTCCCTGGGAGCTTGACCGCAGCACGCCGTCATCTGTTCTTTAAGGATTCATTCCTCTGCGGTTACAAAACCAGAGCGAAAGGGGCCTCCACGTGCCCCAGTATCTCTCCAGGAGCAAGGGTGAGTGGGCTTTGTGTCACCATTTCTGAATAAGAGTGAGTCACTGCCGGCCAGAGCCAGAGTGTCCTGTTCTTAGTCAGGAGTGACTTGCTTCAGAACTGCCCTTTATCTGTGGAGGGCGTGTGCAGGGAGTTGTGGGGGCAAGAACGCCAAAGGTTTCCAGAATCAGAATCAAGTGCCTCCGTATATCACAGGAGCTGAGTCTCCCTGGCTCCACCCCACCTTTCCGCCCCACCCAGGGTCAGGCAGGAGAGCGGCCCAGAGCCAGGGCCACCGAGCATGTGCTCCTCAACCATTTGGACTGTGATCCGCAATATGAATCATGACTCAGTCACCTCTGTGTAAAAATGTGTGTCTCATGCCAGTTTCACAAAGGAATTCTTGCCCTCAGGACCTGAGATGCCCTCTGTTTTCTACTTTTTCATTTTAAAAATGCTGCTTGCAATCCACTGGATGAAAAGCACCCACCTAGTCTGGCTTCCACCCTGTTAGGAATCGATGCTGAGGCTCGGAGGGAGGCGTGTGTGCTGTTCCCACAGACAGGCTGTCGCGGTACTGCCGCTGGAGCCTTATGTCCTGGAGCTCCCGCCTTGGGCTCCCCAGTGGTGGGAGGACAAGAGGCAGCTCTCTAGCTCGGCCCTCAAGGACATTGGCCCTTGGCCTGGCTCAGGCAGGGGGAATCTGCTCCAGCTGCTGGTGGAGTGCTCTGCTCCAGGGTCGCTCCTTTCCTTGGAGAGGAGTCAGAGATGGTGACAAAGTAGTTTGAAGCAGAAGCCTGCAGCTTGTCCAGGAGATGCTGTGTGTCCTTCACAGACAGGGCCTTGCTCAACGCTGTGCATGGCGCCATCTTGCTCGTCCTTTACACAGCTCCACGTGGGTGGTGAGACCCTCAGTTACTGATGGTTCTAAATGGAGGTGCAGGTTAAGGATGCTGTCTAGTGACAGCCAGCCAGCCTGCAGCCCCTCAGAACCCAGGTGGGTCCACTCCAGACCCTGTTCCCCACACTCTGTGGTGCCTGCTGTTCTCCTGGTGGTGGGGTCAGGTTCCCTGACTAGGACCAGTGCACAGAGGCCCCTCCTTAGGGGACCTTGTCAGCTTCTGCAGAGCAAATGTTATTGCTGTTGGTGGTTGGGAAAGACTTGAGGAACTTTCTGGGTGGTTGTAGCTGGCTTCCGATTTCCCACCTGGAGGCAGGTGTTTCTGCTAACTGCAAGATCAACAGTCTCGCCTTGCTGAACTTCCTGCTCCTTGCTCTGCAGAGAAGGCTTTATTCTTGCTCCTTGGCCCCCAAATCAGCATAATCAAAGCTTCCTACTGTTTGGACTAATAAATCAGAATATTTCCTGGAGGGTTTTCATTCCAAAATTTCATTCCCTGGTCCAGGAATTCCCTTTTGCCTGTCTCGCTTCCTTCCTTTCCCTGTCCTTACAGGGAGCTGGAGATGGTGACAGAGAAAGGGAGGGAGAAGCTTCTAGAAAAACCTTACAGGGCTGTTTCCTAGAATTTAGTCTTCAGAAACTTTTTTTCCCTCCTACACAAATATGTGCAACCTCACGTAAGCAGCCCTGCAACAGCTTTGCCCAGCCGGGTTGTTATCTTAAGCAGATGGGCCTGTGTGCTGTTAACCACTGGTGGGAACGTACCAGGCAGCGTCTGCATCAGGAGAAGAACCAGTGGCAGGAAAGGCTGGTGGTGATGTGAGGGCGCGGGGCGGCCTGCTTGGTCACCTCCTGCCTTCCCTGAAAGAGAGGCTCCAGAGAGGCCAAGGGCCTGAATGGGCCACTGCTTCCAAACATCCTGGGCCACATTCCCCACGCGGAGCATTGACCCTGGCCATGCCCTTGCTGAGCTGGAGAGCCGGCCTTGCACACTCCTCTCCCTCCAGCTGTCCCTGCACCTGTTCAACACCAGCACCCCAACTCTGAGGACACAGCCCCTGCCGTGGCATTTAGAGATGGCTCTGCAGGGACAGGAGGCCGCCCATGGGGTAGGAAGGTCTTCCCCAGAGCCTTGGCAGCTGATGAGAACCCCAGAGGTCACCTGAACCAGCAGCGCAGTCTGGACTTCTCAGTGGGCTCCACTCTGCCCCAGGGCCTGAGCATATCAGCTGGAGCAGTCAGAGGCGCATATGTGTCCTCTCATCCAACAGCTGGCTCTCCCCTTGCACCCACTTGTCAGCCCAGGCATCAGCCAGCACCTGAGCCTCCCTCCCTCTTGGTGGCTCAGGGGCAGGTCCAGGCTGGTCACTGGCATGTGCTGCTTCCCTTCTGCCGCATACTGTGAGGGCTCCATGGTCTCCTGCCCTTTCCCCCCTGGAGCAGGGCTGGCCTCTGGCTGCAGCCTGCCCTGCGGGCGGGTCTCCCCGGGAAGGGAGTGGGAGCTCAAAGCAGCATCTGTTCTTGGAAGGCGCCTTCCAGGAACATCCACACCCAGCCCACGGCTCCTGCTGGGGGTGGGTGTGAGGGAGAAGCTCCCAGGGCTCCTGCTGAGCCGCCTGCCCACTCCTTGGTGCTGTCACCAGCACAGGCAGGACCTCTGCAAGGGACTTGAGGGTGCCTTTCTGAGACCCCAGCAAGCCAAGGAGCCAACATGAAAACATCCCCTCCAGCCAATGCGGGGATGCCTCTGTTTGTAAAGCAGGTCACCATGTGCCCTGTGTGTGACCAGGGCAGGACGGGGAGGTTTGGAACTCTGGATTCATTGGTTCTGCTTATTCTTTGATTCCCAGGGACGAGCCTTCTTGTAAGCCCTTGCCTTGCTTTCGGGTGTTCTGAAGGAAATCTCTGCATCTTCTCTGTCCCTTGCTGGGGGAGGGGCAGAGAACGGTGGGTTTGGATGGCCGGTGGTTGGCGTTGAAAATGGAGGTGCACAGTGCCACAGCCGAGGGCCGGCTCTGGTCTTCGCCTTCCCAAATTTATGAAGCGTGGTGGGATGGGAGGCAGGGCTGGGGCCCTGATCAGCTGGTTCCCCAAGAACTCCTTTGTCCCTGTTTCCCTGGGACATGGAACCAGGCAGTCAGCTCCCGCACGTGCTGCCATTGCGCCCACTAGGAAGAACAGGGTAAGGGTGGGTGCCAGGGCTTGTCCTGCCAGTTCCCAAGGGAGGGAGGAGCTGCAGTTCCCACCAGAAGCTCGAGTTGGACCCGTGCTGAGGGGCTGAGCCAGTGCAGAGCCCGCGCGTGTGTGCTGGGGGCTCGCTGTGCCTGGACTGTGGCCCTGCTCTCTGCCTCACACCAGGCAATCTGGGGTCTGGGCCTCTGTGGGGAGAGAAGAAGGAGGTCCCCTGGTTGGCGGAGGGAGGCAGTGGAGCCCCGCAGCAAGAATGAGCCCCTCTGTTGCTACCCCTGGGCTTCATGGAAAGGTAACAAAGGCTAAAAAACGATGAGACAAGTTCAGAACAAAAGCCTTTTTAAACCTTTCAAAACAGTTTTTTAAATGCCTTTTTCTATGTCAAATGTTACATTTATTTTTTAACAATAAAATTGTTTTGCCAGAATTCATGCTTTAATTCTTTCTTTGGGAAACAGCGTAGTGAGCTGGGGCCTGGCCACTGTGCTGTGTTCCTGGAGGACAGGGAGGTGTTCGAGCCAGGAATTTGCTGGTTATTGTGAACAGCACACAAGACCCAAGCAGATTTTGGTGACATCACAGGGTGGCAGCAGGAACCATGTGTCCCTCCAGAAGTGGGGAGCTCTAGGCAGGGACCTTTAAGGCCAAGGAGATGGAATGACTGCAGGACACATCCCAAGCTTCCAGGGGAAGAGGGGTCACTCTTGTGGCAAGGGCTGGAAGCCAACAGCTGCAGTGACAGCTCTAGGATGTCCCTCAGACTGGGAAGCACCCTGAAAGGGGACATTCTTCCTAGAGGAAGTAACCCAGAGCTGAGGAAAAGTCAGTATCCCTTTCCTACTTCTTGGTGGTGACCATCATCAGTTCTGCTGTCCTCGCAAAGATATGGATAGTTGGGCTCACTCCCTCCCACCCTGAGACTGAGGTCCCAGCTTGTGTCCCCAAGGCCAGTGCGGGAGGATCACCTAGTGCTCGTTCCCCTTTGGGGAGCCTGTGTGTGCATACTGGGGAGTTCCAACAGCTGGGATGTGGCATGTAACCCAAGCCTGGCTGGTCAGGATGACCAAGGGCCCCCCTGTAGCAACTGGTGTGAAGAGGGCCTAGGGCCCAACTTGGCCAAATCAGAGTGACCATGCAGACTTAGGCCAAGGCACCCCATTTCTCTGGACTCAGACCGACAGGTGTGCCCCCAGGAACCCTGGGCAGCTATCTTGGCACTACAGGGGGCCCAAGTATGAGGCAGCAGGGGAGGGAGCCCCAGGAGCCAAGAATACCGCACTCAGGGCGTCCCCAGAGCCTGTCTCACCTGGCTTTTCACCTTAGTCAGCGTCAGCAGGACCCTGTAACAGAAGATCCCAGAGCTCCTGGAGCTCTGTCCAGTCTCTCTGGAGGCCCAGCAGGAAGTCTGCAGTGACCTGAGAGAAGGTGATCCCGGCCATTCGGGCAGATCTCTGTCTTGGGTCAGGAGTTCCTCAGTCCAGGTGGGAACACTAGCCAATTGGTCCAGTGATGTCCAACTGTGGTTGTTTCCTTATCACTCCATTTGAACCACTCTCCTGATAAGCCACGTTTAAACAAAGCAGGAGCAGAGGAAAGGGCAGGCGGGGGAGGGTCCTGACGGTAGAAATAGGAGCTGCGGGGGAGGGGGGCAAGCCCAAGAGCCACCACCTGGCCAGTTTCTCCAGCGTCAGGTCGGCCAGTGGCCAGCTCCTACCAGGGCAGAGGCTGTCTTCCAGGGTGCCCCCGTCTGCCCTATGCCCTCTCCCTTCTCACCCGGGCAAGGCTGCAGAGGCCAGGCCTTACGGGCGGCTGTGCTGTGGAGCCTTGGCTTTGTGCTGTTGAGAACGTGTGAGCGACTGGTAGCCACCACAGCTCTGGGAGGTCTAGGTGTTCTCCGCTTGGACACTCACTGGGCTCTGGTCCTCTGACACCAAGCCTGTGCCCTCTGCTTCTGAGGGAGATGCTGCCCAGGGGTGTCCCTCGGAAACCCAGGAGGCCCCCAGCAGCCACCCTGCCATGGAGCTTGGCTCAGGGCGATTCACCAGGAGTGGGTGGAGAGGCACCCAAAAGTGGGGAGAAGAGGACAGTAGCCAGGCCAGGGAGCAGGGCGGGGCGGGAGGGGCCTGCAGGGCGGAGGGCGGGGTAGTGGTGCCAGAGCAGAGCCTGGCGTGTGACATCTCCAGAGGAGGAAGGCTCTGGAGACCAGAGGGCCCGACGCCTTTCCTGCCTGCTGTAGTAGAGGTCAGCGCTGGCTGCCGGGGAGCGAGGGGCCGCTCAGCCTCGCTGGTCACTCTGCCCTTTGGGGTGGTGTTCACTCCAGCCTCCTCTGCGCCCCCCAACCCCTGGCATGTGGACACCTAACCCCACATTTTATTTGAAACAGCACTTTTGGGGATTAAAACCATAAAGCTAGAGTCCTGCTAACAGTCGGGCCCTCCCTGCTGCAGCAGTCCTCACTTTTTATGGAAACAAACAAAACCCACAAAAGCACAAAGAGGAGAATACCAATCCATGCAGATTTCCTCAGCATGAACCATGAGATATATATATGTACCAGGGGTTGAACCCAGGGCACTTAACCACTTAGCCACATCCTCAGCCCTTTTTATTTTTTATTTAGAGACAGGATCTCACTAAGTTCCTTAGGACCTTGTTAAATTGCTGAGGCTGGCCTTGAACTCGAAATCCTCCTTCCTCAGCCTCCTGAGTCTCTGAGATCACAGGCATGTGCCACCACACCTGGCTATACTTTCTTTTATTAAAGAAAAAAAATCACTCATATTTCTGTAGAACTCATGCATGCTTGCTATTAATGAATTAAAATAGTGCAAACAAGTACACTCATGGGTGTGAAGAAAACAATCACAGCGGTCCAGTCCCCAGAAATAAGCAAAAGTAGCTTTAGGTGAAAGTTCTTTAAGACATACGTTTGAGAAAGAGAGATCAAGAGTATTTGACAAAGATGGGATCCTTCTCTGAATGCTGATTTTAATAGCACATTAATAATTTTGCTTGAAACTGAAGGAATTGCTAAACCGCAAATAAACAGTTTGTCACATAATAAATTCTGTTTCCCTAACCTCTCTCGAACGTTAAAAACATATGGAAAACATCAAGAAGCAGGAGTCTAGTTCATGTGATTTCTTAACTCCCTGCCTCAGTTTCCATCTTGGAGTTTGTTGACTTTGCCAAATGCGGATACTGGCTTCTCCGGCAACTTCTCATCCTCTGACCCCTGCTTCTTTAGGTACATTATTCTTTTTTTTTTTAGTACTCGTGATTGAACCCAGGGGCACTAAACCACTGAGGCACATCTCCAGCCCTTTTCTATATTTTATTTAGAGACAAGGACTCACTAAGTTGCTTAGAGCCCCACTAAGTTCCTGAGGCTGGCTTTGAACTCTCAATCCTGCCTCAGCCTCCGAAGCAGCTGGAGTTACAGGTGTGCGCCGCTGTGCCCACTTGGAACATTATTCTTATTTTGCTCTTGTTCAGGGTCCTTCATGGTTTCTTCCTGGTTAGCTGGCTCTTTGTCCCACCTTGCCTCCTAGCGGCTCCTTCCCCAGCCGCCTCCCACTTCTGTTGGTGCCCAAAACCAGACACCTTCTTCTGTCCCAGAGGATACCTCACTCTGCGTCTCCTTTCCTGCCTGAAGTGCACCCACCCTCTCTGTGTCCTCCTGTGAGGCCGGGCTCCACCAGGCACTGCATGAGTCCACAGGTCCAGGGTGCCTGAGCACTGCTGGCTCAGAGCTGGGCACCAACGCCTTGTTCTCTGGAATCCTGCATTTCCTCCTTTATCTTGGGTTCGTCCACTCATCTTCAAGGAAGCCCTCCTGGCTCTTGCTGCCGGTCAGCACTCATGGTTTTACCCAAAGTCTTCTACCAGGAGGCTCCCTGCATTCCCCTCTGCTCCCCACTGTCAGACTCTGAGTGCCCTGGGCTCCTGCCACCCACCCCAGTGTTCTGCAAGACACATTCTCTGGAAGGCCACAGCAAGGAGATTGCTGCCATTATTAGGTAAGAGGCCACCATGCCCACAGCCAACACTGCCCAGGCAAGAGAAACTCAGTTTTATTTACTTACTCATTTTTTATTTTATTTATTTATTTATTTATTTTTCTTTTCTTTTGCAGTGCTATGGATGGAACCTAGGACCTCATATGTGCTAGGCAAGCACTCTGCCATGGGGCCACATCCCCAGTCCTCTTTATTTTTTATTTTGAAACAGAGTGTCACTAAGTAGCTGGATCTGGCCTGGAATTTGCAGTCTTCATCCCTCAGCCTCCAGTAGCAGGATTACAGGTGTGACCAAGGCCCTCAGGCCCTCATTTTACAAGTAAGAAACTAAGGTGTCAACAGGTTACTCCACTTGCCCAAGGTCACAGCTCCCAAGTGGCAATGCCATTAGGTTGCATCTGGAGCAAATGCTCCAGGAAGAGGAATTGCTGTGCTGGGCAAACCTGCAGCTCAAGGCTGACCCACCGCCAGCTATCTGCCAGATCTCATGCCTCAGCCGCGCCCCAGACCAGGGCTCCAGACAAGAGTGGGGACCTGCTTTATCCAACTCTGGCTTCTGCCCTCTTCTGGGAAGCTCCTTCCTGCTGGCTGTCAGCAAAATACACCATCAAACCAGGGCAAGAGTGACTGTCACTAAGACTTAGAGGCTGCCACTGAATCTGGGAACAACGTCCACCAGCCTGGAGAGCAGATCCAGAGGGATGACTGATTTTAATGGCTGGGCTGCGGTACCTTCCTCTTCCTTTATTCTCTTCGTGCTTTTAATGAGGTGAGCCAAAGAGCCAGGGTTGGACCCCTTTTTATTCCTACCTGGGAGGAGAGGCCATCTGCAAAGTGTGGATTTTCTCCCGTTTGGAAATCTATTTATGTATAAAGAAGGACCATAAAAAATATGGTAGGATGGGAGTGACTGGCAACCCGCCACCCAGCTGTGTATTTTTCGCGCCCGTCATCCCCGCTCCCCTGGGGCCTCTTACGTGCCCCCAGGCTCTGCCTACGAGCAGCCTAGCAGTCTGCTTTCTTGATTTCTACCTTATCCTGCGCGTCCTCCTATGGGCCTCACGGTCTTCACGCTTATAGTTTCATCACATGCATGACCCGGGGACTGCAAGCATCCTCAGGAACTGTCACCAGTCCTCCGTGGCTGACCGTTTAGGTGATTCCTAACTTCAGCGGCAGGCAGTCATGCTGCCACGGAGGGTATTTATTGCACAAAGAAACCTTAGTTCTTGGGGCTGGGATTGTAGCTCAGTGGTGAAGCACTTGCCTTGCAAGCGTGGGGCCCTGGGTTTGATCCTCAGCACCACATACAAAGCAATAAAATAAAGACATTGTGTCCATCTACAATTAAAAAAAAAAAATTAAAAAAAAAGGAACCTTAGTTCTTCTAAAATGGTGGCAATGGGAGGTTCCCAATGACCTGGCGGGCATCAATTATGTTGCAAATGGAAAACAAACACTAACAGGACGATCATTTTAAACACAGTCATAAACAGTGGCCTAGAGAGGAAAGCAAGGGGGTGATCAGAGAGCACCTGTCCCCTGGGAGGGTCAGGGAAGCTCTGGGTCAGGAGCAAGAGGAGTGAGCGTGGTGTTGGCACCAGACACACCCTGTGCAGACAGCGTGACACCCACCACAGAGAGAAGCGGGGAGCCTGCCCCGGGCTGGAGGCCACAATGCCAGGCCCGCAGTCCTCCTTCAAAGTCCTGGAGCCCTGGGTCCTAAACTTTGGGCTTCCAATCCCCTGGATTTCCATGACACCTATTAGTTTCTGAATTTTAACCATCGCTTGTTATATTAACCAGGACTCCTCTGGCTGTAAGGGACAGAAGCCTCACTTAAGCTAGATTTGAAAAAATGGAAATTATCCCCCAACTCCTCTCCTTGGAGGAGCAGGGGGAAGTCAGGCTGTGGGGCCAGGAAACTTTGAGTTCAACTCCCTTACGCTAGAGTTGCCAGATTCAGTGGGTATATCTTGAGAATGCCCAGTTAAATTTGAATTTCAGACAAGGAACAAATAGAATTTTAGTGTAAGTATGTCCCAGGCAACATTTGGGATGTACTTATACGAAACATGATTTCTTCGATGAAAATTACTGATTGTTAATTTGAAATTCAGATTTGTAAGGTAGAAACAGCCCCTCCCCTCTCTAAAGAACAAAGCCTGGCCGCTCAGGTTACTACATCAAAGAAGGTCACCACCGAACCACAAATGCTTACCTATCATGCCAGTTTTGAAGTGACCAATCCATACCCCAGCACGGGTTCATAGCGGGCCCTATAAATTCCATGCCCCGCATCCCCTCTCCCCTTCTCTCCTCCTTCCTTCTCCTGGGCGCCCACCCGCACAGACCCTCACCATGAATAAAGATCCTTTGGCTATGTGGAGCGTGTTGCCTCTGGTTTGGAGCAAATCCCACATTTTTAATCTTTCAAGATTTACCCTGGCGTCCTGTATTTTGTTCGGCAACCCTACTGTGCACAATGGCCTCATTCTTATCTTTTGTGCTTAACTTTTCCTCTAAGGGAAGACGACCACCAGCAGCTCACAGTATCTTCTTTTTTTCCACAAAATCTTGTTTTTAATTAATTAATTTTTTTGACAGCAGAATGCATATTGATTCATTGTACACAAATGCAGCACAGCTTTTCATTTCTCTGTACACAATGTAGCACTGCAGCACATGTGCAGTCATCCATGTACCTAGGGTAAGGATGTCCATCTCATTCCACCATCTTTC
Organism: Xerus rutilus; assembly: GCA_028644305.1. Lineage (NCBI taxonomy): Eukaryota > Metazoa > Chordata > Mammalia > Rodentia > Sciuridae > Xerus > Xerus rutilus. Next base: position 5,615,491 of record CM053400.1, read on the forward strand.
CTGCCCCCATGCCCCCTCCCCTCCCTCTCTCCCTTTTGCCCAAACTTCCTTCACCCCCGCACCCCGCCATTATGGATCAGCATCCACTTATCAGAGAGAACATTTGGCCTTTGGTTTTTTGGGACTGGCTTACTTCACTTAGCATGATGTTCTCCAACTCCATCCACTTCCCTGCAAAACCCATGATTTAATTCTGATACTGAGTAATACTGTGTATATATACCACAGTTTCTTTATCCACTCATCTATTGAAGGGCATCTACAGTTCAGCAATTGTGAACTGTGCTGCTATAAACACTGATGTGGGTGCCTCACTGTAGTATGCTGTTTTTAAGTCTTCCAAAATAGACATGTAGACCAATGGTACAGAATAGAAGACACAGAGACAAACCCACATAAATACAGTTATCTCATACTAGACAAAGGCACCAAAAACATACATTGGAGGAAAGATAGCCTCTCCAACAAACGGTACTGGGAAAACTGGAAGTCCTTATGCAGCAAAAGGAAACTAAACCCCTATCTCTCACCATACACAAAACTCAACTCAAAGGGAATCAAGGACCTAGGAATTAGACCAGAGACCCTGCACCTAATAGAGGAAAAAGTAGGCCCAAATCTTCATCATGTCAGATTAGGCGCCGACTTCCTTAGCTCACAGTGTCTTGATGGCCAAGACTCCAGGGAAAGAGAGGGCATGCGGCTCCATGCTCCGCCAAACGCGGTGGACTCCTTTGGGTCCAGCCTGGGTCACGGTGCTAACAACAGATGGCCAGGGCAGGCTTATCACCTCCCTCCATCCCTGCCAGCCTCCCCTTCGGGGATCAGTTCCCGGATATGAGGGTTGAGTCTGAGTCTCCATCAAGAGCTGCTCCGTGGGGCTTCCAGCCTCTGCCTCTGGGGTCAGCCTAGAGCACCTCGGCATGGGAGTTCTGGGGGGCCTGTCCAGGAATCCGTCACCGGATGGTGATGGGGCCAGTCATCCATCCTGGGGTGCTGCGCCAACTGGGTGGGTCGCTGCCAGAGAAGATGCTGGCAGCGGCCGCCCGTGTCTGCCGCATGCGCTGCTGCGAGACCCTGGAGCGGGGAAGAACCTTGGCTAAGTGTCCCCTGGTCTCAGAACTCAGAGGTCCTTCGCAGCAGCAGCCACTTAGCAGCTGTATTCCCTGTGGCAGGGAAGGGAACCAAACCTTTTCCAATCACCAAGTGATTTCGGGAGCCAGTCTTCCCCCAAGAAACCCAAAAGAGGGCTGTGTTTGCACCCACCTGCTCTGCCGCCCACCCGCTCCAGGGCAAAGGTAGGCGGAGCGAGGCTGGAGGGGGCGGGGCGAGGAGCCTCTGCACCCTTCGAAAGTGACCCCGGCTTGGAGTGTGCTCCTCCGCGCCCCTTCAGCGAGCGGCTGAAATTACTGCTGGTGCCACAAAACTTCCGAGGCCACCACAGCCTCTCCATTCTTAGCCGTGGTTTTAAAATTTAATTTTATTATTTCTTATTTTTTAATTTGTTCTAATTAGTTCTGCATCACAGTAGAATGGGCACATTGTACACAAATGGAGCACAACTTCTCATTCTTCTGGTTGTACATGGTGCAGAGTCACACTGGTAGTGTAGTCACACATGTACATAGGGTAACAATGGGCATCTCATTCCACAGTCGCTCCCATCACCACATCCCCCCTCCCCTCACTTCCCTCTGCCCCATCCAAATTTCCTTCATTCTTCCCTACCCCACACCCCCATATGGATCAGCATCTGCTTATCAGAGAAAACATTCAGCCTTTGGTTTTTGGGGTTTGGCTTTTTCACTTAGCATGATAGTCTTCAGCTCCATCCATTTACCAGCAAATACCACAACTGCATTCTTTAAGGCTGAGTAATATTCCATTGCGTATATACACCACATTTTCTTTATCCATTCATCTGTTGAAGGGCATCTAGGTTGGTTTCATAGTTTAGCTATTGTGAATTGAGCTGCTATAAACATTGATGTGGCTGCGCTACTGTAGTATGCCGATTTTAAGTCCTTTGGGTATAGACCGAGGAGTGGGATGGCTGGGTCAAATAGTGGTTCCATTCCAAGTTTTCTGAGAAATCTCCATACTGCTTTCCATAGTGGTTGCACCAATTTACAGTCCCAGCAATGTATGAATGTGCCTTTTCCCCCACATCCTCACCAACATTTATTGTTGCTTGTATTCTTTTTTAAAAAATATTTTTTAGTTGTAGATGGACACAATACCTTTATTTATTTTTATGCTGAGGATGGAACCCAGTGCCTCACACGTGCGAGGCAAGTGCTCTGCCTCAGCCCCAGCCCCATTGCTTGTATTCTTGACAATTGCCATTCTGGCTGGAGTAAGATGAAATGTTAGAGTAGTTTTGCTTTGCGTTTCTCTAGTTTCTTAGCTGTGTCTGATTCCTTGTAAATATTATGACTTCACGTGCTACGGTGACGGATTTTCTCCAAATCCTGAAATGCAATGCAGACGGTCAGGGGAGCCAGAGGCCAGCACCTGACTCTTGGATACAAATGATGTTCCGAGTAAGACAGGTGCCAGTGGACGAGCTGAGAGGTGAGAGGCCCTGGTGCTGGACCTCAGGTGACAGAGGCAGAGGGTGGACCTGGGCAGGGCCGGGTGGGCTGCGTCGTCCCCTCCAGTCTGCCCATTCACAGCTGCTCAGCTTGGCCCCTGGTGGGGAGAGTCTAAGGAAGAATGCTCCCTGTGGCTCTCACCAATGGGGTTCTCTTTGCTCCTTTCTCCACAGTGCCTTGGTCTTTCCTTCCTCTTTGCAGTCTGCAGCCGCCCTCCTCCCTCTGACTACAGAATTCACTTAGCATGTCACTTCTGGGATGTCTCCTAGGCTGGCAGGCTCCAGCAGGCAGACAGCCCAGGGGTTCTCTCCTGAGCTCAGATTTCAGGACATCTGTGTGTGCCTGTCCCCGGCCCCCAGGAGAGGTCAGTGTGGCGTGAGGAGCAGCCACATGTCCCCTTCAGCTGTCCCTGATCTGAGTCCACACCTGGAAGGTGGCCCCAAAACACACTCATGCCCCATGGGTGAGCTCTGTGATGGCCCCATTCATCCATGTCAACATTTATTTGTCCATCTTGAACCCTGGACACAGAGAGAAAGAGGCCAGTAGTGTGTTCAGGGATACAGTGATCATGGCATTGACCTTCCTGGTCCCCTTCCATCCTGTGGATCCAGCTGCCAACCTTTCTCCATAGGAAGGTGGATGCTCCAGGCTGGGAGCTCGAGGGCTCCATCCCCTGGTCACAGAGTGGTTCAGGGACAGGGGCTGGCAGCAGGCAGCCCAGGCCCTCTGTGGAGGCCTCCTGACTTCCCAGCAGCTCCCCCTCCCCCTGCCTCAGCCTGATCTGGCAGGAGGTGGTCTGCACCCATGACCTCAAGCGCTCTTGACCTCTGACTCAGGTTGGATCCATCAAGGAGCAGGAACAAGGTGGGCTGCAGTTTCTTTGCAGGTGGCTCTGTGCGCCTGGCTCTCTATTTTGGAGTTCTAGTCTCCTCGCTTCCCACTGACCCTTCCAGGTCTGGAGGGCAGCCCCAGAGGACTCCCGGAGGCTTCCCTAATGGGCCTGTTCCTTTGTAAAAGGAGCTTTCAAAACTCCTCAAATCGTCCTAATTGAATGTGCCAAAGGCTGGGGCCACTGCCCCTGACTCCTCTACCAGGAGGTGGTGGAAAAGAGCTCTGCCTGCTTTGACTCAGAACTGTTCCTATGTGTTTCCCTGGAGAGCTGGCAGCCGGGCCCCTTCCTCTCCAGAAAGCTGGTCTTAGAGAAGGAAGCTGGGCAAACAAGAGGCCAGAAGGTTCCAGCCGCCCCTGCCACGACAGAGCTGTCTCCATCCACGCCATCCCCAGGGTTGTGAACCAATCCATCTCACTTTTTTTCCCAACTTAAACCATTTTGAATTGATTTTTTTTTTTTTTTTTTGGTGATGTTGTTGTCCTCAATGAAAAAGCCCCAGATAACACAGACAGACAGGAAACAGAATTCTAACATTGCCTTTTCACCTGATAATAGAGGGAGCCCAGGGCCAGAGCACCGACCCCACCTGGGATTGGGAAGTCCCAGGTGCTGGGTGCATCTTGAAGGATGAGCAGACTCCAGCCGGGAGAAGGGCGAGGGGCTCAAGGGAGAATTCCGAGGCAGGGACTGAAGTAGCACATTTCAGGTGGGAGCCACACGAGGTTCTGAGCTGCAAGACGTGACAGTTCCAGGTGGGTGGCTCAGAAGGCAGAGGCTGATGGAGGAGGGTGTCCAAGGCCTTGAAGTTCAGCCAAATAGCTTGGATGCTGCCTTGGGGAAGTCCCAGCCTCTCAAACTGGACTACCCCATCCAGCCACAGGCTGAGGGTAGCACCATCTCCCAGAACAAAAGCTGTCTCCAAGAATGAGAGAAAAATATTATTTTTGCTCTGAAACAAACCTGAGGCAGAATGCAAAATTCCATCACTCTCAAATTTAAAATGCAATAAAATATAAATATACAAGACATCAAGATAGTCCCATTGGAGGGAGGTGGGATGATTTGAGGGGAAAGTTTGAGAATCACTTCATGGTACTGGGGAATCATCAAAGGGTTTTCCACTGGGATGGGGTCCAGACCAGTGTGGCTGTGGCGTGGTAGTGGAATGGGGGTGGTTGGGCTCCACACCAGCCACAGTTTGTTTGTTCATTTATTCAACAAATGACTCAAGTGCAGGCATGATGGTGGACAGCCCCGTCACGGCAGGGGTGGCTGGAATCCCTGGCCTCTTGTCTGGACCCTGACCAGAAGACAGGCAGGGTCCTCCCTTTCCACACCAAACTGATTTGTCTGTGACAACCCTCCCCAGTTGGGGACAAAGGCCGACTGCTCATCACTCTGGCCCCCTGGTTGGTACACAGCTGTTACTCAGTAAGTCAGGTCTGTGCTGGCCTGTGGCACTGCCTGCCGGCGTCTCTTCTCCAAGGGCTGCTCAGCATCCAGCCTCCAGTCTGCTTGGCCTTTGCCCGCACACCTCTGTTGGCCTCCCAGAAGGCTGCTGCCATCTGTGATTTCCTTTCAAACTGGAGCCTGTCCCAAACACGGGAGGAAGGACCCACTTTGCCTGTGGCACGCTTTCGCCTGCTTGTAGGTTGTAAGGAGCAAGGACATGGGGCCCTGGTGTCCAAGGACATCAGGGAAGAGAGCACCTTGAAAGGTAGGGAGCTGGACTCTGAAGCCAGAAGGTCTAAGTTCTGATCTGGTCCTGCTGCTTAGTAACGCACGATCTCACAGCCGTGAGCTTCGGGGGGCTCTGTGCACCTGGATACTGCATCTTGCTTCCTAGAAGGGAGGCATAAAGCAGGACCTCATCACGGCTCTCACCAGGAGCTGAGCAGACGGTCTGCTCCCAGGGGTCTTCATGACGGAGAACCTGGGTACCTGGATGTTTGCTCTCGAGGACTTGGGCACAGCCTGGCTCCAGGCACTTCTGTAGGGAGAGATGTGTGTGACAGTGTCAGGAAAGATCTCCGTCAAGCTGGAGGCCACAATTCAGGTGTTCTGCAAGTGCTACAGGTTGATTTCATATTGTTCACAAGTAGTTTTTGAGCACCTACTGTGTGTTGAACCCTGTGCTTGGTTCTAGGGTAAACCAGATGGCAGGAAGGAGGAAGACCCTGCCCCAGGTCTCCTGGTCAGAGGAACAGACGAGGGGGCAGGAGACACAGCACCTTAAGGGTAGAGCTGTCCTAGGCCAGGCAGATACCTGGCCTGAGTACCTGTCCTGGGGGGCAGCACAAAATGAGATTTCATCCCCGTGGAAGGATGCTTCAGCTAGGACGGGACAGATGGGGACTGCTCTGCTGCAGATGTGGGACCGACCACCCTCTGCCCTCTGGGACACAAGCCACAGGGCTTGGGGCTGCCTACCTGTCAAACTCTGGCAGCTCTAGTGAGGTGAAACTCTGGACATTCCCGGAGGCCCAGAGGATCTAGTGGGAGTAACTGGGACCCTTTTGAAAGCTCAGACCCTTCTTGGAGAGCCGCCTTCAACATGAGATCCATAGCTGGTGGAGGCCGAGTTCCCAGCAGGGCAGCCTACTCAGCTCTCCTCTGCACCTGTGTGGCCCTGCGACAAGGCCTCACAATTGCACGTCCACCTCCTTGACTGGAGCTCCCTCAGGGGAGACAGAACTTCTCTGGTTCTCTGCTGGAGTTTCCATGTCCTTCCCGGGAGCTAGATGTGGCCTGGCCCGCTGAAGACTTGTGCACCCTAGTATAGTCATCCCTGCTGCGTCCAGAGACCCAGTGAGGCCTGGACCCGAGGACCACAGACTGACAGTCCTGGGCCAGCCCTGGCCTAGGCACTGCCTGTAGCGTGTCTCCCAGATGTGGCTCCCAGACAGAGTTCAGCCCCTCTTGGTCAGTGCCAGCTGCCTGGGTGGTCTGGTGTCAGAATGAGACACAGAGGCCAGAAGGAGACCGGGTTCAAATTGCCACCAATTTCCTGAAAGCTTCTTCTGGAACTCTAGACAAATCCACCAGTTGAGCAGGGAGAAAACAGACCGCACACTTAAAACCAGATGCAGTGTCCCTCTCGATCAGCCCAGGAGGTGGAAGGCCCCAGTTCCCCTTCTCTTCTCTCCATCCTCACCATAGACACGGTCAGCCACTGCCTGGCCACACAACAGACCCTCTGCCAAAGAAGTAGCTTCTTAGCTTGGAACTGAAAATAGTGATTTGTGTTTTTTCTTTAAACAGAAAAGAACATCAGCCTGCGCCACCCCAGGCCTCCACCTCAGACATGGTGACCTCACCCAGATGTGGTGGCCCCTACACTGAGCTGCTGTGGCTCAAGGGATGCAGCAGTGCAGAGTGGAGGAGTGGGGTGGGGGGAGCTTGTCTGCTCCCAAAAGGCTTCCCAGGGCAGGTGGATGATGGGCATTTGGCCAAGCACCACATAGCCAGGCAGAGACAGTCTCCCATCATAGCCTGGGGCTTCTCCATTCCATGGCACAAGGAATCAGAGGGCAGGGTGGGGGGTAGCGGTCAGGTGACCTGCAAGACCAGGCAGGGAGGTGGGCAGTGGGTGGGGCAGGAGTGCCTCCCTCTACTCAGGCACCAGGGCTGAGCTCTGCCTGGGAGGAGAGGCCACTAGGCCTGGGGACTCTGCCTTCATGTTGCTATAGCTGGCTTCACTTGGGGGAAGGCTCAGACGAGGCCCCTGGAGCTGTGAGACCCTGCTGGATTCAGAGCCACAACAGTGTAGTGCAACCCGAGGGAGACACCCTATGCCCCCGAGGGAGCCAAGGCAGATGGCTAAGGGGGAAGAAGCGAGGGACACCCATGCGTGGTGTGCGGCATGCAAAGTAGAGGGCAGGGATGGGCCTGGCAGTTCTCTGGAGGATACACAGGAAGCTGGTGGGGGGGCAGGGACCCCTTGGTACTGTTGGGATCTCCTTTTCCTATAGGTGTGGCAATGAAGATGACATGTGCTGCTATGGTCTGAACGCTTGTGTCCTCCCTAAATCTATGCATTGAGGTCCTGGCCCCTAAAGTAATGGCATTAGGAGGAGGGGCCTTTGGATGGTTAGGTCCTGGAGGTGGTCCCCCCATGAAGGGAATTAGTGCCTTTATAAAAGAGGCCTGAGAAAGACCCCTTGGCCCTTCTTCCATGCGAGGACACCCCAAAAGACAGGTCACACCTGTTGAGGAAACAGGCCCACCTCTACACTGCTGGAGCCTTCGTCTTGGACCTCTCAGCCTCTTAACCATGAGAAATAAATTTCTGTTGTTTAAAAGCTACTCAGCCTATGGCATTTGGTTACAGCTGCCCAAACAGACTAAGACATGTGCAACTTATTTATTTGGCAGTGTTGGGGATCCCACTCAGGGCCTCATGCATGCTAGGCAAGCTCCCTGCCATGAAGCCACATCCCCAGCCACAAATATCAGTGCTACAAACAAAGCATCCCCCACACCCAGAAGTTTCCTGTCTCACCCCTTCCCATGCCCAGAGGTGACTGCTTGAATTCTTTTTAGATGCTTTGTTCTTGGCTATCATCTTTCTCAATAGCCTGCTTATTCTATTGTTTCATGATATTTTTATTCTTGACTTTGCCTAAATGTCTAAAATCTCTGAGGATACATATTAAAGTGATGAAGGAGCAGATCACCAGGGTACAGATCTAGAATCTTCTGCTTACCAGCTGGTCCATCTTGAACCAGTCACTCATTTTCCTTATCTATACCATATGGCTCATGTGAGGATTAAGGGGTTGGCACTTTTAGGTACTTACTCTGTGCCTGGCACAAAAGAAGCTCCCAATAAGTGCTGGAGCTTTTATTAATATTAACTATTAATATTAATTATCATCTTCCACCTATAGAAGATGAAGACTCATCCTCTCTTCTTCCAACTTCATAATGTACCACAATTTTTGGTTAATTCAATATTCATTGTGCCATTATTATGATTATATGAATATTATTTAAAACTGAGCAATTACTTTCTCTTTCTGGGATTTTTTTTTTTTTTTGGTTTTTCTTGAAGTTAATTATTGCTTTGTCTTTTAATTTCCTATCACTACTCTTCCCTTGAAATCTCTGATAGAATTGTGACTCCTCCTAATGCAGTCAAGTACATGAAATTACCCATTGGTTCCACTTGTGGGGCCCTCTGGTCTACTGCTTTGACCCAGCATGGTTCCCTTGCTTGTTACAAAGGGAAAAGGAGTAACTATAATAGAAAATTCTGGCAGACCTCTTAATTAAGAGATCAAAGTTAATGTCATCAGCAATGGAACAAATCAAGATCAAGCGCCATCTGGTGGAGACAATGAGAGGATCCAGCAGCAGCTCAGTGATCCTGCCAGAGGGGAACCAGAATCTTGAGGATGCATCACACAAACCCACGTGGAGGCACATCTGCCAACCAACTGACTGGAATCTTCTAAAATGGCAAGACTTGGGAAGCTGAGGCAGGAGGATCACAAGTTCAAGACAAGCCTGGGCAACTTGGTGAGACCCTGTCTCAAAATAAAAATGGCTGGGGATGTGGCTCAGTGGTAGAGCCCTTGCCTAGCATGCTCCAGGCCCTGGGTTCAATCCTCAGTATCGCAGAGGGAGGAAAAAGTGACAGGGAACAATCGTCTGCTGCTGTGGGACATCCTCTGAGCTGCCCACACATGAGTGCTCCAAGCTTCCGCGGCAACAGGAAGGTTAGATGGACACCCAGGAGTCACTCTCGGGTTCTGCCTGTGCGAAGCCAGTCAGGGTTCCTACAGAGCAGGACAGATTGGAGTCTCAGTGATCTTTGGGCTAGGAAGTGGGAAAGGCTAAGGAGGGGTTTGCTACAGCTGTTCTCCATTCCTACCCGCATCTTACAGATGAGGAACCTAAAGCAAAGATAGATGAGGCGACTCTCCTAAAGTCATGGCTGAGCTGTATCAGGACCCCTGCTGCTGGGTACCTGAACCACTTGGTCATCTGCCTTTCTGAGAACTACCGCACAGCAGAAATTGCTGGAAGTATGGACCCCCAAGAGATGCCCATGGGCTGAGCTTGGGGCTCACTTATGGAAGGAGGGACTCTCTATGTAACTTCTGAGCTTGCTTGGGGTTAATGGAACAAAGATTTTATAAACATTTCACTTCTATTCTTGGAGTTTAATGCTAAAGCCCAAAGGAAAATTTCTAGCATTTGTCACCAGCTTGTTTTGAGGTCTTGAGCAAGCCACTTAGCTCTGCATGCCTCAGTTTCTCCACTCAACTGCCATGGGTATTATAGGATCATCCCTTCCCCCCAGTGTTAACCCTGTATAATTCTGCGATCTGAGGGCTGCTCAGCCTATGTTCTAGGAGGGTAGGGAAGGTGCTGGCCCACTCCTGCCCGCTCCTGGGGAGGGGATCTATAAGGTAACTTCCAGAACATGGTAGCATGTAGTTCTCTTACTGCAAGCAGGGGATGAGGCAGGGAGAGCACGTCACCCTGGGGTGCAGGATGGCCTGAAAACATGCAGGTCTTTTCTGTGGGTTCTTAGGTGAACTGCAACCAGGGCTGGCTGGTCAGCACTTCAGGCTGGAGCATCAGCGGGGCTGTTGTAACAGGAAGAGGCCTTGGGGACAATAAAGAAGAAGCGAGAGTCTTCACCCAGAGTCCTCCTCTGGGGATACCAGAACATCTAGTGTTTCCATTCCATGGTGATTGTGGGAGGACACCTTCATGTCTTTCCCTAGGGCCTTAATTCAAATCTTGGGGACCCTGTTCCCAAGGCCACCTCAGAACTCAGGGGCCTGTGGCCTATAGAACTTGCTAGACATACAGGACCCTCCTTCAGTTCACCACTAGATTCCTTTGTGTCCACACAACAAGTTTGCTCAAGCAAATGTCTGTTTATTCAACAAATATTGACTAAGGATAGCAGGAGATGATTATAAATGATTATATTGACTGTCCCTCCACTCCACCTACTGGAGTAGCATCCTCCTCTACACCTGGACCTGGGGCTCAGCCATGTGACTTGTTTTGTGCCACTGGGGAGGGAGCAGACAAGACTCAGGCCAACCTGAAGTGCACTGTGCCTGGGGCTTTTCTTCTTGGCTTCCTTATCACTGCCAGAAGCAGAGCTTCCTCAGGGTTTCCATTCACCCCCTTCAACCTGAGCTCCAGGATAGGCAAACTTGGTGCCCATCTGTGAGCCAGGCCCAGTCAGCCCAGACCCCAAGCCAGGAGGAACAGCTGGCCTCAGGCACCCTACAGAAATGTGTGAGAATAAATGATTGTGGTTTAGAGCTGTTGAGTTTTGGACTGGTTTGTTACCAGGCTATGACTGACTGGTACAAGACTTGCTACATGCCAAAGTCTGATATGAGCCTTCGGGATTTGGTGGAAAGCCAGTACAACCCCTCCTGAAGTTGCTATGACAAAGATGAGTCAAAGAATCAGAGGTGTAAGTGTGGAAACTTCCCTTGTGACAAGCACCGTCACAGAGGGGCATGTGAGACAAGGTACATTGGGGTGGGGGTGATGACCCAGCTGGGAAGGGTGGGAGCCGAGAGCAGTAGCAGAGGATGAGCATTGGGAGCAGGGAAGGAGGGGAAATCCCAGTGGATAGGTGTGGGGGCCATGGTCACAGCAGGAGGAAGCATAGAACTTTGAGAAGCCAAAGGGTGGGAGGTGGCTGGGGGAGCCAATAGAGGGGACAGGGTGCCACATGGGGCTGGGATGGGAGGAGCAGAAGCCAGACCACCCAGGGCCTTGTGGGCACATTATTTCTGGACTCTGTTTTAAGAGCAGGGGCTGGGGTCTATGGGAAGTTAGCATGCTGCCAAGATCACTTCCATTGCCTAGCAGGAAACAGATTGGAGGGGCTGTGAGTGCCATCGGGGAGGTGGGTGAGGCCCAGCAGCCATCCAGGTGAGTTGTGAGGGTGGCAGTGTACTAGTTCCCTGTGGCTGCCAAGGTCAAGACCAAGGTGACTGTCGGTAGGCACTAGGAAAGAATCCCTCCTTGCCGTTTCTAGCTCGTGATGGTTGTGGGCCATCTTGGCATTCCTTGGCTTGTGGATACAACCACTGTCTGTCCCTCTCTTCACAGGGTGCTCTCCTCTGTGTCTGCATCCAAATTCATCTCCCCTTATGAGGACATTCGTCATGGGAGTAGTACCCACCCTAATCCAGTATGACCCCGTCCTAACTTGATTATGTCTGCAAAAAACCTGTTTTCAAATAAGGTTACATTCCCAGGTTTTGGGAATTGTGACCCTTGGGGACTACACTTTTATACCCAGTACAGTGTGGCACAGGGTGGCGGCAGAGGAGGGGGAAGGGCAAACAGTATTGGAAATTGCTTAGGGGGTAAGTGGAATGCGGGGATGGGCCCACCTAAGAGCCTTATAATATCCACCCTCCTCTCAACAACTCTGCTGAGCCCTCATCCAACTGGGGAGCCACTCTCTGGGGGTGGGTCTGCTCATTGCCTAGCCATGTGGCCAGGCATGCTCCAAACTCCCACAGCCCCTTCTGTTTAACTCTTGTTCTTCCAGGAGCTGGAAGGAGGACAGTGCTCAGCCTTTTCTGTGCTAGCTGGTGCTCTCAGTGCATGGGTTCATGCTCAGGCTGACCTGGGCCACCATACATCCTGGGCTTTGGACTAGCTCTGAGTTCAAGTCCTGACTCTTCCACTTACTGGCTGGGGGACTCCGGGCAATATATTTAACCACATGTGTCTGAAGCTTCCCCTTCATGAAATGGAGAGAACCCCAGTACCCAGAGCCTAGGAGAGTCCTGCTGGATGACACAACAAAGCACAGAGCTCAGTCCTGGTCTCTGACACATGCTCAGCACTTAATACATGTGGCTTTAAAAAAAAATCTACATTTATTCTATGGGTTTGGACAACTATTAAAGGTGTCTGATCTGTCATTTGGGACAGAAGAGTGATCTTTCGACACTCAACAGAGTCTTAAAGTTCTGAACAGAAGCTAATAAATACAGGTCTCCTCTCCTTCATCCCCAGTTAAAGAAAAATAGACCACAGAGCAAATATATTTAAAGTGATTACTTCTCTCTGTTCCTGTTTAAAATGGTCTCATCTACTGCTTACCCACTTAAATGAAAATTTTCTAAGGCCAGGAGCCTGGTCTGTTTTGTTCACCATTCTCCAGTATGCAGAACAGTACAATACCTATTCATTAGCCTTCTCAATCTGTAATAAAAAGTAAATATTGAGGGACCAAAGGAATACATACTTAAAGGAAGATTTACCTTCTATTGTTTTAATAGTTGTACTATAACATTCAAGATGTCTCAAACCAAAAAAAAAAATACACTGAAAGAAGACTAATAAAAATCTTTGCAGACATTTAAGATAAGACAGTTAAGATAAATAACAATATTACAGACTCCCTATTATTTTACTGGAAGTGTTTTTTGAAAAATTTTGCAATGATTGTTGTCACAAGGGCCAAACTCATCTCTACTCGTTTTCTAAAAGCCATAGGAATTTATTCATAATTAACAGTGTCTGATAGAGCTATACTGCAATCTCATACTTTGCCAGCAGGTGTCACTGTCTAATAACATGCCATCCAGTGTGAAAACTACAGTAAAGGCTAACTCTGAATCAACATATTAATTTGTGAAGCTACAAGATCCAGACAAATAAGACAAGAACCACTCTACTTCAGTTTACCTCATAAGATAAACATGTTTTATAGTATGGATGCATAATGGGCCTGCATTTTATTAGCAGGTTCCTTTGTTCTTTGTATGCTAGTGAGTTTTGCCATACTTCATGTTACGGATCCCAAGCTAATGTTTGTTGAATGACTACATCCCCCTCCCCAATCCTGGGAAACATGCAGAACAATTCTACAGATAAGGAAACCGAACCTCTACAGGTTAAATACATAATTCAAGGTCACACAGCTGGTGAATTGCAGAACTGGGGTTTGTAACAGGCTTGTCTAATTCTGAAGGCTTTGCTCATTCATGCTAATCAGCAGAAGGGACTCAGAGAGGATGGACACCCCTAACCTTGTGAGCGCAGTAGGATTCTGCTGTAAGGACTCCAGTGGTGTCCAAGGTATCTCTAGATTGGACCTAGAATCATCATTGGAAAAGTTTATGATACATTTCTAACAATGTACCCTTATTATTTTTCTAAGATTAAAGTAGTGAGCAAATTGTATCAATTGCATCACTGACGAAAGTGATGAAATACATGTGGGAGTGGGGGTGGAGCTGAAGAAGTGGTGCAGGGAGCCTGGAGGCATGTCCACCACTACTCACCCCTGCAGAACACACAGACCCTGGTTCAAGACTTGAATCAGACTTAAAATTCTGCGTTTATCAGCTGATGTCACAATATTACAAAATTATGTATCTTTTTAACAAACAACAGTATCAGCATCGACACAGGAGTAGATGAGTGGGTGCTTCTTTCACACACATTCTGTCCTTAGGGATTGCTCAATGGTTCTCTAAGCCACAGTGATTACTGCCAATCACTTGCTTGTTAGCATCCAGCCCGGCTACTCAGTGTCCTGCAGGAGAGGACTCACTCTCCAGGGGTTCCTCTGGGAAACTGAGGTCAGAAGAATCTAATTATCTGACTGGATCAGAGCTGAGAGTTCAAGGCTGAGATTGAGGGGTGTAGGACGAGTATACTTTCAATGGTAACTGTTCGTTTCAGGGCCCTTACATGTAAGGTGGGATTTTGAGCCCCAAATGACCCTGCTGCTCCAATCATATGAAATGTGCCCTCGCCTGCCTCAGAAGCTCTCCTGTGGGATAAGGGGTGAGGTCTGAGGAAGTCACCCTTTAGGAAGCTGGATGCACCATAGTCCTGGTGTGTGGCTGCAGAGATGGCAGCACCTGCTAAAGTACACACACTTCCTGCATAGCACACCAACCACATGGTAGCCGCAATCTCCCCCCAGTACCTTGACACGAACAGCAGTTTTCCAACTGCTAAAGAGATTTGGGAATCATGCATTTTTTTAAATTGGAAGCACCCCTGAGTTACTGATAGTGGCTGCTCACCTGACCAGACTGGCAACTTGAACCTAGAATGTCACCAAAGAGGCCAGACTACCCACTCAGGCCCACCCTGTCCACAGCAGTCAGTAGAGCATCTGTTTTGTTTATTTTGTTTTTAAATTCTGGATCCAAAACAAAGACTGATTTGATCACAATAAGATGAAAAGACGATCAAACTTTGGAAACTAATAGCGTCCAGTTGGGTCCTAACTTCTCCGGCAGGTCACTGTTCTTACCTTTACAGTGAGGGTAACAACAGCCCTGCCCTCACAGGTTTAGGACAAATGTTAAATAACTCGGGAAATCTCATCACTTAGAGCACCATCTCTTCCACCACGCCTTCTCAATGGACACCGCACACAGTGAACTAGCGGGCCATGGGGAAATATAAGCTTTTGCTCTTAAAACAGTGCTTTGTTTAAAATCTTCCCCGTCCTAAATAACTGCTCAGTTGGGGAAAAGTGGAGGAAAATTCTTTTGATGAGCTAGAGCCACAGGATACTCCATGTGAGGTCCTTAGAGATGAGGAACCTCCAGGCAATCACTCTTTCATCCATTCAGGAAACAGGGAGCACAGCTTGCCCTAAGCCCGGGGCAGATGCCCAGGGTCCCCAGTCCTGGAGGTCTCCAGGTCCCGTGGCTAGGGCACCGATACAGTGGGATTGCGCGGTAGCTCCCTACCGCTTGCTCCCCTGTGCCCTGGGATTACAGAATTTAAACAGCGAGATTTCAGGCAAATAAGGCCTTGTTCCCGAGGTTATGGAAACAACCCTCGCTCTCCTACACTTTTTTTTTTTAAATTTGTGAGCCCCGATTTCCAGGCCTGGCACGGCCGCAGCCCTCCCGCTGTTGCAACCCAGGCCTCTCGCCAGGCCTTTCCCAAAGACGCCTCCAGAGGGACCGAAGCGCCGAGCGGGCAACACCAAGGCCGTGGCTCCAGACGCCAAGGCCGGGGGACAGGGCCGCGGCCTGGGGCGTCCCAGGCGGCCTCCGGGAGGGGGCGGTCCAGCCAGCGCCGGGCACGTGACGCCCTCTGTCCCCGGCCCCGGGCGCCCCGCCGCGCCCGTGCGCCCACACCGCCCCTCAGCGCGCAGCCCCGGGCCGGGGACGAGGCGGGGCGGCGGGAGCCCCGCCCACGGCCCCGCCCACGGCGCGTTCCTCTTTTTTCACTTTAAAGCCATCGGTTGCTTTTTCTTCTCAGCACAGAAGTCGCGTTCGGGCAGCCTGCGCGCTCGCAGTAGGAACAGGCTCCAGGCGCTGGCGCCGGGGCCGCGGGGAGGAGGCGACTTCGCTCCCTGCGGCGGGCGCGGCCCGGGCGTCCCGAGCCTCCTGCGTCCCGGAGAGCGGCGGCGACCTCCCGGCGCGCGGTAGGCAGCGCGGGACACCGAGGACCTGGTGGGTGGGCGCGCGGCCCGGGCACTGGGGACCGGATGGGGGTGCCCTTGAGGATCGCGACACCAGGGGACCGACTGGGTAGGCGCGGAGCAGAGCGCCGAGGACCGGGTGAGCGTCCGGGCTGGGGACCCGGCTGCGGGCGCGGGGAGCGTGGATACTCCCGCGCTAGCTCCGGGAGCCCTACTCCTGCCGCGGGTCCCTGGAGAGGGGCCGGGTGCCGCCCAGCGCCGCTGCTGCTGTTGCGGCTGCAGTTGCAGGCGGGTCGTGGTGGATCCGGGGTCCCACTGAGACTGGGAGGGGGTCCCGGCGGCTGCAGGAGCCGTCGCGTCCGGAGATTGAGCCTCGGCGACTGCAGACCGACAAGTATGTGATCTAGGGTGCGCGGCCGCCCCATCCGACGTCTGTGCCGGGGCGCCCCAGACCACCCTGCTCCTGAGACCATCCCTGAGGCCAAGCCCGGGGGCATGCACCCGGGCCCTCTAGCTCCGGGGGCAGCGCGACCCTGCTCCGCTAAGTTAGTTTCGCTTTTCCCGCCAGTATTTCCTCCCTCGCTAGGGATTTGCTTCGCGGACCAACTGGCCCCTCCAAGCTCCCAGGCCGGCCCGCAAGCGCCAACCCGGGGGAGCCCGCAGGGCGACACCCGGGACGGCGCCACCCACCCCGCCGCGGTGGAGCCGCGCTGCTTCTCCCGGCAACGAGAGGAGAGCCAAAGGGTTATGTCAGGAAATCGATGAAAACAGAAAGCCAAAAGCAGCCTGAGTCTGTGGGTGGAACCGCGGGGATGGGTCACTCCAGCGCCTGGGAGGTGTGCGGGGACTTGTTACTTGACCTGATCAAGTTCAAGTGATGGAGGATGGCAGAGGCCCGAAATGATGACTGCAAATGGTGCCTGGTCTCCCAGGAAGTTGTGTGTGTGTGTGTGTGGGGGGGGGTGTCCCTGCGTGTGTCTGAGTGGACGAGTGTATGTATGAGTGCCTCTGTGTCTTTGTGGATGTGTGTCTCTGCCTTTTCTTGAGTGTCTCTAAGTGAGTTTGTGTCTGTGTGGGGCCATGAGTCTATTTCCCTGGCATAATGTGTGGCTATGTGAGTCTGTTGTGTCTGTGTGTCTCTGTGTCTTTTGTGTTTTTGTGTGTGGCATGACTGTATCGTTTTCCCCCTTCAGCACTGTGGATAGAAGTGGGAGGGGGCTCTACTGAGGAATGTCCTAAGAAATAAATAAAAAAAAAATAGAAAAGAAAATAGTTAAAACCTTGACATAAAGGTAGGACAAGGACATAAAATGAATGGATTTTTGTTATTGAGGATTGAATTTAGGGGTGCTATACCCTTGAGCCACATCCCCAACCCTTCTTATTTTTTATTTTGAGACAGAGTCTCTACATTGCTGAGGCTGATCTCGAATTTGAGGTCCTCCCGCCTCAGCCTCCCAAGTTGCTGGGATCACCGGGTGTGCACCACCAAGCCTGGCAAGGAAAGAAAATTTCAATTCAGAAGTCCCACATATGTTTCCAGGTTCATCACTCCCCCAACCAGCCTTTCTCAGGCCTGTTACTCCCAGATTCCTGGGAAATCTGTAAATCTACCTGAGCAATTAACCCCCAATAGACTAAAAGAGATGCAATATTTTGTTGAGAAACCTCTAATTTAGGGGACTTCCCAGTACTATCCACTGATAGGTAATGAAGACCACATCCCCCTGAGAATCCGGAGACTGACCAGCCACTGTAAATCATCTCGGGATCACCAGACTGATGTCAACCTTACACACCCTCCTGTGCCCTCCCTCTTCAAGTTGTCTTTAAAAGAGTGCGAGGAACCCCTAAAACGTGTCTCTCACCCTCCAGATGCCTGCCTTCTTCTTGAAAGCATTTTCCTTGCTTTACCCCCAAAGGCAGCGCTCTTGAGAGCCTGCATTCTCCCTTGAATGTGTATCTGCTTTCCTAAATAGATCTGTGTCTGAATGGGTGTGCTGAAATTCTTCCGCATCGTGTAAGGCAAGGATCCCCACCCCGTGGTCCTGAGTCAAGTTCCGCCTTGTTTCAGGGGTCCTTCTCTGAAGACACCTCTTCTCCTGTGTCACTGACACTGAGGTACATCCCCAGTTCTCCATAAGTTACTTGAACTTGTGATCCTTCTGCCTCAGCCTACTGAGCAGCCAGGATTACAGGCATATGCCACCATGCCCCATGTGTGTTTTTGTGTGTCTGTGAGTACATCTCTTTGTACATGTGTGTGCATATGAGTGAGGGACTGTGTGTGTGTGTGTGAGGGAGAGAGACGGAGAGAGAGAGAGAGCGCCAGTTATGGTGACCCTGCAATGGTGCCATTGTTCCTGAGAGCTGCTTAGCTTGGCTTTCCTTGCCTGGTTCTTGAGAGTGGGCTGTGCTAGACCACCAGCAGGCCCCCTACAAGGGAAGCCCCTGCTGGTGCCAACCAAGGAGGCCTCAGGCACTTTTTCTCTTCCTTTCTCTTTTTCTCTGCAAATGAACTGTTCAGTTGGTGGTGAGCTGGCAGAGAGTGCTTCCTGAGTGAGTAATATTTAATTAAACACTCCAGCCAGTAGCATCAGGAACCGGTCATGAGTTGAGTTTTAACAGGTGTTCATGGTAAGAGTGCCATCCCACATGACTAAGGTCTGGTGTCCTTGGAAGAATTTTCTGTCCAGGGGTAGGATGACTGTGTGTGTGTTTGTGTAAGGGGGTTTCATTCCTGGTGTTGGGTGTGAGGAGAGCAGCAAGCAAGCAAGAGGGGAGTGGAAGCTGCTTCTCCCTTCTCTGGCCCACACCTTCCTAACCTCTGCTTCGGGGAGGTAGAAGGTTCTAGATGAAGCATTAGTGGCATGGGTGGCAAGGAACCATTGAGTCAGGGAAGATCTACATTACTTACAGGGCATCCAGCTAGGTCAACCCTTCCTTTCCCAACAGAAGCTCGGAGAGGGTGACTGACTTAACCAAATTGCACAGGCAGGGCTGTGGACCAAGACTCCCAAGTTCTGGCTGTTGCTGTTGGTTACTGTCCCCAGCACTGAGGTCATGGGCCAGGCAGCTGCAAAGTGATGGGCTGGATTAGATCATTGGAGGCACTCCTCCTCTTCTTTCACTACTTTTTTCTTCTGCAGGGAGCACTTTATCCAGTAGATGGAGAGAAGGACCGTGTGTGGGGGTGAGGAGAACACAGACCTAGAGGTGTGGAATCTCCTAATGCAGTTACTTTACAGGTGTTCATTTACAGAGCAAATAAAAGCTGTTGCACATTGGCCTCCAGCAGGGAGCAAGCCCCGAGTGGGCTTCAGTGAGTCCTGGGGGAGAAGCTGTGGGCTTCTGGGTCTCAGAAAGGAGTGGTTCTCTGCACCAGGGGGATGTCACTTTGGAGCTGGGTGAGGTTCTACTTCTTGGGCTGTTCCAGCAAGAATAGGTCAACCCTTCAGTGGTTGCTCAGGGCTGCTGCGTAAAAGTCGCCCCTTGGAATCAGCACAGATGTTTAATTTCTCCCTGCTCCTAGAGGCCAGTACTGCCATTGGTGGCTCACAGGGACCCCGCGTGCTCTGCCCCTGCCCTGTGCCTGCTCTCTTCTTGCACCTACCACTCTTACTGGGTAGGTAGAAACTTGCTTGCAGATTTTTATTTTTTTTAACATTCACATTTAGCAAAGCCACTGAATCTGTTTTATCTGGGGATTTTGCACCAGTTCTTCTCAAGAAAAAGGAGATGACCAGTGTGTGTGAATCGATTTATATGTTTGTTCTGAAAAGTTATCAGAAGCACCATGGCAGGTACACGTGTGCCTCCATCTGCCGAGGGATGCATAGGACTTTCATTCTCCTCCGAGCCAAAGCGACAAAATCAACTTAAGGGGGACTTTCATTTCAGGTTCTCAGTGCAGTGCTGTCCCCTTCTGTAGTCATCTGATGGCATCCTTCCCAATCTAAGAGTTCTGCTCACAGCCCAGTGCTGGGTACTGTGCTGCTAAGGGCTCTGATGGGAGTTCTTGCACAGCCACTTAGAACCCTGAGCTCTGAGTTCTCCTTCCATCCACCTTCCCCAAGACAGCAAGTGACCTGGCCAAGGTCTCGCTGCTGCTGAGTGGCAGAACCCTGCTTTCCACCTTGAAGGTGATGTTGACACTGTGCCCTCACAGAGAGAGGGCTGTAGTAGTTCACTGGGGGGGGGGGGGAGTCTGTCTCATTGCTGGCAGTCCCTTGCTTCTTTTCTATTGCCAAAGTTCCATTCATTGCCCAGCATTAAAACCAGTGAGTCCGAGGATCATGAGGCAGACTCTATCGGCAATCAGCTTATGCTGTCTGGAGCTCCCTGGAGAGATGGTTGGGACAGTCTATCAAGGCACAGCCTGGAGGCCTGCCCTGGAGGCTGAGCCTTGTGCAGTGTGGCATGGGGGTTTGTGGCAGGCTTGGGTGTCAGGGCTGGGGCAGAGCACGCGGGGGCCCCGTGAGCCACCAGTGGCAGTACTGGCCTCTAGGAGCAGGGAGAAATTAAACATCTGTGCTAATTCCGTCCCTGGAGTTGGGACCCAGCACTCTAACAAAATTTATATTGTTCATCTTTCCCCTAGCGTGGAACTGGTGACTTTTTACCAGGAGGACGTGGGAATGATTTGTCAACAAGCCCCGGGCTGGACCTCAACCCAAGCTTGCCCCTCTTGAATTTGTTGTGCAGATGACAGCTCTCTGGAGGGATCTGGGAGCTTCTGCCTCCTGTGGGCACCTCTTGGGAAAGGAAGGAAACAGTGGGTGATTTGGGTCCACGATGAAGGGAACTGGGATGTGAACCCCACACTTGGGTAAGGACAGCTGCATAGGACTTTAGCATCCCAGGGTTGGAAGGACCTATCTGTACCAAAGTAGACTGGCCCTGTGTGGCTGCCTGCAGCTGCTGGGTCTGCTTCAGGCCCCTCTGGTTGTTAAACACACACCCTTGTGTTGGGAGTACCTGCATCTTCCACTTGCATCTGGTCATTCCCTCTCCAGGGAGCAAAGTGGCTTTTCCCTTAGGTCACCTCACCTCAAAGTATGACCCATGGAGAGGTGCACGGTGCTTCAAAAGAACTTCAGGAGCTTTCTGTTTTATTTTTTATTGGTGCATTATGATTACACACAGTAGCAGGATTCCTCGTGCTGTATCTGCACATGAACTTAATGTGATCCCTCTCATTTCCCCGAGCAGGAAGCCAGGAACTGTGTGGGAATGGATATCAAGTGCGTGAGATGACGGTGGGAGGAACGTAAAGTGGGGTCAGGCTGAATTTATTGATATTGAGATTCTGCATTTAGTGTTGCAGCCCAGGGAGGAACGAATGAATCCAACTGTTGGGTTGGCTGAAACGTGGGTCAAAAGATGGGTCACCATGAGCCTGAGATGGCTGAGACAGAGATGCCCGGTCTCTCTGGGTTTGGCCTCAGAGGCTTAGGGAGATTAGAATGCTAGAGTGGATTTTGCACTTAAATCCTGTCCACCCGCACTGGGAGGGTCCAGAAGAGCTCTGTCCACCGGTACTCTGAGAAATGGATCCGTGTGGGGAGGCCTGGCGTTCTTGAAGAGCTCTGTGATCTCTCTTCTCTGTATGCCAGGCCTTGTTGGGAACCTCAATCATTCAATTAGAAAACTGAAATGCAGGGGGAGTGATTGGATCCTGCAGAGATGGGGCCAAGTGGCAGCACTCACGCCCCGCAGGCAAGGTGGACGGAGTTGGAAATTACCGTCAGGGACAGCTGAGGCAAGGCAGCAATCAGGAGTCTGGCTCCTGCAGACCTGTGGTGTTGGTGAGCTAATCATGGTGTTCCTGGAAGTGAGATAGACGGGACCCATCTTACTTGATCTGTATAAGCAGAAATCGTCCAGGGTGAGTGAACTAAAGTCTAACTCAAACCCAGGGAAACAGAATCATGGCTCCTCAGTCAGTTCCCAGATCTGAGCCAGTTTGCAGACCCTCTGCTCCTGAATGACAGGGAGGCGGGGTCCCCTGGAGTTGGGACCCAGCACTCTAACAAAATTTATATTGTTCATCTTTCCCCTAGCGTGGAGCTGGTGACTTTTTACCAGGGGGACTATGCATGGGGAAGGGTCAAATGGAAGCCATTAGAGCTGCTTCCACCTAGGGAGACAATACATCAGAAGCCATATCAGACCCCTGGGGGGACTGCAGAGATCAGTGCCACCATCAAGGACTTGAGAGGTGCAGGGTGTGACTCCCACCACATCCCCATTCAGCCTTCCCATCTGTGCAAAAGGCAGGTGAATCCTGGAGAATGATGGTGGGTTACCAGAGACCTGGCCAAGTGCTGGCTCCGGTTGCAGCTGCTCTACCAGCACACACATGGCCTGGTACCTGGTGTGCAGCTATTTGGATCTTGCTAACGTCTCTTTCTCCATCCCTGTCCATGGTGCCCACAGAAGCAGTTTGCTTTCAGCTGGTAAGGCCAGCAGGGCACCTGTACTGTCCTTCAGGGCTAGTTCAGCTCCCCAGTGCTGTGCCGCCGTCCAGTCTGCAAGGATCTGGCTCACCTTTGCCCTTCACAAGGCATACTGGCCCATGACATGGATAATATTTTGCTGATTGAACCTACTGATTAAGAAATAAGAACCACTCTGCACTTATTGGTAAGGCAGTTTCATGTCAGAAGACGACCCTGCTGAGATTAGGTGCGTTCTGCCTCAGTGTGATTTTAGGAACCCGGTGGTATGGGGCATATCGAGAGATCCCTTCTAAGCTGAAGGATCAGTTATTGCACTTGACCTCCCACCTCATCTGGGAACGAGGCACAGTGCTAGTGGAACTATTTGGTTTTGAAGCCAGCACATCCCTCCTTTGGATGTTACTCTAGCCTATCCACTGATTGACCCAAAAAGTGGCTAGTTGTGAGTGGGGTCAAGAACGGGAGAAGGCTCTGTAACAGGCCTGAGCCGCTGTCCAGCCTACTCTGCCACTTGGGCCACATGATCCAATGATACTTGGAGAGCCAGTGGCAGACAGGAGCGTCAGGCCCTGTAGGTGAATCACAGCCCAGGCCTTTGAGATTTTGGAGCAAGGCCTAGCCATCATCACAAGCGACTGCTCTTTGAGAGATAGCTCTCGGCATGCTACTGGGCCTTGGTGGAAACAGCCTTCGACCCTGCACCAAGTTACCCTCTGGCCCAAGCTGCTCATTAGGAATGGGGCATTATCTGACCCAGCGAGCCATAACGTTGGGTGTGCCCAGTACCCGGCCTTCAATGGAAGTGCTGTGTACCTGATTGGTCCTGACGGCACAGTAAGCTAGGTGAGGAGTGGCTCAAATGTCCATGGTTCCTACTCCTGCCACACTGTCTTTTGCCGCCTACCCGGTATCTAAGGGGGTCCTGGTTCTGCTGGGAGGCCCCCTGAATCGCAGGAGTGAAGGGAGTCTTCTCACTGGGCAGAACGCTGGGCAGTGCACCCAACTGTGTACTGTGCTTGGAAGAAGAGATGGCCCGACGTGGGATTCTACACTGATTCATGGGCGGTAGCGAGTGGTTTGACTTGGAGGGAACATGATTGGAACATTGGTTGCAATGAAGTTTAGGGAAGCGATGTGGCTAGATCTCTGTAAGTGGACAAAGGATGTGAAAATATTTTGTGTCTCATGTGAATGCTCACCAAAAAGGTGACCTCAGTAGATGAGGACCTTAATAATAATCAAGTGGATAGAGTGCCCCATTCTGTGGATCCTAGGAAGCCTCCTTCCCCAGCCATCCCTGGCATCACCCAATGGGCTCACAAGCAAAGTGGCTCTAGTGGCCGGAAAGAAGTTGGGCATGGGCTCAGTAGCATGCACTTCTATTCAGCAGGGCCGTTCTGGTTAGAGAACTACTAAATGCCCAGTAGCAGAGACCAACACTGAGTCCCCAATATGGCACCATTCCCTGGGATGATCAGCCAGTCACCTGGTTGTGGAGTGGTTACATTTCAGCCCTTCCACATGTAGCAGGCAGACTTTCTCCTTGCTGAACTAAGTACTTGCCCTGGGAATGGGTTTTCCTGTGCACACAAGGCTCCTGCCAGTACTAACATCTGCAGACTCATGGAAGTCCTCGTCCGCTCTCATGGTATTCTGCATGGCATTGCTTCTGACGAGGGAACTCACTCTGCAGCCAAAAAAGTGTGGCATTGGGCTCATGATACTTGTGGGATTCATGGGTCTTACCATGTTCCCAGCATCCTGAAGCAGCTGGCTCGATAGAATAGAGGAATGGCTTCTTGAAGACATCATTACGGTGCCAGGTAGGTGGCAATACCTTGCAGGGTGAGGCAGCCCATCCAGGAGGCTGCCTGTGCTGAGTCAGTGTCCATGATGTGGTGCTGTTTCTCCCGTAGCCAGGATTCATGGGTCCGGGAAGCGAGGGTGGAGATGGGAGTGGCTGTACTGGCCATTACCCCTAGTGACCCACTAGCGACATTTTTGCTTCCTGTTCCCATGATTTTGAGTTCTGCTGGCCAGAGGTCTCTTCCAGAGGGAGGAATGCTTCCACAGGAGACACAACAATGGTTCCATTCAAGTGGAAGTTAAGACAGCTATTCGGCCTCTGGGCTCCTTGTGCCTCCCAGTCAGCAGGCTGAGTCGATCCCGATGGCCAAGGGGAGTTGGACCACTGGCCCACCGTGGAGGCAAGGAAGAGTGTGTCTGGCATACAAGAAGTTTCTTGGGCATTCTTAGCACTACTGTGCCCCATGATTAAGGTCAGTGGGAAATAACAACCCAACCGAGACGGCACTGTAGTGGTCCAGACCCTTTAGGAATGAAGGTTCGGAGTACCCAGCCAGGTCAAGATCATGACCTGTGGAGGAACTGGTGGCAGGAAAAAGGAATACAGAATGAGAATACAGAAGAAGGTGGCTGTAGGTTCCATTGCAGCTGTGTGACCAGTTACAGTCATGGCCCTGAGTGCTCCCTCCCGCTTCATTAAGGCTGTGTTTGTGTGTAGGAAATAAATGTCTTTGTTTCCTTTCCTCTCTTATCATTACCATGAACACAAGATGTGGTGGTTATTCTGTTCAATCTTGGCTACTTTTACATGCTATTGTTTTAGTTAAGGTCATCAGGAGAGGAATGAACACCCCTGTACCTCCTCCTTTGGGGACAGCATGTCCTGTGGTGTGTGGGACAGTCGTGTCATGCTCAGTGGGACATGGCTATGCTTTTGTCTCTATTTAGAGATTAAGTATGTTTGAGGGGATGTGGTGGATGCCATATTGACCAGAGGTGGACTTAGAATGGTTGTTTTGAGGCCTCAACTTGACTGGATTAGGGGTTACCCAGTTGGCTGGTAAAGCATTAATTATTCTCAATGCTTCAATAGGCCTGGAACCCACCCTTCTTCTACTAAAAGGGAAATCCAGGTAGTTTGGAATTTGATTAGAATGATTGGGCTACCTTAGGTGTGTCTGTGAGGGTGTTTCCAGAGGAGATTGGTGTGTGAGTGGAGGACTGAGTGGGCAAGATCGGCCATCAGTGTGGGTGGGTGGACACCATCCAAACACCTAGGGGCCCAGATAGAACAAAAAGTTGGAGAAATGGTGTCTTCATCCATTTTCTTTTGCTATAACTAAATACCCAAGACTGGGTAATTTATAAATAACAGAGATTTATTTAGCTCATGGTTTTGGAAGCTGGCATCTGGTGAGGGCCTTCCTGCTGCATCCTAACATGGTGGGGGACATCGCATCAAACAGAGCAAGGTGCTATCTTGGAGCTCCCCTTCTTCCCCTCCTTCTTCTACCTCCTCCCCCTCCTCCTTTTCCCCTCCCCCTCCCTCTTCCTCCCTCTTCTCCTCTCCATCCTTCCCTCCTTCCCTCCTTCCTCAACTCCTCCTCACCTCTCCTAAACCTCCTCCAAGGTTTAGGCTGAGAGTTACATTGTTGATTTCCCGGGTTCTGAGGCCTTCAGACTTGGACTGGGCCCATACTACTGGCTTCTCTGGCTCTCCAGCCTGCAGACAGCCACTCACGGGTCTTCTCGGCCTCCTTGTCATGAACCAATTCCCCCATTAAATTCTTATTCACCTCTCTCTATATTCTATGGGTCTCTCTGGAAAGCTGTCATGGAGACCTTAAGACTCTGGTGAGGACTGGAGCTGGAAAGACAGGGGAGAAGCCAGTCCACAGCCCTGACCTGCCAGTTGGGATGGAGCCTGGGACCACGTCTGAGGTGGAATGGGCAGGCTGGGGTAACTGTTTGAATGTGAGGTGTAGAGAAGGATGAAGCATTGCAGAGGTTGCTGAGGAACCCAGCTGGTTAGAAGGTCCTAGTGTGTGAGGACCCTAGAGAGAGGCTGGGGGACTTGGTACACAGAGAGGCTTTGAACCTGTCCTAAGTGGAAGAGGCCAAGTTGGCATGTCCAGATGGCAACTAGGCTTGTTGCTGGAGAGAGTCCTGGGCTGGAGACAGGCACCGGAACCTTCTTTCCAAGGAGGTCAATACCGTCAGCAGAAGAGCACGTGACATGAGATAAGACAACTCAGGGATGGAACTCATTCCTGTCATTTTCCTCTGGATCTAGGAAGGAGCCCTTCCTAGCTCCATGTATGGGGAGAGGCCACCTCTCCCTATCATGTGACACTGGTTACCTGGTGTGTGCCTGGTTCTCCCAAGGTGGGTGCCGTGGTGTCCCAGAGTCATCTGGCAAGACCTCCCTTGATTTACAGTTTTATGCTTTTCTCTCTCTCTCAAATTGTAGTAAAACAAATAATATAAGATTTAACCATCTTAACCATTTCTAAGTGTACAGTTCAGCGGCATTAAGCATGTTCACATTGTTATGTAACTGTCACCACTGACCCTCTCTAGAACTTTCTATCTTCTCAAACCGATACTCTGACCCATTGAACACGGACTCCTCAGACTACTCCCCCAGCCCCTGACACCACCACTCTTCTGCCTGGGTCCACAGATTTGTCTGCACTGGGCCTCTCAGATATGTGGAGTCATGCAGTACCTGTTTTTTTGTGTGTGGCTCCTTGCACTTAGCACAGTGTCCTCAATGTCCATCTGTTTGCTTATCCACTCATCTGTTTGTGGATACTTGGTCTCTTGTCTCCAAGGAGAGAGTGGCTCCATCTTGTGCTGTGGAGGATCTGGTGGGGAAATGGGCTTGTGGGAGGGAGCCAGTGGGGGTCTAACAGCCAGGGCTTCAGTGGAGGGCAACCCATGGCCCTTGGCCACTGACCCCCACATGCACTACTGGGGTGAGGAGTAGCATCCCCACCACCCAGCCACCATCCAGCCTCCAATCCCAGGTCTCTGGAGTGTGGTCAGTACGTCTAGCCTCCACTTCCTCATGTCCCTGGCTCTGCTAGGTCTCTCCAGCAGCCCCTGTCACCAGAACTGCTCAGTGGCAGCCACTGAAGCCCCATGCATGCTGCCCAGTCACGGGCTCTTCTCAGCTCGTCCAGTCCCCTCTGTGAGCTGCTGTCCTTGCCCCTCCCCCTCCGCCAGCCCCTCCTTACAGCTCTCAGCCCACCTTCCTCCTCACCAGGGTCCCATTCTTCCTGGCAGTCTCAGTCATCATCACCTGTGTTCTACTGACCCCAACTCTGTCCCCAACATAGATGTCCCCAGCCAGCTCCTTCCGTGCCCACGAGCCCAGCTTCCTCACCCTTTCCTGTGGGCTATCCTGCAGCCACTCTCCCACAATGAGCTTATTCCCCGCTGTCAGTGACCCAGCCACGTGCTTGTCCCCTCCAGGCACCATGCAGGGTGTGGACACTGGCAGGACAGTGGAGAGGAGATAGGGCCTATAGCCAGGGGCTCCCAGCAGGGCCCTGGGGAGAGCCCATGTGGGCTCAGGGGCCCCGCAGCCAGGCTGGGCTTCCTCTCCTGCGGTGTGATGTCTCCTGGGGTGGCTTGGAGGTTTTAGGGAGGTGATGTGCGTCAGCACTCGCCACAGCACACAACTGCAGTGGGTGTTTGGGGTCCTGGCCATCACCAGGCCTCCCTCCCCAGGGACTAGACTGCCAGGTTGTCGATCCTCAGCTGTGGGAGGTCAGGGACTCCAAGGAGCCTCCTTTCTTGTGACCTATTCTTGGACCCCTTGTCATTCATTCTTGCATTCAAACATTTACTGAGCACCTACTGTATGCAGCTGGTTGGCTGGGGCAGTGGATACAAAGAGTGGAGGGAGATCTTCCTCTCAGAGATCCATCTTCGTATCAGGAGAGACAGGCTCATTTCTGGTGACAGTGGTGCCCAGATTGTCCTGGGGTCATGGACAGGGAGACCCTGGGAGAGAGGAAGCAGATGAGCCTTCCTGGTGGAAGGATAGAAAGTGGGAAAGGTGAGCATGAACTTGTATGTGTGGCTGAGGGGACGACAGAGAGGCAGGAGGACCCAGAGCCCTCGGGGACATTTGTGTGACTGCGAGTAACATGGAGGAGGGGTTAATGCTCGAGGAAGCTCCCTTGGGCATTTGGGAACATGAAGGAATTCAGACAGCTGGTCACAGGGCACTGCTCCTGCAGGAGGGGGCCTGGTCACAGGGCACTGCTCCTGCAGGAGGGGGCCTGGGCCTGGGGGATCTGCAGAGTGGCCTTTGCTTTGACTCCACCAGGTGGTGCGAGGGGCCTCTGAGGCTATGGCTCACTCTCGCCACCTGCCTCTGCCCCTCTGCCTTGCGGCTCTGGCTGGGCTGCACCCGGGCCCCCTGGTGGACCCGCTCCCAGTGGCACTGGCTTCAGCCTTCCCTGCCGCAACAGCCTGGCTTCCACCATGGAGAGCTGGGGGCCCAGTGGAGTTGGTGTGGGGGCGTGACCAGTCTTCCTTTGGGACACCTCTTACCCACCTGGCCCACTGGAGGAGAGGTAGAGATAGGAGAGGTGGATAGGCGGGCATGGAGCGCCTTGTCAGCCATGCTGGGTAGGCGGGACAGGACTGTCACCGGCACAGGAAGAAGAGACACAGGGGATATCAGGGGGAGCGGAGGCAGCATCAAAGGGCTGGTCAGTCACCCAGGCATGGCACTGGGGTGTCTCTAGTGGGGCTGGGCAGCAGACCCCAGCCCAGGGTCGGACGTGTGGGCAAGTGTCCAGGTGCTACTGTGGGGGCATGAAGTCTTCAAGGTGTCCATGGTACCTAGAGGTCAAGTGTCACCCCATTTTACAGATGTGAAATTTAGGACCAATTCAGGACCACCTGGCCACCCAAGGGAATTGCCAGGAGCCCCTACAGCCTGGCTCCTGGTAACCACCTTGACCACCATTTCCTGCCATAGAGAAGGAACAGGAAGAAATGAGTGATTGAAGAGAAGGGTCCACAAGACACATCACCAGCAGTCTGATAAGTGGGATGGAGGGGACTGAGGTGTGGCCCTGGGAGTGGGAGGTGATGGCGCCCATATTAAAGTCCCTCCTGAGATGCGTGATTGACTGGAATAATTTTCTCTCAATCCCATGTTGAAGCCCGACCACTTTTTCTTGCCTTCTCCCCCATGCATGGCCAGCGTTCAGTGCAGGGAGTCCCACATCCCATCTCCTGGGAACAGTCGAAGCCTTGATCGTGTGTCTGCCAGGGCCCCCAGTTCCCAAGCATTTCTCAAGTGCCAGGCACTTGCTTGACACTGTCGATGGGTTTCTCATCCTTCTAAAACCCTGTGAGGCAGATGAGGAGAGCGAGCCTCAGAGACGCTCAAGCTGCAGGAGGTGACACGCGAATGCTGGAAGGCCGCCTGGCTTCCCGGCCTGTGTTTATTCCACTGTGACTACTGTCCTCACCAGCATCATTGAGTGGATGCTTCCCATGTTCTGGGGACAGGTTGGGAGGCAGCCCAGGGCCCTCGAGAGACAGTGATCCAGCAGGCGTATGCAGGACGTGTCCGCTACTGCCAGGGTGCTGGGTGGGCTCCAGACACGTGTGGGCACAGGGCCTCGTGTGACTCGTCAGGAGGGTTCCTTCTAGGCTGGAGGGTTTCAGAGCTGGGGGCTGGGAGCCTGGCTGTCATGCGGGGGACCCGGGAAGGCTGAGAGCTGTATAACAGGGGAGGTATCAACTGCCAGGCGGGGGCTGTCAGTGAGAATAGCATGGTCTTGTTTCTGTCCTCCGCCATTTACCTCCGAAGTTGTTCCTGAGATGCGTGGAGAAGCTAGAATGGTCTCTTCTGCATTCGTCTCTGCTTCCTTGCATTTAAAACTTGTTAACTGGGGGCCCTGGCCAGTGTCCCTTAGGAGACCACTCCCTGTCCTTTCCTCTGGCCTCCCCCAGGCAGATCACTGATGTCCGCTGGGCGGCTGGGCTGAGGGTGGGTGAGCATGCTGATGAATGCTCCTGCACCTGCCGTGCAGGAAATAGCCTGTTAGATGGATCCCAGGAAGCCTCATGCGATCAAGTGATTCAGCACACGAGTCTGAAGGATGGATCTCACTAGGGGCTGGGTGCTCCTATCATGTGCTCTGAGCCTCTGTGGGTTTCTGGGAATCAGAACCATGTTTCCTGATTCCTCTGCAGACCAGGGGCAGGAGGAGACAGAGTCTTCTCAGTGTGGAGATTGGAAAAAAAAAAACAAACACATGCTGATGAGAAAGGTCACCTGATGTTTGCAAAGCTCAGGAAACCATCCCTCTCCTGAGGGGAAAGTGGGGGGCACCCAGTTTACTGTAATTATCTATAAATTACACAGAAGTATCAGGGCTCCTCTGAAAAGACTTCCTCATCTTTGGAGAAGTGTGATGTCCCCAAAGAGACTCCCCCTTTTCCAGTTTTATCCTGTCAGACCGATTTGGAGCAGTTTCACATGGCCAGGTCCTTTCCTTGCCCCCGCCTCTTGCCCTCCAGGGTCCCTCAAAGCCAGTCTTCCCAACTCCAGGCCACACTCAGAGCTAGTGGGTGGCTCAGGATAAAGGTTTTTTCTTTCTTTCTTTTCTAAGTTCCTTCATCATTCAGCCACTGTTCCCCTGAATGCCGGCTCTGTCCTGGCTGTCACGGTGCCTCCGCTGAGAGAGATGCCCAGACAGGGCCGACCCGGAGGCTGCGTCTGAGCCGAGTCCGCACCATGACTGGGGTTCTTTCTTCCCCTAATGTGTCTCGCCACAGCTGAGGTTTTGCTGTCAGTTTGTGTATTTTTATGATGGAAAATTTCAGACACAGACAAGAGCAGAGACTGGTGTCGTGAATCCCAGGCCCTAGTCACTCAGCATCACGGATTGCTGCTCAGTTCCTTGACCCTCCAGTGTGGATGGAGC
Organism: Xerus rutilus; assembly: GCA_028644305.1. Lineage (NCBI taxonomy): Eukaryota > Metazoa > Chordata > Mammalia > Rodentia > Sciuridae > Xerus > Xerus rutilus. The sequence goes on from CM053400.1 coordinate 5,646,615, forward strand.
ATCCTTCTTTCTGGAAAGATCCATCAGGCATAGGAGTAACCTTGAAGTCCTAGAAAAGAGCAGATGGGTCTCTTGTGCTTTGGGGGCAAAACTGAGCTTCCCCAGAATGCCAGCCCCTTTGGTCCTGGGTTCCCTGCAGAGTCTCAGGCCGCCATATTGAAGAGGGAATGATAGGCCATTTGAACTGGAAGGGTCCTACTTTTATTTTGGGAAGGTCAGTATAACATTTAACTTTGGAGGAAGCCATCTGAACTGCTGAAGGTAAGTTTGGAGACCTCTGCAGAGGCCAGCTATGCGTGACCTTCTCCCAACTTTGCCCTGCCCCCGCCCTCTCCCAGAAACACTTGCAGTGAACTGGCAGGGATTGAAAAGAAATCCAGGATAACAAGGTCAAGCAGGCAGCACCAGATGTTTCTTTGAGTTGCTGGGGATCAGGTGTGAAATGTGGCTTTACCCTCTGTGTTCAGGGCATTTGGGGTGTGGCCTCTGTTTTCTTCCCGGGATGATGGATTTGGAGCATCCCTGGGGAAAATGAACCTTCTCTGTGGTGCTGTGCCCATGTCACCCCAAGTCAGAGGAACTAGCTGTGTTTGGTGGTTTTCTGCCTTTCCTCAGCCAGCCTCTGGGTCTCGAGATCCGGAGCTCTCGAGAGGAAGGAGCGTTTGTCCTGGTGCAACGTCCCTGCCTCCCTGGCCTTCTCTTTCTCTCTTTGGCTTCTTACAAGACAAAGCGTGGAGCGCCTGACCTCACTGGATACCATAAGCCGTACAGTGTTGTCTCTTCAGGGCTCATAGTGTATGCAGTGGAGCCAATGCAGGATTCCCTTATCACAGTCTCACTGAGGTGTGATTTACATGCCACGTGGTTCACCTGCTGTAAGTGTCCACGTTGAGGATTTTTGGACACGTGTGTAGTCAGGCAGACACATGGACCCTGCCTTGGATTTATTCCTTCTCCTTGCCTGCAGTGTGCCCTACAGGTGGGAACAGGAGTGGCTAGGGGACAGTTCTCCCAAGTTCTGTAAGTGCTCCTAGGGATCCAGGTGGCACATCATAGGTGTATGGGACAAGCAGCTCATGAGCTGAATCTTGGAACGATCGACCGATCTGGCGTTGACTCCTCACATGAAAGTGGTGTGATTTCAGAAAGCTCCTAGGGAAAGCCACTCTGATGCATGTGGGGCTGTGTGGAGACTGTGGAGGTGAGGTACCTGGGGCAGCGTATACCAGTTGTCCAAAGCTAGGCCTAAGGCCACGTGTGTCCATAGTGGGCCACCTGACCTCTGGGCTTCAGGAACAAGATCCGTTTGCTCCATGTGCATGGAGTGCTGGCGTGTGCCATGACCCCCCTAGGGACTCACCATCATTAGCTTATGTCCTGCTGCCAAGAACCCTGTCCAGCGGGGACTCTTAGGTCCATTTTACAGATGGGAAAAGTGAAACAAAAAAAAGTCCAATTTGTTGCCTGAAGTCACACAGCCAAGAAGTCAAGCTGGACACAGACGCAGGCAGTTTGTGCTTTAAACAGTTGTGCACACAGCCCGGAACTGGAAGGGGCTCAGGACCTGGGATGGGGGCGGGTCAAAAGGCAGAGGTCACCGCAGTGCTGAGCCCACTGCCGTGCCTCGGGGGCCGGCCCTCAGCAGGTGCTCGGTGCTGGTTGAGTGGAAGGAGGGGATCACTGGAGAGGTAGAAAACTGGAGATCCTGAGTCTTGCACTGTCCTCCTCAGGAGTGACCAAGGCAACTGGAAGATGCCCCAGCACCCACTAGATGTTTTCAGCGTCTCTGCTGGTCTATAAATAGGTGGCATCCGTGTCCCAGCCAATCCTTCCATTGCCTCCCAAATATGCAAGCCACCCCAGAGTCCCCCGTTAGCAGCTGGGTGCTGCTCACCAGCACCTCCACTCTGCCTCCTGCAAGTCTGGAGGGTGCGAGCCGAGGACAGCTGTGGGTGCTTCATAGCCAGGCAGTTAGGGCACGTGGCAGTAGCTCCCAGGACACTTGCTCCTGCTCTTTGTATAGGAAATCCCGTACAGAATTTCAGAAAATGGGAGCCTCACCCAGGGCCCTCCACTAGCCTGGGTGTGGGTCCTCTCACACTGTCTTGTTTTTCTCCAAGGAAAATCAGCCTCAAGCACAAGACTTTAATTACCATCCCGAGGGACTCTTCCTGTGGCGCTATTTCTAGTAGCAAGTGGCTGAGGTCGTGCTCCTAAATAAAATTAGGGTTTTAAACTGGGTCAGAAACTCACATGCATCTAGGAGCCAGGAGGGAAGACTAGAGTGCCGTGGAGGGGACTGTGGCAAAGCAGGACATGTGTGTCCTTCTAGCGGGTGGCCCCAGGGAGTGAAGTCCACTGACATTGTAGTGTCCTTTCTCTCTCCCTAAGAGACACCAAGAATCCAAACTTTTTGAAACGTTGGCAAATAATTCCGTGAGTAGTTTATTCATGCAGTCTTCAACATGAAATGTCCATGGGATGAATCTGCTCAAGGGAGCACGGAAAAGGGGACAGGCCCTGCAGGGTCACACAACTCGAGCCCAGGGAGGCTGGGACTCTCACTGTTCCTGCTGGCAGTTCAGTTGCCATGGCCCACCTCACCCGACTGTGTTGTGGGTAAGCCTCGGGGCTGGGGACCCACAGTAGATCCCACTGTGACAAGAGGGACAGAGCCCTAGGATGGCCCCTTGTGTTCACCTCAGCTGTTCTACCTGCGGGCACCTAATCCAGCCCCTCATGTAGGTCATCTTGCCTCTTCCAGTTCTGGAACCCCACTGCTTGCACCCAGTTGGGTCCAGCATCCCCATTTTACAGATGGGGAGCTAAGACCGGGATGGGCTCAATGACCTCAGAGGGGTGGGATTTGAATGTGGAGTCCTGAGCCGGGGTGTCCAGCCCCCGGGCGCCCCCACTGCTGCAGCAGCAGGCAGCATCTGCACCCTCCCTCTGCAGCCAGTGAACTTGCCCTCAGTGCAGGGCTGCGTTCGAATTCTGACCCACCGCCAGAGTGTCACCTGCCATCTGAAGTGCACTGTGAGTGGGGTGGCGGAGAGGCTGGGGCCTCCTGGCCTCTCCTGGGTGGGGACCTCAGGAGCAAGGCAGCCCCACCTTCACGAGCGCTCTGCTCACAAGGTTGCTGACTAATTCTCTTTGCAAACGGCTCAGTTTCACATGCTTGCGTTTCCAGTAACTACGTGGGTGGATTTGTTTCATTTAAGGGGAAAATAAAACAAAACAAAACATGGAGAGGTTTTCTTTCCCAAGAAGAGGACTCGCTAATTACGGGTTTAGCACGTGCGGCTCCGGGCGTCCTGGTGCGGTTCTGCAGCCAACGGGGCCTCTTGGCAGACGGGCTCTGAGGGAGAAATCGCTTAGTCACTTACAAGCTGGACCGGGTGCTGGAGGTCAGGGAGGTGGAGGGGCTGTGGAGGCCCAGTGGCTTGGTCCTGAACAGGGAACCACAGCCACCCAGCGACCTTTTCGGCTCAGCCCTGCCCCGGTCAAACAGGGGGCAGCGAGTTGGGTGAAGAGGAAGGTGCCTGGTGAGACAGCTGGCCTCACCCATCTGAGGCTCTTAGGCACCCCAGGGACCTGACCTGGCAAGGAAATGGTGCCCAGGCACGTTAGATTCTGCTGGGGAAGAGGTAAGCGCTCCAGGGGACAGGGAGGGACGTGTGTGTGTGTGCGCGCTCACAGAGCCTGAAGCCTCCTCCAGGTGATAGCACACTGGTTGGGCCCGGGACCTAGCCAAGCAGAGCAGATTTTGGCCTTGTCATGGGGCTGATCCTGGGGACCAGTTGCTGGATGGTGAGGGGACATGGGTGTGGCTTGACTGATAGGCATGGGAGGGGGTAAGCAGGGGCCTCCTACAGGTGTGGGAGAATTCTGGTACCCTGGCGCCCACTACATCCCACTACCTCAGGGCACAGAGCCAGGTGGCCTATTCGGGGGCCTATCAAGCTGTAGTTGTGGCATCAGGGCGGCTTCTTCTCCAGAGGAGGCCGTTCCGAGAGGCCGTGTTTAGTCTGGGTGTGGGGGCTGAAGCAGTTCCAAGCCTGGCTGGGAGTCTGAGGGAGGGGTCTGTGGTCCTGCGCCGGATCCTCCTGCCTCTGTGACCAGGGTGTGCTGTTCACCTCTCTGAGGGTTCTCCCAGAAAGTGGGGGTGTAAGTACTCCACAGGGAGAACGAGATGGTGCAGATAGGCTCCTTGGTGCCATCCTTCTAGTCACTGAGATCTGGTCCCAAGGTGGAAATGTGCTGTAGGGTTTACGATCCTCAGTCCTGGCCTTTGAAGATTTGCTTCCCATGTTCCCTAGAAGGGAAGAGGGCTGGTCACAGATACCTTCCAAATGCCATGACCCTGGGAAGGGGAGGCCTGGAGGGTTCTGTGGGGTCAGGTTTACTCTGGAGGGTTCTGGAGGGTTCTGTGGGCAGGTTTTTTCAGGAGGGTCCTGGAGAGTCCTAGGAGGATGGAGTTTACTTAGTGGTGAATCTGGGAAGGCTTTCTGGAGATGGTGATGCTGATGCTGGGCCTGGGGAGGTGCGAGGACTGGAGAGGAAGGAGGAAGGGAAGACGGGAAGAGCTCCATCATGGACGGAAGGTGGTATCACTGTGAAACTGCCACTAGCTCTGCAGGGACCAGAGCTACAGGAAGTGCTTACCACATGTCTTTGTCAAAATCAGCGTGGCTCCGGGTCTTCAGTTTAGGTTTCTGAGAGGAGTGTGTGTGTGTGTGTGTGTGTGTGGCGGGGACATGGAGGAGAGGAATTTTCAGGCCACCAGGTAGGAAAAGAGCCATATGTAGCTGATTTACGGGACAAGAGAACAAGAAAACTGATTTTTTCCCTGAGCCCCTGCAGATCAACAGTTGCTTGGTGGGAACCTTCTATTCTACTTTGACCTCCTAGCTATTCCACGTTTGTTAAGGGCCCCTGTGTGCCAAAGGAAGCGGGTGGGTAGTTGTGGGCTGTGACAGCCAGGTGGTGACAGGAAGCAGCTGGGCTCATTCCTCCTTTCCAGACAGGTTGGGGACGCAGATTGTTCTGGGATGGCGTGGCTTGAGGATGGATGCTGCTTCCTGTGGTCTGGTGAGAGCAGGGCTGTGGGGTCAGGGATGACTGCAGGCAGGGGGTGGAGGTGGCAAGGGCACCTGGAGGCCCATGACACACCCAGGTCTTCAGCCGGGAAGCAGCTGGAGGCAGGGTGGCGAGGGTCCTCCCCAGGTTCCTGTCTTCCCATGCTGGGCTCCAGCCTGGGCCTCTTTGCTCTTTCTTCCCTGGCCCTGCGGGAGGTGCAGCCTCTCCAGGCTGCCTGGGGAGCAGGCCGCAGGGGAATGGGAACAGCATTCTGCCTGTGCCCACGAGGCCCTCCTGCTGTGCTCTTCTTGTCCCAGGGCCACCCTCCTGCCTCCGCTCCAGCATCTTGAGAATGCTATGAACTTTGATTCTGGCTTCCATCTTGGATCCTGGACAAGTTCCTTAACTTCTCTGAGCCTCAGTTTCCACATCTGTAAACATGAGTGTGAGGCCGTCTTGCAGGTGGCGGCGGGACTAGCTGAACACAGACCGTGCCGCTGGTGCGTCAGGGCAGCTGCTGGCCATCATTCAGAGCATTGCTCTTCAGCTCACTCAACGATTTGGGCAGCTCACCCAGATCAGGGCCTCTCCCAGGCTCTGGGTACACAGCTGGACAAGACAGGGTCCCTTTCCCCGGGATAGTCACATAAGCAGGAGACTATTACACAGTGTGACCGCTGCAGGAGGGGCCCTCAGGGCAGCCTGACCTGCTGTGTGCGGTCCCTTGCAGTAAGTCCTATAGAGGAGTTAGGAGCTGGAAAGGTGGGGAGCCTGCAGGAGGAGCAGTGTGGACACACGCGAGTCCCCTAGGCCACGCACGTGGTTCACCATGGTTGGGGGACACACTGAACCCCGTCAGATCAGGGCTCTGCCCTGTGCTCCTCCTTGTCTGAGGCTCTGAGGACAGGGCAGGACCCCCCTGCCCTGCAGGCCCGGTCACTCCTGCGCCCTCCTCAGGGCTCCTGGGCCACTCTGTTCCCCTCTGAGGTTGAGTTGAGAAGGAAGGGGGGACCCCCTGGCCTGCGTGTGTTCTAGTCGCACTCTGGTGGTGTAGCAGGAGTCCTGTGCAGAAGACTGAGCCTCTCAGCCTCTGATGAGCCAAATCCACAACTTTGGGCCTGAACTGGAGCAGCCCCAGGTGTCCACTGTGGAGAGGAGAGACAACTGCCAGGGCAACCGGGAAATCGGATGGGGGCGTCAGGCTGATGGGCCTATGCGATCTGAGTGCCTGGGCTACACTGCTGTTTCTGTGGCCCCTGAGCTCCTGGCCCAGCCGTCCTTCCACCCAGGCTTCAGATAGAAAACTGCCTCCTGCCTTTCCTATCCTCAACCTTTCAGCCCCAGACCTCCCCGGAGGACTACAACTGGGCCCTGGCCCTGAGCTGGCCACCTGTCTGGGCCTTGGGTCAGAGGCGGCTCCCTTTCCTACCCAGGAGAGTGGAGGGCACTGAACTTTCAAGCTAACTGGGTCAGACACAGCCAGGCTTACCTGCTTGGAACAGGGCCAGAGTCCCCTACCAGGGACTCCCAATGTCCCCATCCCTATTACATTTTCTTTGCCTCCTCCTTGAATTTGCATGGCAGAAATTTCTTCCTACAAATAAGTATGGGCACCCAGTGAGTGCCAGGCATCGTCCTAGGCAAGGGGTTACAGCCAAGAGAAGACAGACCTGAGGGCGATTATCAGCCATCGCTGGCTCTGGGCCAGGACGGCCCTTTGCGTGTTGGACACATCCACCTGTACTTCTTCCTCTTCTACCACAGCTGAGGACTTTAACCTCCAGGACTTTACCTCTTCTCACCTCCCTCCCCTGCCCTACCCAAGGCAGGTGCAGATATGGGGTTCCCCATGCTAGTGGGGGGCTCTGGAAGGCCAGGAGAGCCCCTTTTGTCTTTGGTGTCCCCAGTACACTGTTGTGGGGATGTTGTATACATAGTTTGCTGAGTGCATCTCATTTCTTCCTTGGTACGTGCAGGAAGCACACATCCACCCAGCCCTTTCCATTCTGGAAGTCTTTCAGGCAAAGAGCAGAAGAAATGTATTCACTCTCACCTGGCCGAGCGAGCTGGGGAGACAGAGCTGGGTCTGGTGTCCACCCTTAGTGCTGGCCTAAGGGCTTGTTAGGAATCCCAGAGGTAGCAGGAAAGTATTGAGTCATTCTCCAGGTAAAGAGACCTTGTTTGATCACTGTTAGGTTCCTGATGCCCACCTTGCCTGGTGGCACACGGTCACCGTGGCTGCTCAGCAGGAATCTGAATGAATGAACGAGCTAGCTGATCTCTTTGCTGATGGGAAAGTTGCATCTTTGATCCAGCTCAGATTTCATGGGCTATTGACTTTCTCTCTTGGGACTCTGTCCACTTACTTCTGCAACTCCTGTACCTGGCACGCAGCGAGGGTTGGATCCATTGACCTAGAATGGAAGACTGATCAGCTGATCATTTTCTAGCCCTTGTGTGGGACTTTTTGTTTATGTCACTGGTGTTGTGGAGGCCCTGCTTCCAGGGCTGGGTTTAGAGGAGTGAGTTTCAGTGTCCTCTGGTCAGGACGGGAAGGACTGAACCCCCTGTGTTCTAGGGGAAGGCCCTTCCTCCCCTCCCTTTAAAATAGGCATCTTGTGTCTCTTCTGCCACATGCACAGCTCTGAATTCCTGAGTTCCTGACTCCTGCCCTCCAGGCCAAGGCAGCAGGAGTAACTCTGCCTGGATTTCAGTGAAAGAGGCAGCGTGGTAATTACAGGTGCTGGAAATAGACCCATTTCCTTTCCACCTCCTCCTCCTGCCCCCCCTTGGAAAAAGAAAACAAAACAAAAGGAAAATTTCTCCAAAAACACTAAGCAGAAAAAAGCTCTTGAACCGCCCTGGTTTAGTCTGCAGCGGCGTCCTGGAGGGAGGCCCTCGGCATTCGCATTCCTGGGGCTCAATGGGCTCTTTCGAGCTCTGATTTCTGGGTTAGTGGTCCAGAGAGGGCCCAGCAAGAGCTCCTTCCCAAGAGTGTGTGTGGTGGACTTCCAAATATCCTGGATGGCACGGGGCAGGCTCTGGGCACCAGGGTTCAACCTGCCTGCCCTGTTCTTGGTCACCTGGGTGCCCTGAAGGTGTTCCCATTGTTCAGTTCTTTATTCCATGCTCATTGCTGAGGATGGGGGATGGTGGCAGCAGGGTCCGTTCCCGTGCGTGCCATTGAGAAGGGGTCCTGCTCTGGGCTCTCAGTGCAGCCCAGTGGGGGTGCAGCCACGGTGTCCCTGTTTTACATATGGCCAGAGCCATGCCCAGGTAATGCCTGTATGGAGAAGGTGATTGACACACCAGCTCTGTTCCGCCCCCATCCTGGAAGGGGCTTGCTGGGCTTCCTGGTTCACCACCCAGATGGTAGGCCCCTGAGGACTGAACCATGCCTCCCCTTTGTCTTGGGCCCATCTCTCAAGCTTCTGTTCAACCCAGCACGGGGCTAAGAAGGTGCCAGCATGGTCCTGTCTAAACTTCAGGTCGTTCCTGTGAGACTATCCTCAGTCTGGGGAAACTCAGGCCCAGAAACTCTGAGGTCATAGCTGGATGAGGGTCAGAGCTGGGATTTGAACCCAGGGCTGTCAGTGTCAAAGCTCATGGCCATCCCTCATTTTTGCAAGTTTTCAGCAAATTCTCATTTGTCCTTCCTGTCTGGAGAAGTGCCCTTCCCCCTGTCTGATCTGCATTATGCACTGAGCTCCGAGCAAACGGGATTTGCAACCCTAACTTGATGGTGATCAAGAAAGGACATCTACGAAGATGTGCTGGATCAGGGTTCCAGCACAATGCTTGCCTTCAAAGCCTGATGAGAAACGGTGTCATTGCTAAGAAAAGGGTGGAGATGGGCTAGGGAGGGTCGTGCCTAAGGGGTCCTGGGCCAGCCTCTGAGGAGGCCAAGACCTCTCCTGGTGCCACTGTGACTGTTTTGCAGGGTCAGGAGAGCCAGCATACTGATGGCAGGTGTCATACGGGACCCTGGTTTATACGTCGGGTCTTTGCTTGGCCACTCTGATGGTGAGCGGGAGGCAGGAGCCCCTGTCACAGAGGGAAGCGCTGTTAGGTCACCAGACAGCCCCGGTCCCCGCCCGCCCGCCCTTCCTGATGCTCTTCCCAGCCCCACTTCCCTTCCTTGTCTCACTATGTCAGACGTCTGGGCTCGCAGGGAGGTTCCTGAATGGGCCTTGGAAATAGGTCACTCCCTTCCCGTGCCGCCAGCACTGACCCAGATGTGACCTTCCCTATGGTGACGGTGTCTGGCTGTCAGTCTTTGATGCTGGCAGTGGACAGGTCAGGCAGCCACCTCTTCCCAGGTTTGGCCTCGGCCACTGCCCACCGGCTGGGCCTTCTATTTGCCACCCCCACCCCCACCGTGTCGGAAGGGGAATCCATCCTTAGGAACTTCTGTCGGAGTGTTCCACCTTTTCCGCTCTCACAAAGTGCCTTGGTGGCTTCAAGCATCAGATGAAACAGAAGAGTTCCTGCCGGGCCACTGCTGAGGGCACTGGTGGCTTGACTTGGCCCCTCTCGGGGTCCCAGCCCCTTTTCCTTCGGCAGAATCATGGGATTTTTCCATTCTTCCCCAGATTATTCTTGTAGCCACCACTCAGGGCCTGTGGGCTGCCCAGGGGCCCGGGCCAAGGCTGACCCTGAAGGTCAGAAGCTGCTGGTGGGCTGCCTTGTCCCTTGCCTGGGCCTGGAGCCCTGTCCGCACGGGATGGCTTAAATGGGGCGCCTTGGAACTCAGACAAGGACGCAGCAGAGAAGGAAGGGCACCAGCCATCTCTCTCTAGGCTGATGGTCTCTCTAGTACAAATGGCTACTCTTGTGTCTTTGGGCACCAAGAGTGAGTTGGGCAGATTCTGGGGAAATGGGCTTTGCAGATCCCGAGGCCTCTGAGCTGCTGCTCCTGCCGCATTTCCCAGGCGAAGAGGACTAAGTTTCTATCACCATTGCCACCAGTGGCAGGGGCTGTGCTCACAATGTTCCCTCTTCCTCCCAGGGGGTGGGTAGCGGGAAATCCAGGGGATCTTTCCTGTAGAAAGCAAAACCCAGGGTACAGACCCCAAAAAGGGGCTTTCTTGCTGACCGATGCATCTGCAGCCCCCTTGGGAAGTGGAGGCAGAGCTGTGCAGCTCCTCCCAGGCACCCTGGTGGCTCCATCCTGGCCACAATTCTTAAGGTTCTGGGCTGTCTCTCCTTGTCTACGTCTCTTGGTCCATATCTTTGTCGGCCAGTGTTGGGGCCACATTTCTGGTGGAGCCACACGTGTGCACTCTTCTCAGCCTTCAAGTTGGCAGCTGACGGGGCGGGACTTGGTTCTCGACAACCAAGAGACCCACTGTGGCCCACGCCGGCACAGGAGGATGCTCACCGTCCGTGGCATCAATGAGGGGCATTATTGTTAGCTGTCGGGGTTATCCCACGTGTGGCCCTGCTCGGCGGTGGGCTCCGCGGTGGTCTTCCCTGGCATGAAGTGGGTCCTCCATGAGCTGCTGGGGAGTGTGGAGGCATCTGGGGCCTGGCTGCGTGTCCTTGCTCTCCTAGATGGTGCCTCTTGGTGGCCAGCCGCGGAAAGTGTGGCAGGGGTGGGGGTCCTGGACTCTCCCCACTGAGGAGGCTGGCCAGGTGGGGATGGGGCAGGAGTCAGGACAAAAGCCTGTTGTGCCCTCAGAGAAAGCCCAAACCTGGCTTTCCCTGACGCTGAGACTACTGGTGCCCGGCCTGTCTGTTCCATAAAGGGAACTTTGTGTGTGGCTCCTGGCGGGAGGCGGCGGCTGGCCAGCATCTCCTGGCGCCCAGTCGCTCTGGGAAGGGCGTGACAACCTCCAAGCCACCACTCGCTGCGACCACGACTCTCGTGAGAGGTCTCAAAGCTGATGCTGGGCCAGACGGTCGCGTTGGGACAAGTCTTCGCTGTGCCGTGGGGCCAGTGTGGTTGAATCCAGACCAGACACATTCTTAGAAAACCAAATGGGTGGAGGCAGGGCCACTGCTCTGTGGGCTGGCAGGCAGAAGGTGCCCAGGAGCGGATGGTGCTGGTGGGCAGTCCCAGCTGGAAGCACAGTGCCCTGCTGGCTGCTGCCCGCTGAGGGAAGCTTGTGTGGAGCTTCCTGAGCCCCTGTGGACGTGGGTCACCAGGCTCCTGTGGAGCACGGTGATGTGGGACAGGAAGAGCCGCTCAGTCTTCCACAGGCATGTCTTCAGCACCTACCACGTGGCAGGCACTGTTCTAGGTCCTGAGACACGGGGTGTAGGAGACAAAGTCCCTGCCGTCCTGGAACACCTACTGTTGTAGGGGAGCAGGTGTGTGAGCCAGTGACCCAGTGAGCATCATTGTCGAGGGCCTAGGGGAGCAGGGAGGTGAGGAAGGTGTCCAGGTTCTGGGTAGACTGAAGTTAGGACCAACCTTGCTCCCACACAGGCTTGGAGTTCTGCCCCATAATGTGCACACAGTGTGACCTCAGATGAGGGCCCCTGGGAGGCAGGTTGCTCCATCCAGACATTATTTGGCACCTGCAGTGTGCCAGCTTTGGGCTAGGTGCCGGAGCAACTTATCTCTGCCTTCGAGGACATAAAATACCAGCAGCCTCTGCAGCCCCCTGGCTGGACAGAGTGGACCAAGGCCGGGGGCTTTTTGCTTAGCACATATTTGAGGAATAGATGAATGAACAAAGAAGACCAGGACTGGCAGGACCCCGGGAAGGGCATCTAGATGAGACTGGGAGAGAGCACAAGACTTTCAAGTGGGAACCTCAGCCCAGTTACAAAGGCTTGGTGGGACAGAGCCTGATAAGGACGTGTGGACACTCCAGGTAGAAAAAATACATGCAAGGGGGAAAATAGTGTTAAAAATGTTGGTTTGCTATTACCCTGTCCATGTGTGATTACACTACTGGAGTCACTCTGCACCGTGTACAGCCAGAGGAATGAGAATTTGTGCTCCATTTGTATATAATATGTCAAAATGCATTCTACTGTAAAATAAGTAAAATTTAAAAAAAAACACAAAAAGGCCCTAGCAAGCAAATTGAAAACAGAATTGGTAATACAGTTTTTTGGTTACAAATATTTATATGCTTAGGTAGTAGGAAGAATTAAATATGTTTATTTTTACCTAAAAAAAATGTTGGTTTGCTAGTTGGTTAGGACTTTCCCAGCAGCAAGGCTAGATAATCCAATCCAAACAGGCATAAGCAAAAAGAAACTAGATTGTTTAACTGTAAATTGCTCAAAAGCCAGGGGGTTTCAGGCAAAGCTGGATCCAGGGTCTCAGATCTGGTATCAGCAATTATGCATCTCTAAGCATCTGCTTTCCTTCTTTTTGGTCTCTTTCTCAGAAGGTCATTTAAGCAGAAGTCCCTGGGGTGGCTTCGATTGATTCTGTATCTGTTGTCCCAGGGGTACATCATACCCTGCTACAGGAGATTGAAGTCATGTCCCCATCCTGCGGTAGAACGAGGCCTTCTCTTAGAGTTGGAGGGAACTTAGGTTTATCACCAGGATGACACAAACCAGGTGCTGAGCAAAGAAGTTGGATACCCCACTCCCCCACGCCCAGACAACTTGGTGGACACTGTGGGTGTTTTCCTAGGGTTGTGGTGTGTTTTGGGGGGAGGGTAGTGGCAGGGGAGGAGTGGGAGTCAGACTAGAAAGATAGAACCAGGTCACAAAATGCGAGCATTTGGCCACTGTCCTTGCGGTGGCCTGTGCCTTGTGTGTAGTGGGCACCTGGCAGGCTTGCTGGGGTGACCTGTGGGTTTCATAGATGACAGCCAGATGTTTGTTGTTTTTTTTTTTTAATATTTTTTAGTTATAGATGGACACAATATCTTTGTTTTGTTTATTTATTGTTTTTATGTGGTGCTGAGGATTGAACCCAGTGCCTCACATGTGCGGGACAAGCGCTCTGCCACTGAGCCACAACCCCAGCCCGGCCGGATGGTTTTGAACAGGGAGCTGGCACAATCCAATGCCCACATGAGAGGGCACCACGTGGCTGCCAGGCTGGACCGAGGTCACCATGAGGACCCCAGGAGAGGGCTGAGCCCGGAGCCTGGCCCTGAGCCCCTCTGGCCCTGCCCGCTCCTGCTTCAGCGTGCCCACGCTCCAGTGCCCGCCGCCTGCCCCCTGTGTGAGGCCGTGCTTGCTCGCATTTGGGTGGCAGAGCGGACCTGTCATTAACTTGCCCCCAGCATCCTTCCAGCCCTGCTCGCCTCCAGGGGCCTCCCTCTCTCATGTCCCCATTTTAGCTGCTGGCCTGGGCTCCTGGCGAGTGAGCAGGACTTGTTTCTAAAAGCAGCCAGTTGCTCACCGCCACTGCCTGCTCGCTTGGGTGGTCCTCCCCGGGCTGGCACAGCCCCTGGCACTTGAATCCTTCTCCATTGAAACTGGAGGGAAGATGCGGCCAGGTGCCCTCTGCTCTCCTGGCCCCTCCCCAGGAGTGGAGAGGAGGCCCTTCCGGCCGCCCAGAGGGACACAGCCCTGCACCTGACCCGCTGTTCCTGCTCTCAGGAGTGAGTGTCATCTGTGGCTAGGGCTACAGGAGGGAGCCATGTCCTGGGGCCTGCTCAGAGGAGTCCAGGCTCTGTGACGTCACATCCTTGGCCCCGTTCCTGCACCTCTGTCATTCTGTCTGTCCCCAAGAGTGTGGGAAAGCCAGCTGCTGGCATGGAGGGGCTTAGGAGGAATTCTCCCCCTGGGCAGGGTCTACGCTTCTCTGCTCTTGGTTGGGGGGCCCCTGGTGCATGTGGGACGACATCTCCAGTAATGAAGAGCACCTCATGGGACTATTGGGGACAATCTGAGTCTAGTCCCACCACCACCCAGAGGGCCAGTCGTGTTGCTTTTCTGAGCCTCGGTCTCCACACACGGTGGAGGCAGAGATGCCATGACCACTCACACTTGACCCCGTGGAAGCACTGGGACCCTCCTGAGGGCCCAGGGAGGAGTCGGGTGGTGTCTGAGCAGGGGTGGAAGGTATGACCTTAGTGGACACAAGTGGCAGGTTGGCCTGAGAGTCCCTGGGTGGCTGTCTGCATGTGACCGAGTGTCCCCCTGGTGGGTGGGCACGGGAACCAGGGCAGGGGGCAGGTCTGAGAACACTGAGAAGCTGGGGCACCCCAGGTCTCACTGCAGCTGCTGTGCCCACTTTCCAGAAGGGAACCACTGGGGCAAAGGGTCCTGGCTCAGTCGTCCCTTGAGACCAACAGCCTGGTCCTCAGCTGGGCAGAGTGTAAGCCCAGCCATTCTCGGGGCTTTCCTCGTGCCTGTAGTTTAGTCTGCCTTGGTTTAATTTGAAAGCCTTATTGCCTCTGAGTCAAAACACTAAAATCCCCCTGGGTGCACTGTCTTGCTATGGGGGGAGCAGCTGTCGCCATCTGTTGGGGGGGCGCCAATCCTCCCTGTTCTGCCCGCAGCCCTGGCCCAGCTCCCCTGGTCCAGGAGACATCTGGGTCCTGAGACCTCTGCCTCCTAGGGCCATGCTCGGGGCAGGGTGCCAGGCCAGCCCCTTTGTAGATGAGACTCTGCTGTGTCTTGGGAAAGAGATGAGTGTGATGTGTGTGTGTGTGTGCGCATGTGCGTGTGCGCAGTACATCAGAGGGTGCTGGGCTCCTCTGAGCCTTGGGCCTGCAGGGACTGCTCACAGGATGCCCCACCGGGGCGTGGGAGGAAATGATAGCTTGACTTTTCATCTCCTCTTGTTTAATTCCTGGGTTTTGGAGTGTATGTTTCATGATGTATGTAATAAATTCTCATCAGTATTTGGAACATGTGAATGTATGGCTTGCATAAGTTGATATCTTTCAGGGGATACATGCTCTAATCGGGCAAAACTGAAAAAGGCTGGTAAACTCTGCTGCTATTGGGACGTGGTTTGTGAAGCGTGTGCTATCCCTGAGGGTCCAGGGAAGGCTGGGCAGACAGCAGGCTCCTGGTTTTTCAGGTGTAGCTTGTCATCCCCCAGGAACATGAGCCTGGGAGGAGTTTGGAAGAGATCTGGCTATTTCCTAAAAGCTCAGTCAAGGGTCAGCAAACTTTACAGGCCAGAGAGTAAATATATAGGTTTTGTGGACCATATGGTGTCTGTTGGGACCACTCGATGCTGCCACTGTAGTGTGAAAGCAGCCCAGACAATATGTAAACACATGGGCCTGGCTGTGTGCCAATAAAGCTTTATTTACAAAGACAGACGGTGGGCTGGATTGGGCCCAGGGCCTATGACTTGCCCAACTCTGTTCTAGGTTAGAAAGATGGGCCCCTACAAGGCTCAGAACCAGCCTGTTTCACACCAGTGCCAACCTCTGAGCAGGGTGCTGCAGTCAGACATGCACTTTGAGAGGCCAGGCACGGTATGGACTGCAGAGAGGTGGGTGGGGAGCCAGTCCCCCCCCACCACAGAACCCTCTTGGCTTGCTGCTCCTTCAGAGCCAGGTAAAGTGGCTGTGGTGGAGGGTGATGTACAGGAGCTGGTGAGGAGCAGGTTCCGCTTGCCATAACACCTCAAAACCATGGAAACAAGAGACCGAGAGGCCCTTATTATAACTGGCATCCCTTCATCCTTGTGAAAATATGTGCGTTGGAAAGGATGCCCCCTTCTCTTCAACCCTGGGGGCTCCTGGAGTTAAACAGAACCTGTGAGTTCCTGTGTGCGGGACTTCTCAGAACCTTTAAGATGCTGCTGAGGGCTAGGGACATAGTTCAGGGTACAGCACCTGCCTGGCGTGTGTGAAGCCCTGGGTTCCATCCCAGCACCAAAGTGGGGAAACACTGCTGGGCTGTGACTCTAGGAAGGGATAAAATATTTCCCCAAACTCAGAAGCGATTTTTCAGGTGCTTAAGAATCTGGAACCCACTCTGGGAAGAGCTGAGCCCCCTTGACCCTCAGTTTCCAAGACAGGGAACCTAAGTCCCAGAGAGGCAGGTATCTCTTCAGGGCACAACAGAAGGCTGGTGACAGCAATGGCGTGAGCTGGTTCTCACTCGGCCACCTCCCTCCTGGCTGGGGAGCAGGGGAGCTGGTGGACTTCTAGGCATTGAGTCCTGGGCTGTGCTTTGGGCCCCATAAAGATGGGTTTGTCCCAGGTGTGCTCTGGTGTCTTTGCCCAGAGCTCTGTCAACCTCAGGGCTTCTCTGTCCATTAAATATCTTTAAACTCCCTCCCTTCAGCCCCTGGCAGCCACCGTTCTCTGTCTGTCTGGATTTGGTGATTCTAGAACCTCATAGGAGTGGAATGGTGCAGGATGTGCCTTTGTGTGACTTTGTTTGGATTTGTACTGAAGAGTGACACACACCTGGATGAGCTCTGTGCCATCCTCTCTCCCACACCTGTATGTGTGGATCTCTGGAGGTGCCATTAGTCTATTAAAAGGGCTTCATTTTCTACCCCGCTTTCCCCACAGAACACCTGGAGAGGTGTCTCCGGCTCATGGTGTGGTCCTGCTTGTCTTTTCCCCGCTGGGTAATGGTTCATGGTGCAGACGCGGCAGGGCTGTCCACCTGCTGGTAATGAGGAGCCCCTTGAAAATGGCGGGAAAAGCCAGCACCTTTGTAACAAACACCCTCCTCCAGGGCACCTCTGGGCTGCGGTGCTTTTATTCTTATGGGTTCAGGACAGGAGTGGAATTGCTGGGCCAACAGCCAGTTGTTTCCCAAAACAAACCACGCGGGTGCTTATCTCACCAGTCCCCCCATGTAAAGGCGTGAGCTGAGTATTGACCCTGCAGGAATCTGGGGATGCAAAGTGATGTCTTGTTAGTGCTTGAATTTTGTGTTCCTCTGTCTGCCTGGGAGGCTGAGCATCTTTTCATGCAAGATCATGTGTGCTGCTGGCATTGACTTTTTCTCTGAGCTGACGGTTCACATCCTCCAGCCACGTTGGCAGTTGTTCAATGAGAATGCTTTAGGAAGTTTGGATGGCGGCAGGGCTGGAGTCAGAGAGGGAGACTGATTTGAAGACTCTCGCAGTAGCCTTGCAAGTGATAATGACTTGGGCAGGCAGAATGGGGACAGTTTGTGTAATTGTGGGATAAGGACCTTCCAACACTCGGTACTCATGAGAGAAGCCAGAGAGGGAGAGACCCAGGGAGACCCGGCTTGGATCTGGGTGACCAGGAGGTTGAGGATATAGGCTGGCAGACATCTAGGGGCTGAGAGGGGGCTGTTTGAGTCACTGCAAGAGAGATGCTGTTTGGGGGACTCAGCAAGAAGGAGAAGAGATGCTTTCCAGAGCCGTGAGAGCAGAGAGCCTCTGCTAAGAAGGCTAAGAAGACCTGTGCATGAGAGGCAGGCAGTGGAGCTGGCAGAGGACTGGGCAGAGCCACGGAGAGGCATCCAGTCACAGAGACTAAGGAGCGCTTTGTGCCAAGGACGCGTGGGCAGTATTTTCAGTTGCGGTTGAGTAGTGCAGAGGATGCTTCTCAGGTCCGTTCAATTTATCGATTAGGAGGTTATGACCTTGGAAGAGCACTTGCCCTTGGGGCTGGGCCTGACTCAGCTTGCTGAGTGGGGACGGAGCCCACAAGAAGTGTGGGTGGCAGCACTTAGGGAGGCTGAGACAGGAGAATCGGGAGTTCAAAGCCAGCCTCAGCAATGACAAGATGCTAAGCAACTCAGTGAGACCTTGTCTCTACATACAACACAAAATAGGGCTGGGAATGTGGCTCAGTGGTCGAGTGCCCCTGAGTTCAATCCCCAGTACCAAAAACAAGAAGTGTGGGTGGCAGCAGAAGAGGGCATTGGGGAGCAGAGTGGCCCTTGTGCCCCCGCCATGGCCTAACTCCATGCCTCATGCTCGATTTTAATGCTCTACACCAGCAAGTGCTTCCTGGGCCCCTGTCCTTGTGGGCACCAGTGATCCCCAGGTGTCCCAGAACTGGCCTCACAGGTCCCTGGTCCACAGGAGAAAGGGCTAGAATGCAGAAATCACCTTTCTCAGTGAGACCCCCAGTGTCTGTCCCGAGAGGAGCCCAGAGGGACCAGGGGAGACCTGAGTCACTTCCAGAGCAGTGCCCTGTCCCAGGTTCTTAGCCGTCCGAGGCTTGGCCTTCTGCAATTATCTGCTTTTTCAAGGTCACTTCCATTTCTGGCCAGTTTAATCTCCTGGTCAGTTTGGTGAAGTGCCTGCCATGTGAACTAGCCCTGCTTTGAATGGCCTCGCACAGTGTGGACCTGACCCAGACACAGCCTGGGCATAGTGATGACCTCTCTTATTCCAGCTCAAAGGAAAGAAGATTGCGGAACAGCCCCAGGAAGTTAGCCAAACAAATGGCGACGTCCTGTCTCCACCAGGCTGATTCTGTCCTCCAGTGTGGCTCCCGGAGAAACAGCTCGATGCATGGACAGCCTTGGCGGCTGGTCAGCCTCAAGAGGCAGAGGGAGCGAGGCCAGGCATGGTGGGCCACATTTCTCAGCAGTTTATCCCATTAGCATCTGCATAGAACACGCCTCCTTCATTGTTGAGTGTTTCTGTGCCTCAGGTTTTTCTCTTTTATTTTCACATAAAAATGAAGATTTTTTTTTATTGTGGCAAATATATATAATATAACATTTACCATTGTGACCATTTTAAGTGTCGGTTCGATGGCATGAAGTACATGCACACTCGCTACCGTCTGTCTGCAGAAATTTTCATCTTCCCCAGTGGAAGTTTGCTCGGGTCTCTGTTAGAGGCCAGCTCCCCAGTCCTGTCCCCCAGGTGTCTCTTCTAGGAAGCTGATGGCTCTCCAGGCCTCACGTAAGTGGCCACACAGGGTCTGTCTTTCTATAACTGACTCGTTTCATTTCACAAAATGCGCTCAGGGTTACAGGAGCAAGTGTCAGAATTTCCTTGTAAGTCTGAATTATATCCCATCGCGTGATGATGCCACACTTTGTTTATCCGTCCATTCATTTGTGGACACCTGAGTGGCTTCCTCCTTCTGGCTTTTGTAATGCTGCTGTGGACATGGAGGCCGAATGTCTGTCTGGGATCCTGCTTTCTGTTCTTTTGGATGTCTACCCAAAGGCAGAGTTGCTGGATCATTCGATGGTCCTTCTATTTTGAGAGTTTTGAGAAACCACCATCTTGTCTTTCGCAGCGGCTGTATCATTTTACGAAGCATTTTGATTGGTTGATCCTTAAGACATCTTTGTGCTGTAGGGCAGCATTGTAGTTTTTGGGTCCCTTGGTCAGTGGCTGGAAGATGGTATTTCGTGTTAAGATTCGACCACCAGAGTGTCACGTGAACAGTAGTAACAACAACTGCCCCTAATACATCAACACATGTCACGTATTAATACTCAGGAGGGCCCCACACGTGCAGCTGGCAAGCATCGGCATTATCACAGGATCTACTATGTGCTGGGAACTGTTGAATGGGCTCCTCGTACATGCTCATTGTCTTCTTTTTTTTTTTTTTTTTTTTTTTGGTACTGGGGATTGAACTCAGGGGCACTCGACTTCTGAGCCACATCCCCAGCCCTATTTTGTGTTTTTATGTAGAGACAGGGTCTCACTGAGTTGCTTAGCGCCTCGCCGTTGCTGAGGCTGGCTTTGAACTCGCGATTCTCCTGTCTCAGCCTCCCTAAGTGCTGGGATTACAAGCGTGAGCCACCGCGCCCGGCTGCTCATTGTCTTCTTGAATTCTCTCTGCAGTGTCCCAGAGTTGGTGTTTATCTTTGCAGGTGAAAGGTGAGCAGTGTTTTCCTTTCCTGTTGCTTCAAAACGTCATTTCTTGGGCTGTTAACCCACTTCGAATTTTCTGTGTACCTAAAAGATATTTTCTAATTCTTCCTAGTTCTCCCTCTGCCTCCCCTAAAGGGAGAGAAAGAGAAAGGAGAGAGGGAGGAAAGGAAAGGGGGGGGGCGGATTGTCAGCTTGTGTGTTCTGATGGCATTCAAGGCATGTGTTTAGGGATCTCTTCCCAGGCGAGCCTCATGGCAGTCTGTGGCCGGTCCCCATTTGGGGATATCCAGCGGGCATTGGTTGCTGTGTTTGGAACCACTGCTGGTGGCTGTGCCCATTCCTTGGAAAAAGGAGGACATTCGTTCTCCATTTATAGTTCTTTCTGGTTCCGTCTGGAAGCCCAGGGAGTAGGTGACCCAGTGGAGGAAACTTCCTAACATGCCATCTTCCCACTTGGTCCCTGCCAGTCCCCCTCAGGGGCCACTCCCCAGTGCCTGAATCCCAACTCCCCAGCTGGGTCTGGCTGTAGATCATGTTGTTTTTTTGTTGTTGTTGTTTGTTTTTAATTTTTTTTTGGTAGATGGACACAATGTCTTTATTTTATTGCTCTGTATGTGGTGCTGAGGATCGAACCCAGGGCCCCATGCCTGCGAGGCAAGCGCTCTACCACTGAGCCACAATCCCAGCCCTGTAGATCATGTTTTGAGCTCTCTCATACTGTTGCCCTCAGTGCTCCTAGCCTTCTGGAAACTTCTCCATCAACTCGGGGGAGGGGTGCAAAATGAAAAGGGCAGGGGGCTTTTCGGGAGTTTCTGTCTAGTTGTTTTAGAAACATGCTATTAAAATTCCCAGCATGTCAATGTCAGGATCCGGGACTCTACCCCACTATTAACTCCAGCGGCTCAGCCTTCCCTTCCCTGCGGCGGGCAGGGCGCTGGGTGGGAATGGGCCCTCGAGCTCCTCTGAGACCACCAGAACTGGGCTGAGGCCTGAGGACTGAGAAGTTGGCTCCTGATACTTCAGTGAGGCCAGGCCTCTGCTTCCAAAGAAGCTGCTTTGTTTTTTTAAAGGTGTGGGGGGCTCGAGTGCAGACCCTTGTGCCCAGCAGGGCATGACGCCGAGGGAGCACCTCACTCTGCCAGCTGCCAGCCTGCCTGCTGATCGGTGAGATTGTTAGCTTGTTTTAACTCTAAGACCTCCCTGGTGTGGGACAGGAGTCCCTCCCGGGGGATGAGAGAACAGGGCAGGGCTGAGGTGGGGAGAGGCACACCCCAGCCTGCCCCAGCTGGGCCTTAAACGGCAGCCCTACGCTGGCTCCCCTCGTCTCCATTAGAGGGCCGAGCCCCTGCCATGCCCAGGAAGGATCCCCAGCCCGCAGCCACTCTGGGGACGCTCAGAGCCTCAGTCTTGCCTCCTGATGGGGACTCTGCCTCCTGAAGCCTCGAGCTGACTGACAGCCGGGAGCCTCCCCTCTTCTGCCTCCCATTGATTCTGCCTCCTTCCTGCCCTCTCACCTGAGCAGGTCCTGGAAGCCTGAGACCACATGGCTGCAGCAAGGATGGGGAGCAAGGGACCCAAGTGCCTGCAGGGGTGCCTGGAAGATATTGAGGGCCCAGGTGGGGAAGGGGCAGAAACCTCTCCCTGCATGTGCCACACAGTCGCCACCCTATAGCCTGGGGCAGACCTGGAGAAACAGGATGGGGGTCCCTGGCTCTTTCTCTACACACTTCTACTTATGTGGTCTACTTATGAGGACCTTAGGACTTGGTCATGGGGTCCCCTGCGTGGGAGAGGCCCTGACCCAGAAGAGGAGGGGCCAGACTCTGGGGATCCCGGGTGTGAGGGGACAGAAAGTGACTGGAGACCACTGCCCAGGCTGTGCTGGCTGTGCCTGAGGCCCCGTGAGGACAGCGCTTGAGGGGCACAGCCTGGCGCTGTCCAGGCCGCCGTCCTGCCAGCGCGGTACAGCCCACGGTGAGCACATCCCCTGCTGGTGAGTCCTGTTGTCTGAGGCCAAGTTGCTTGGGGACAGGCAGTTGTTGGTCATTGCTGGCAGGGAGGCTGCAAAGGGGGCTGCGGCAATAGTGCCCTCCCTGAGTGCCCCAGGCTGGGGTCCTCAGTGACCCCTTTAGAGGTCTCATGGGAGCGTCACCTCTGCCCCTGCCAGGCGGGGTGGCGGGTAGCTGGGGAAGCTGGGCTGGCGCTGATTCTGCACTCGCCCAGCCTCCGGGGGCTCCAGCCTCGCTCCCCCTGCTTTCCTGAATGGGGTGAGGGCCCTCTGGGTTTGGGGGTGCCGCAGCACACAGGAGGGGAGTGAGCTGCACACTGGCCTCCTGCTGGCCTGCAGCCCCCGCGCGCAGAGGGCTTTGCCCTGTAATTGTTCCCAGCAGCGAGGAGCAGGCCTGCGGATCTCCAGTGTTTGTTTTCCTTCTGTGTTAGGCCAGTGGTAACCAAGGGCCGCTTCCCCTTGGTGACGGTGCAGCTCGCTCGGGCCAGGGCTGGTCCAGCCAGGCTCGGCAGGCCTAGGGACCCTGCAGGCAGCCTCAGTGAGGAGGACGCCTGGTCCTGGGCACCGGCTGCTGCCTTCACTCCTTGATTCTCCCCCAGTGGTGAGGACCCACAGATTCCTGTTGGCTCATTCTCCAGTCACTTGCCTGGAACATTCCAGAACTCCAGATCCCTTGGTAGGTGTTGGGGAGAGCGTGAGGCCACTCGCTGGCCAGCCTTTTGTGGGCGGGTCTCAGCAGCCTTGTGGACTTCAGCCAGTACTCGGGGCTGTGAGTGACCACCAGCCTAGATTCCAGCAGGACCTGGGGCCCTGAGGAAATCCTGGGGGAGGGGAGATATCCTCTGAGGCAGGGCCTTGGGGCGGAGGAGCAAGCAGGGAAGGCTCCGTGGAGGAGGGAGCCCAGCGAATCCAGACAGACGGGGCTCCTGCTGGGTGAGGTTGCTTGAAATGCAGAGGATATGGCCGGTGTGGCTTTTAGGGACTGCAAGGCTGGCCTGGCTAGCTGGTGTCCAAGAGGGCTTGTGGGAGCTCGGAGGGTGGGCAGAGGGGAGCCTGTGACGAACCAGGAGTATGGGGGCGGGGTATCCTCAGGACAGTGTGACCAGGACCTGTCTTCCAAGACCCCCAGTGAACATGGGCTTCTGGAAGGACTGGGCAGGGAAGGCCAAGGCTGGTTCATGGGTCCCACCCTGCCTGCCCCTCAGTGGGTCTGGTGGAAGCACAGGGCCCTGACCCGGGACAGGGGACCCTGCCTGCCACTTTTGCCACACAGGTCAGCCTCTTGGCTTGCTTGTTAAGTCTGGAGCTTTGGGACCGGCTTCCTGTAGGGAGCAGAGCCCTCCATCTGCGGCCTTCTTGGCATGGGTGGCCTCTGAGCCTCCCACTTGCAGAGGAACTGCCACCTGGCCTGCAGGTCACCTGGGGTCTGTGCACTAGTGGGGTGGGACCTGCAGCTCTGCCCTTCTGACAAGCTCCTGCGGGCCACCCCGGTAAGCCGGGTGACTGGTCCCTTGCCCCAGGGGACTGTGAAGGAGAGGGACCACTCCACATGCAGGATCTCCATCCTGTCTGGTTTTCTATTTGGTGGCCAAGAGAGGAGGCTGTCAATCAGGAGAAGCGGATGTGGGGACTTTCACCAGCCGAGCTGCGGACCCTGTCGGACCCCAGCGGTTCACTAGTGCGTGCCCGGCGAGGCCAGCGGCGTGGTGTGAGAACGTGGTCCTGGCGGCTTGTTTTGCCAGCAGCTCCTGCTGCCTCAGCAGAAAAGAGGCACTTTTGATATGGGAACGGAAACTCGAGACAGCATTAGAAATAGCGGGTTCGCAGGAGCTGACCTGGGCCTCCTCCAGCCGTGGACACCCGCGCCTGGGGGGAGGCTGCAGCTCCTGGGGCTGGAGAGGGGTCCCTGTGCCTGGGTCTGTAGCCGGAGCCTCTGCACTGTGTGTGGCCGGTCCTCCCAGCCCCCAGGGCAGGGCCGCATCTGTGAAGGTAGCACGCTACCCCTCTGGTTTTATGGAACGTCTCCCTGGCACTGGAAACGCCTATCTGAAGGCGCCAGCCTGATGTCACAGAGCAGCTCTGCCGCGAGGCGGGCTCAGGAATGCACAGCTGTAGTCCTCCGTGTACCTGGGGGGGCAGGGACCAGGGTCCGGGCTTGCTTATGTTTCCAAAGCTGGGCTGACTGCTGGGATGAGCCACTCTCTCAAACTTGCTTCTCCCCGCCACCCCGACGGCCATCCTAGATGAGTCTATTAAATGGATATTGGGCCAATTTCCCTTTTTTCCACTTCCCCTTTTTTCCCTCTGTGTTCTCAAGGCTTGATGAATGGAACAGACTCTCTCTAGATCCAGGCTGCTTTCCTGAGGGGTCCTCCTGATGCTGAGGCCCTGGCCACCTGGCCTCAGGGAGCAGAGAAGTGGGGAATATGTCCCTGTCCCTGCCCAGGACACTGCAGACCCCCTGTCCCCATGGCCACCCCCGTCCCAGGGCATACAGTTGCCAGGGGAAGTTCGGTGGGAGAGTCTGGCACAGGCCAAAGCTTCTGCAGAGGACCTCTTAATGAGCTGGAGATGGCAAGAGGTGGCCCGGGCGCTGAGGCACAGCACCTCAAGCAAGAGGTGGCCCGGGCGCTGAGGCACAGCACCTCAAGCCAGCTGTTCTTTGCAGAGATGGCTGAGTCTGCAGCAGGGAGGAGGTCCAGGATTTGCACAGCTGCGTGTCCCCACTGGGGCACACCCCGAAACCCCATCTCAGGAGCGCCCCCCCCACCTTCCTTCTCTTCACACCACATCAGTGTTGCTGGCCGAGGTTTCCACGGATCTTCATCACACCCCTAAAGCAGCCCAGCAAGGCTGAACCACCACCACCCACATCTCAGGGGAGGGGAGCCCTGAGGCCTTACCAGGAAACTCACCCAACTCCAGACTGCAGACCCCCATAAACGAGTCTCTCTCGATTCATCCTGTTTCAGGTCCAAGAATTCTTGGAGAGAGGCAGAGGGATTACTCAGATAAGGATCCCAAGAGAATGGCTTAGATCCCTAGGGACATTATGACCCACCCACATTTTGCAGATTCAGCGACTGGAGGCTTTTCCTCCCCTGGTGTGCAGTGTTGATGTAACAGACTCCCAAGAGACTGATGTACAAACCCAGGGCACTTTGTTCTCATGTAGCAATGAGTAGAAGAATCGGTGTGCTGAAGCTTTATGTCCCTGCTGAAGGCGGCTAGCACAGAATGAGGTCTCAGGGATACTGGCTGTAATGATGGCTGCCTCAGATTTTGCAACCCAATGTCTCAGCCGTACCCACAGAGCAGTCCTGACAAGAGCTGGAGTCCCTGGGCTCATGGATGGGGCTGCCATCTCCCTGAGCCACTGTCCTGCTGGGCCCTTTACTAGGTCTCACTCGCCAGTGCCTTGATTAAGCAGCACTCTGGTTGTGACCTCAGCGACTGGGTGAGCGCTAGATTGGGTCACATCATGGATCCTGCTTTGTCTGCCAGCCCCTTGTCCAAGCTGCATCTTTACATTGCCTCCTGCTGGCCTCCCTGCCTCCACCCTGGCTGCCAAAAGCGCATTCTCAACATAGAGGGATCCCGTTACAACAAAGTCAGATTGTGGCCTCTGACTGTAGATGCTAAAAAATGCCTGCTTTCTCAACACACTGAATGTAAAATCCAAAGTCCATACTGTTGCCCATGAGGCCCCTACCCTCTGTCTGTCTCTCACCCTCCTCCCTCCATAACATCCCTCCCTTTGCTCCAGCCACATGGCTTCACCGGTGTTCTCCCAGTGTGCCAAGCTTCTGCCTCAGGGCCTTTGCACATCCTGCTCCCTCTGCTGTTCTGGGAGAACTCAACCCTTAGCAACAGGACACATTCTGATGGGACATCAGTGAGTGCACTGACCCAGACCTAGATGATGCAGGGCGGGCAGGCCACCGGACCTCTTGAAGCAGTCAGGAGACTCGGTGAAGACCGGAAGTGTGAGCTGCCTCTGGCAGAACCCGACACACCCCTTTACAGGAAACTTTGCTTTATTAGCAAAGAAGCACACTCTGTAGCAACGATGAACAGTGTAGTAAGTACACCCCCAGGTAACGGTCATTTATCACCATTGTGGAGCCACAGGTGCTATGCTTTACGGCTGGCGGCACATGGGCTTGTTCGCAGCCGCAGCGCTGGAACCCCTGCGGTCCCCTTCTTATATGCAGTCCAGTCCACTGTTGCCTGGCCCGTCCCTCTCTCATTCCTCGTCTGGGTCTGTGCTGGTGTTTCCCATGACAGGGGAGTGTCCTCTCCTGCCCTCCCCTGCCACTTGCTCTGGCACCCGCCAAATCTTCAGTCCTCGCCACACAGATTCTTTTTTTTTTTTTTTTTTGGTACTGGGGATTGAACTTAGGGACACTTGACCACTGAGCCACATCCCCAGCCCTATTTTGTGTTTTATGTAGAGACAGGGTCTCACTGAGTTGCTTAGCACCTCGCCATTGCTGAGGCTGGCTTTGAACTCGCGATTCTCCTGTCTCAGGCTCCCTAGGTGCTGGGATTACAGGCAGATTCATTTTTGACACCCGTTCACCGGCCCCATTCTTGCTGTTCATTCACTCAGCCCTCGCTTCCCGGGCGCCTGCCTTTCTGGGAACTGAGGCCCTACCCTCTGTTCAGAGGGAACATCCTCAGCGCTTTGGGGAGCTCACAGAGGGAAACCTGCAGCTCGTGTTCATTGTTCACATGGTTGTGGTATCTTGCCCACTCCCCATGCCTTCTGCCAGTGCTGTGCATATGGTAGGCGTCTAATAAATGCTTTTGGCTCTAATGCCACCCCAGGAAACCCCTTTTGGACTTGGGTATTTTCTGTGTTCGTCAGCTACACATTGGCAGATCATCTCTCAGGTGGACTGTCTTGTCCACTTTGTCCTTCTGGTCCTGTGGGGGAGCCCTGTCCACTCTCCTGACACAGACCCTGTGCAGCCCGCATGGGAGAGCGGCTGGCCTGTTGAGGTGCCAGAGTCTAAGAAGCATGGGGGTCTCCAGGAGCCCACACTGGCCCATCTGTGGAGTGGCCTAGGAAAGGACTTGGAGCACAGGCCCCGACCGAGGTCCCTTGGCCAGCTTTCTGGGTTTCACATGAGCTAGTCTGGCCCTGAAGGGGTGTGTGGGAAACAGTGGCACCCGGCATGAGGCGCTCAGGTTGCGCCAGGGCTGGGTGATAATCCTCTTGGGAATGTCTCAGCTCATCCACTGGGGCAGGTTTTCATGTGGCAACAAGTCCAGGCCACCTGCGCGTCAGCCCGGGGGCCTCCGGCTATGGGCAAGAGCTCTGCGGTGTGGCGTCGTAGCTGGCAGCCAGGCCCTGACGTACGGGCGGGGACAGCAAGCACGAGCTCAGTGGCTGGAACGATTCCCTGATACCCAAAAGCAGGGTCTTGCCAAACCCAGTGGCCTCCAGGTGTTGGCGGGCTCCATAGGAGGCCCAGCCGGCCTCCTCCCGGGGAACTGCTCCCTGTGGCATTGTGTGCCATGTCCTCATCCCCAGACCCGAGGCCTTGAGTGTGTGTTGGCCACCCCTCCACAGACCACATTCCAGGCCCAAGCACGGGGATGCAGTCACACAACCAGATTCCTCTGGAGAAACCTGATCTGCAGGTGCCGCTCAAGGCCGCCAGAGTCGCCAAACCAGAGCTCAGAGCTTTTTCTTTTGGAGAGAAGACGGAAGGAGGGGTCTGGATTGCAGCAGCTCTAGAAGATTCTGTCCTCACCACATCTGAACACTGTTGGCCCTGTCCCCGGGTGCAGCCCTGGCTAGCAGGCTCAGCGCGGCCGGCAGGTCTCCACAGCCAGCTCTGTGCTCCCTTCAGCTCCGCGCCCCGGGCCACACCCTCCCATCCATGTGGGTTTTGGAGGACGTTTTTCATCCATTTATGTTTTCTTATTTATTAAGGTGAAATTCCTGTGGCATTAGCCTCCCTTCTTTATCCTGTAAGTGACAATGGAATGGAATTCAGTACCCCACAACACTGTGCAACACCACCCGTCCAGTCCTGAGCGCTTCCGTCACCCCTAGCAGAGGCCCCAGTCCGTTGGCGGTCACTCCCCTCCCCTCCCCTGGCCCCTGTGTTCAGTCTCTATGGATTTGCCTCTTCTGCTCTTTCACAGAAATGGAATCATGGGTACTGACCTTTCACATCTGGCTTCTTTGACCTAGCATGTTTGCAAGGTCACCTACATGGCTGTGTGTACCGGCAGCTGATTCCTTTCTTGGTGGCTGCATGATACCCTGCTGGATGCATTCACTACAACTTGCTGATCCATTCATCCACTGAGGGACACTTGGGTCCATCCATTTATTTTTTGCAACAATAAAAAATGACAGCAAAGAAATTTAAGAAGGAAGGGAAACTCATTGAACTTATCTCTAAACAAGGGGGCGCTTCCACTTTTCTGGGTTCTTTTCTACCTCTTTGCCTGCATATGATGCATATTTTTTCTAGGTTTTAATCCTGGCACAGGTAAGGTTGTACCTTTGTGTCACTTGATATAGCAAACCTTTGTCCAGGCCTCTTCTACCGTGGGCCTTCCCCTTAGCTTTTTTTTTTTTTATTTTGGGGGGGTACCAGAGGTTGAAACCAGGGGTGCTTAACTACTGAGCCACATCCCCACCCCTTTTTACTTTTTATTTAGAAACCGTGTCTGGCTGAGTTGCTTAGAGTCTCACAAAGTTGCTGAGGCTGGCTTTGAACTTGGGATCCTTCTGCCTCAGCCTCTGGAGCCACTGGGATGACAGGCAAGCGCCACTGCACAGGTCCCCTTAGCGTTTTTGACAGCTGAGTGACACTTGGTGATGAGCTGCTCTCTCCTTTCTTTATCCTGCTAGTGACAAGCTGGTGCCAGGGAAATCTGGCCCCCACAGCTTTTATCTTGCCTGGAAGTTTAGGATTGATTTATTTGCTGCCTTTGGACTTGCTGGTGCTCTCCCCTCCAGAGTCTTCAGGACTTTCCAGGCTGATGGGGTTGGAGGAGGAAGGCCAGGAACATAGTTCCTGAATGCTCTCATGGCCGAGGAGTAAGTTAAGGCGCTTTTTTCTACCAGCTGCCTGTGGGGCCCCAGAATCTACCTCTCCTTTGGCATCCGGTTCAGTTCCATGAAATCCCACCTGGGGAGTGGCGGTCAGGTTGCACCAGCCAACGCGCTGCTCGATTCCTTTTAGGACCCTTTCCAAGGTCATTGGCGGTGGTCCAGTCAAGGTCCAGTTGACAAACTTCAGTCCAACTAGTGCTGCAGAAACCTTGGGCCTGCCACAGCCAGTTGCAAAGATCAGGAAGCTTGGAGGGAGGTTAGTTGGATGTTTGATTTTATTCTACTAAAATGGGTAGTGGAGTGAGGAGTTCTGAGGTCTGAGATTTTGAGGGGGGCTGAGAACTGAATAAAGCAAACGGCTCTGGGGCCATCCTGTTAACAGGAAATCCTTAACTCCCTGTACCTGGAGATCATTACAATCTACCAGCTCAGGTATCCGTCTGTGAAGACATGCTACCAAAATTGTAATAGCCACGGTGGACTTCTAAGCAACCATTAATGCTTAAAAGTAGCCCTTATATCATGACACAGAAGTACTGTGCATGCTATGACCTTGGCCATGAAGGGACAGCTGTCCTGCATCTGCACTCAGATTCATGCCAGAAAGGCCTGGAAGACACATGCACCCCTCTTGGTCTTTCCTGTAGGCAGCTGGAGGGAGGGAGCACTTTAATTTATACTTCATACATTTTGGAATTGAGATTTCTTATGAGCATGTAGGACACTGAAATAATTCATATCAAGATAGAAAAAGGAGTTTAAAGAAAATGCACGGAATAAGTCCAAGCCTGATAGTTCTCATTTAGTATGGATTTGCCATCCCAAAATGTTAAGATCTGATTCCTTTAAGCCAGTGATTCCAAATGGTAGCAGTGTCCCAGCCCCCAGAAGTCTTGTTAGGTGGCAGATGGCCGGACCCTGCCCCAGGTTCTGGTTCAGGTTCTGATGGGGCCAGGAGTCTGCGTCCCCAGCATTCCCAGGTGAGACTGCTGCTCTCTGAGGACCTCACTTTGAGAACTGTTCTTGGAAGTGTGATTTCAGGGGAGCAGCCCTGCAGCCACTTCCCACAGTGGCTATGTTAGGGGATTCCTGCCTCTGCTCTTGACCTAAGGGACCTGATTGAATTTGTGAGTTTCAAGGGTGTGTGGCTTCAGCGTCTTTTCCCACCTCCCTGTGGAGGGATGCCTGCCTGTGGTCTCACCATGTGCCCACCGCCTCCCAGCTGCCATCTTGATGGGCTGATGACTCCTGCTGCCCCTGTGACCACAGGACCACACTGGCCTTGGTGTTTACTGGCGGACTGTGCTCTGGCACTTGGCATTCAAGTTCTACCCTTTCAGGTATCCCCTGGTATGAAGGGGCGGGAGGGAGGCAGGGAGCTGCTTGTATTATGCTCCAGTTGTGTGCCTGACGCTGTGTCAGGAGCTTTAGCTACAAACTCTGTGCTGAAATCATGAATGCCATCCTCTTTCCCTCTCGTGCCCCCCAGGTGGTTTGAGGGCATCCACCTGGGTCTGCAGGGGATGAGGTGCACCTCAGAGCCAGCTGTGTGGGCTGATTGCTCCCAAGGCCTTTGGTCCTCCCCCAGGCCCCTCCTCATCTCTCTCCTGCTCCTGGGGTAATCCAAGTGGGGTAATCCAAGAGTCAGTCCACTTCTAGAAGCGACCTTCACCATGATGAGGGGCCTGGCTGCCCCAAAGCCTGGGCTTGGTCAGGCATCCTGTCTGCCAGAGGCCATGCTGACCTGGCGTCTGCCCAGGTCTCCTCCTCTCTGGCCAGGCAGCTCTGAGAGTGAGGCCCACAGGGGGTCAGGCAGGAGTGAGGTCAGGTCTCCTGAGGAAACCTGCTTTCCCAGGGAGCCTCCCCCCAACAGCTCTTGGCGGGCAGCTGCACCCTCCCAACTCTTCTGCTTCTGCTCCTTGGGGTGCCCAGGTTCTGTGTGGACTAGGCAGGCCCAGTCTGTGACAGATACCTGCCGGCCACCTGGCCCGGCGGGGTAGGTGATTCACAGTCTAGACTTCCCTGGGCCACCAGGGCTCACCAGCTGCTGTCAAGGTGAACTTCCCGCAGGGCTCTGGGAGGCCTCCAGGAATGGCACCTCTCGCTCGCAGGGGCCACAGCCTGTGGCCCTCACGGCTCTAACTAGGTTGCCACCGTAGCGTCTTATTTCAATATTAGTCTCTGTATGAGTATCATGCTGGTTTCCCATGGGCATGGCTCAACCGATTCTAGCCCTTTCTGAAAGTGCCGTGAGTAATCTGGGTCCTTCTGTAGGTGTTTGTGGCAGGTATATTTTTTTGGTCTTTTGAGGTCAGAGGCTAGAGCTGTGGACCGTGTGGAATTTTCTCTCCAAAATGGTTTGTCAGAACTTTCCAGAAGGGTCCAAACTTTTTTTTTGTTGATTCTAAGAGCAGAGACTCATTTTTATATACTTGCTCAAGGAGCCCCTCTCAGATGGGCGGTTGGGGCGGGGGTTGCAACTACGTGGCAGAGCCCTGCAGGTGTCAGTACCTTTGCCAGGGCCTCCTGGGTCTGACTTGCACGGATCAGGCCCTGAGCACTCCCACGGAGGCCAGAGAGTGCTGAACCCTAATTAGCAGGCAGAGCCCGGGCTCTGATATAACACCAGATTGCTCGGGCGCGTTTCTCTTGCAAGATCCTGGGCTGCAACTGCTGCTGCGAGAGGCCAGGCGGGGAAGTGTCTTTGATCTTCAGGTGAAAGGAGGCCTTATGTAGGTCACCTTGTCCCACATCCTGAATTTCATTCTTTCCCCTCTTGTGTCAAAACAATGGTTTCACTGTTCTGAGGTCAGGTGCACTGAGGGGGAGCTGGGCTTCAGGAGGTGGGTGTGTCTGCAGCTCTCTGGTGGCCCTCCTGTGCACCCCTGGCCCACCCCGCCCAGTACTTCCCCTCACCCTGGACCTAGTAGCAGGACGTAGTAGCAGCACAAAGTAGACAAATGACAAAAGTATGATCTTCAGTAGGGGTAGAGCTGGGGCCAACTGATCTGCAAACCCACTGGGGAACTCAAGGTCCTAGGGTTGTGACGTCATTGAAGCAGGTGCCGGGAGACCATCCTATCTGGGTGTCATTGAAAGCCTTGTCCCCTCCAACCTCTCTCCAGGTCCTCGATCTTCCTCACGTCCTCCTCCTCGTCATCTCTAGAGTTGGTCTGTGGAGCCAGAGCAGCCTGGTCCAGCCTTTGCCCTGTGCTGAGCTAAGGCAGAACCACCTGGCTGGGCTGTAGGATGAGCAGCTATGTTTGGGGCCAGCAGAGACAGATAGCTGCCCCATTTTTACTGGGCAGGTTAAATTTGTCATTTCGAGATGGTGTAGCCCTAAGACTTAGGAGAAATCATTGTAGAAATTATGTTCCTCTTAGGAATGACCTCGCAGCTTTCCAAAGATTCTTCTTTACTTTAAATGCCCTTCTGCCAATGATGGGCGCTGGCTGTGTGTGGCCATGGAGAAGCATCCAGGATGGTCACACTTAAGCATCTACCCCATGCTTGCTTTGTAAGAGGTGATGTAGTCTAGGATTTGCTTTGGGGACAACTTGTTCTTGTCAATATTTTCAGCCTCTGGTTCTCTTTTGTGCACTTAAGTATAATTTTTGCTATAAAAGTAATACATGCATCTTATTTATTTGTTTATTTGTACTGGGTTTTGAACCCCGAGGTGCTCTACCACTGAGCTACATCTCCAGTCCTTTTTATTTTTTATTTTGAGAAAGAGTCTCACTAAGTTGCTGAGGCTGGCCTCAAACATGTAATCCTCCTGCCTCAGCCTCCTGAGTCACTGGGATTATAGGCGTGGCCACCACATCTGGCAAGACATACTCTTTAATTTTTTTTTTTTTAATTCAGAAAGTGCTACAAGTCTCTCTCCCATCAGCCATTGTGAAAGGTTTGCTGTTTGTTCTTGTAGGCCTTTCTGGTGTCTGCAAACAGATAAACTGCTCAGAGAGACTCTTTCGATCCTGATCTGTCAGATGGGTTCATGCTCTGTACATGGTTCTGCAATTTGCTTTTTAAAAAGTAGCAGCTGCAGGGGCCACTGGGTGGTGAGAATGAGAGGCTCCCTCATTGTCCCCCCTGGGCTGTACAGTTCCCGCTGTGGATGCGTAGACTCATGCTGCACAAAGCATCCTCCTCCTTGTGTCCTTGTGCAGACCTGTGGGGTTTGTAGACAAGCCCCTCGGAAGAGCGACTGCTGGGCATTTGACATCTGGACGAGGGTTGCCACCCGGCAACAGGGCACCAAGAACCTTGTTCCAGATGGCTCCTCCCTGCACCTGGGCAGGAGGGCTCCTCCACAGCCTGTTACTCTCACTTCTGAGCTCCAAGGCATCCCCTGCCATTCACCCCTGGGTGATCCTGCACCAAGCTCTGCGTCCCTCCCTGACTTGTGGTGAAACTTGGTTCGGGGTACCCCACCCACTGTATGTGCCCAGCTGGTCTCTCCTGCCCCCAACCCCCTCCCTCTTCAAAGAGATGGCTGGCTTAGACCATTCCAGGCTTGTGGGTAAGACCGGTGTCCTTGGCCTGCCCAGATCTAGGAACCCATCAGTGGTACACTTTGGGGTGTGTTTGGCTCCCCTGCCCCTTGCTAGGGTTCAGTGAACATGCTGGGCTTCCTTCACCTTCCTTCCTCTTCCTCTGCCAATTCCTGGCCAGCCCCTCCTCCTGGGGGGAGGAGCCCATCTGGAGGAGCCCAAGAGACTAGAGACCAGTTGGTTTGTGACGTTCTCTTCTCCCTTCCCGCTGAGAGCTGTGGCCCAGCAAACCCTCTCTGAAGCAGGCTTCCCCTGGGTGGCAGGGCTGGCCCTGGCCCCGGAGACCATCTGAAGCAGCTGTTGCAGCCTGCAGTGGGAGGACAAGGCCCTAGGAAACTCACTTCCTTGGAAGCCAGGCTGTCCACCCACTGTAGGCATATGGCTCTGCTGGGTTCTTAGCACCTTGGCCACCCCTAATGCCACGGCAGCTGTTGGGGACACTGAGTTGAAGGCTTTTGTCCCTGAGAGGCACCCCTTTCACTGCATCATGAACTGACCTAGGACCCCAGTAAAGACTGTGTGTGGGCGACGGAAGTGTATGCAGTCAAGCCATAGGGCCTGGGGTGGGCCAGTGTGAATGCAGCCATGGGTGTCCCTCTTCAGGGACAGCTGGTCAGGTCAGCTCACAGGCCAGTGTCTGAAGGGCAGACGACCCTTCCTGCCCTCTGGGTGTGCTGGTCCCACTGTGGTCCTCGCTTGATTCCATTCTGCATTCCCCTCCGCCTGCCCGGCCCCACCCTCCAGTGCCTGCCTTCCTGACTGGGGACAGGTCTCCCCTCTTCACCCCCAGCTGTGATGGCATGCTGGGCCAGTGCCGTGCCAGGTAGAGCAGGCAAGGGGGAGCCAGGACCAGAAGAGCAGAGGGACGTGGGGGGTGAGAGGCTGAGGCCTTAGACTTGGGGTCTCCCCCAGAGCCCCTCAACAATGTGGCCCAATTAGACCCCACAGCACCGATGAGAGAAGGTCATACAATGATCAGGAGTGTGGCCTGCCCGTGATGCCCGGTGAGGGAGCTGTCAAGCTGTCTGCTTCCAAGGGCTGCCCGAGGAACTGTCCCGACACAGTCCCACCACCAGTGTTGGTTTTAGACTTAGACCCCAGTGAGCGGCGGCTGTATGTCCTGACTCGCGGCTGTCAGACCATTGTGGGGAGGACGTCCTTTCTCTCAAGCTCCCAGCACCTCCCCCCCCTGCTTTGATGGCTATTTTTCTACCCTGACCCCTTTTGATCTTTGCTTTAATCTGGTTTTACCTGTAAAAAAGTGCCAGTAGGAGTTCCCGCCCAGAATGCCTGCCCATCTTCCTGCCACCCCGTCAGCGTGACGGCCCTTAGTCAGAGCTCCTGCACACGCTCACGCCACTTCACACACGCGTGTGCACATGCACGCACCAACACAGGACCGGGAATCTGATTGTCTCGGCTTGAGATGGCAGAGAGGAGGAGCGGGCATTTGTCCTCTTAGGGGACAGCAGTCACTGTGAGAGAGTGCCTTCTGGGAACTAGAACTTCTGCTAAGGGAGTGAGGAGTGAGAGCCGCCGGCCCCTAGCCTCCGCAGCCACTGCCCATCACCTTCTGTGTGGCGCCTGGGTGTGCGTGTGTGTGCAGGTGGGCGTGCATAGCACATGGGTGAGGTGACAGCACAGCGCCCTCTCTGTCCTCTGCTCTCACATTCCAGCCCTGGAGGCAGCACAGAGCCACACCCTGCACACCTTTGTGGCTTGGCTTCTCCTGGGTGGGGACAAGGCTGAGTCCCCGCCTCTTGGAGACTTGTCATTGGCTTGCTCGATGACCCAGGTCCTGACACTCCTCTAGCAGATGCCTCTGCATCTGCTTCTCAGAACAGCAGGAAACAGGCGATCCCAGAGCTCAGCCGTTCCCTTCCTGCCAGCACTTTGGTGCCCACGTTAGATGCCCTCTTGGCCCAGGGAGCCGTCCTGGCCCAGTGTGATCAGGAGCTGTAAGACCC
Organism: Xerus rutilus; assembly: GCA_028644305.1. Taxonomy (NCBI): domain Eukaryota; kingdom Metazoa; phylum Chordata; class Mammalia; order Rodentia; family Sciuridae; genus Xerus; species Xerus rutilus. The sequence continues at coordinate 5,681,977 of CM053400.1, forward strand.
AGCGACATCCCTGTCACTTGGCAACTGCCCCATCCTGAGCTCCAAAGGCAGGTGTTTTGTGCAGGGTCAGAAGCTACGCACAGGTTTAGAACAGGAGTCTGCAAACAGCGCTGGGCCAAATCCAGCCTGCTGTGTGTTTTCTTAAAGTTTTATTAGGACATGGCCACACCCATTTATTTACATGTTGTCTGGAAAGCCCAAAATAGTTGCCATCTGGCCACATCCAGAGGGAGTCTGCTGACCCTTGATTTAGAAGAGACCTCAACAGTGGTCTGCTCCAGCCCAGCACTCCATGCATTTGGGTCATGGCCAAAAGGCAGTATCTACCTGTTGGGCCAGGTGTGGTGACCAGGAAGACTGGTTAACAGTGGTCTTTGTTCAGTGAATGGAGCACATTCTAGAAAATAAAAACAAAAGCAAAATGTACCAGGCCCTCTCTGGAACATTGTCTCCACTGAGTTTTAGGCAAGCCCCTGACACACAGGTGATTCCCAAAGTACAGATGAGCCAGTGGACACTCAGAAAAGTCAAAGGTGAATTCCAGTCAGTGGCCACCACCGTTGTGCTGCATGGCTTTGGGAGTCTCAGGAGGCAAGGCCAGGGAGGTGCCCTGTCAGCCTGCAGTCCTGGGAGAATGGGCAGGTGGTGAGCTAAGCTCCTGGGGACTCCCAGGAAGCAGGCATCAAAGTCATATTGGAGCTGGGCCATGCTTACTGATTTATGTACCTTCCATGGACCCTTTTTCTGCTGCAGTGGTAGAGCCGGTAGCTGCATGGAGATGTTCTAGCCCATAAAGCCCAAACGTTTAGAGAACATCTAGCCCTTGCCAGAAAAACTTGCTGGTCTCCAGTCTAGCTAAAACTGGTGTTCCGTCTGTGTCCAGGCCCAGGTTTATTGACTGTGGAGCTCCCTCCCTCTTCCTTTCCTCCCTCCTTCCTTTACCCTTCATCTCTCCTCCCCACGCCACTCCCACCTCGCCCCCCACCAACCTCCTTGCAAGGTCCTTCCCTCGCCCATTTCCTCTCCCAGCCACCCAGCATCTCTGCCCCGCCCCCAGCCTCATGTTTACTCCCACCTGTCCCTGTGTATGTGTTGAGAAGGGTCCCCCATCTGTGAGATTTGCTAGAAAGGTCCTTCCTGCTGTGAGGATGGAGCTGGCAGAGGCCATGGGCTGCTTGGCTGCAAGAAGCAGTAAAATGCACCCTCTTCCTCCTCATCCTCTTCCTCCTTCTCCTCCCTTTCCTCCTTCTCCTCCCCTTCCTCCTCCTCCTCTTCCTCCTCCTCTTCCTTCTTCTCCTCCTCCTCCTCCCAGGGGGCTGACCTCCGTCCCCATGGGGTCCTGCAGACCCAAGGACATGGAGGTCACTGGCCACCCATCAGTGGGGTTTCCAGACAGGGGCAGGAACCTCTGTGCCCTGCTTAGTGTAGCTCTGACTTTGAGGGACACCTCTGATAGCCTCCCCCAGCTCCAAATGATGTTCCAGTGGAGACTGGGGAGGAGTTAGGGGGCCGCTCAGGGAAGGCTGGGGCCTAGTTCGCAGCCCCATCCTCACACCCACCTGTCCTTGTGTATGTGTTGTGGGGTCCTCCATCAGTGAGATTTGCCGGAAAGCTCCTTCCTACTGTGATGATGGAGCTGGCAGAGGCCTTAGGCAGCAAAAACCCATTTCCACACCCAAACCCAGTCTCTATCCCCACTGAAAAGTTGAAACAGGCATTGTCTTTGGAGATCCAGTATGCAAAGTCACAGTATCCACAGATATTTTGGAATAGGGCAGTCCCTCCGCTGCAGAGAGGGACATCTCAGCTCTGTACTGGCCTTATCAATATTGGACATAGGCCCTAGCCTGTCTCTGAAGAGATGACCACGCCTCCAGGATGGAGGGAGTCCTCTGTCTCACACCAAGAAGGGAAGGTGAGAAATGCCACCTGCTCGTAAGATAAGACCTCAGGGCACCCAGCATTCACATGGAATGTTCTACAGAGTGAGCTTCCAGAAGGCCTGGCCACCCCGAGGCTGTTGCCCCACTCAGTCTCTTCTCAGCTGAGAGGGAGGCAGCTCAGCTTGGTCTCATCTCAGACTCTGCCCACCTCCTTCAGGCCCTGCAGTCCTGGGGCTAAACAGGAGGCTAGTATTCTGTAATCCCCAGATGTCCCTGTGTGTGACAGCATCCCCTACACTGAGACCCTTTGTGTTCTTGTCCCCTTTCTTTAGGAATCTTAGTGCTTCTTGGGACAAGTGACCCAGTGTGACCCTGTCCCCAGCCGCCAAGCTTGATGGCCTCCACCCAGCTTCCTTGAACTCTTATTAAGTTTATTTATCCAGAAGCCCACCTCCCACCTTGTCTGGTTGATCCTAGGCTCCTGTCCCCCAAACCCAGCAGCCAAGCATCCCTTTCAGAGGCCAAGGAGGTTTTTGATGGTAGAAAGATCTTTGCTCTTGAGGCCCAGGAGCCCACAGGGCAAGTGATTTGCCCTCATTCAAGGCTGGACCCTAAGAGGCAGGGGAAATGCTGCCAGCCCCACAGCCTCTGCCTCCCGCTGCTCTTCTGGGGCTGCCGAGGGAGAGGGCAGGGACAGATGCAGAGAGATCTCTGTGTCCTTAAGGAATCCAGGGACAGTGGGGCCAGAGAGGGAGGAGGCCCCTGGAGTGGGACTTCCTCCCAGTAGGCCATTGAGACCCAAAGGGTGAGGCGTCGGCTTCTAGCTGAAGGGCAGGGCAGACAAAAGAGGCAGCCGCTCTTCTGTTAGCCCAGAGCTGGCGGGGCGAGGGTAAAGCCACCCCTCAGCTGCATGGGGACCTGCCCCAGAGCCTTGAGGACAGCATCTGCCGGTTCCTCATTCTGGGTGGGATGAGGACCCACTGGGGGAGTTGCTGCGACCTTAAGGATGCTGGAGGCTCTGGGGTCCTTCCCATCAAATGCACACACAACCCCCCAGGTTGAGCTTCCTGTCTATGTCTGGTTCCCTGCCTGGGCTGTCCTAGGCAGCTGGCTGTATGGGAAGAGAGAGGAGAAGGCTGGGATTTGGTGTCTTCAACAGTCTCTGGCTGCTCCTTGGGCTCTGCCGTCCCCTCTGTGCACTGAGGCAAGGACAGAATGCCTCCCTTCGTTTTGACCATGAAGGTGCCCACTACATCACAGCCAGCTCTGGGCTGCACTGCCTGGGGCTTCTGTTCCATGAAGCCTCTGGGAGTGTCCCCTGATCATCTCAGACTGCCCCAATACACTGAGAATGGCGTCGGCCATCAAGCCCAATCTCCACGCAGACCATAGGGCGCAGAGCCCCATCCCTTTGTGACAGCATAGCCGCAGGGACAGGGGAAGAAGGGACATTTCATTCTGTGCCAAGGCTCCAGGCTGCCCCTCTTCAGGTGTGGGGGAGCTGGGCGCCAGGCCCTGGGACGTGTTGGCACGGCAGCCCCCTCTCCTAGGTAACCTCCCTTCAGCCAGCACAGCTGCTCACCCGGCCTCCTGTTTTTCTTTCCATCCATTAGACGCCACGGAATGCTCCACAAGGTGCAGAGGTCTCCTAGCAACCTTCCTTAGGAATCCTGCCTGGCCCTGATTAGAAGAGTGGAGCTGAGGCCCGGAGATTGATGAGTTTGCCCTGGGAGCCAGCGAGAAGGTGAAACCAGGGTGAACATGGGTCAGAAGGTCACCGGAGGGATCAAGACTGTGGACATGCGGGACCCCACGTACCGGCCCCTGAAGCAGGAGCTCCAGGGCCTGGATTACTGCAAGCCCACCCGGCTGGACCTGCTGCTGGACATGCCCCCTGTGTCCTACGAGGTCCAGCTGCTCCACTCCTGGAACAACAACGACCGCTCGCTCAACGTCTTCGTGAAGGAGGACGACAAGCTGATCTTTCACCGGCATCCGGTGGCCCAGAGCACAGACGCCATCAGGGGCAAAGTCGGGTACACGCGCGGGCTGCACGTGTGGCAGATCACGTGGGCCATGAGACAGCGGGGCACACATGCCGTGGTGGGGGTGGCCACTGCAGATGCCCCCCTGCACTCTGTCGGGTACACGACCCTCGTGGGGAATAACCACGAGTCCTGGGGCTGGGACTTGGGGCGGAACCGGCTGTACCACGACGGCAAGAACCAGCCGAGCAAAACGTACCCGGCCTTTCTGGAGCCGGACGAGACTTTCATCGTCCCTGACTCCTTCCTTGTGGCCTTGGACATGGATGATGGGACCCTGAGCTTCATTGTGGATGGACAGTACATGGGAGTGGCTTTTCGGGGACTCAAGGGCAAAAAACTGTATCCTGTAGTGAGCGCCGTCTGGGGCCACTGTGAGATCCGAATGCGCTACTTGAACGGACTCGATCGTAAGTGTTGCCTGCTTGGTTAGAGGCAGGGCCCGCCCCATGTCCCTGTGTCCCATCTGGGCTTGGGCTATGCGTTTATGCAGTTGTTGGACTTAAAATGTTTTTAAGTAGATACCCTTGTGTATTCAGATACTCAAAGGCCACTCTCACCTGCATCTGGTTCAATGAGAAATTTTGGCCCGAGTTAGCTAGGGCACTGCCTCATGGAGGCCAGATGGACGGATGGATGAGTGGATGGACGGATGGATGGGTGGATGGACGGATGGATGGGTGGATGGACAGATGGATGGATCAATGAACAGATGGATGGAATGAGTGGATGGAGAGATGGATAGATACATGAATGGATGGGACATGTGTGGATGGATGGGTGGATTTGTGAATGGGTGGTTCAGTGGATGATGACTACATAAATGGGTGATGGATGAATAAATAGACGGATGAATGGTCTTTGTTTGATTATCCTGCCTCCAGGTTTGATCTGCAGTTGACCAAATTCTAGCATGGTAGCCAGCTTATTGAGTTGGGATTTGCAGGCTTGAGGGTACTCAGCCCTCTCATAAATGAAAGCCATTGGCCTCTGTCACTCTTCAGACAGATTCAGGGTTTTTCTTTTCTGGTGCTAGACGCTCCTTTCGGATACTGTCCCAAGAGCGGCGTGTTCATTCACAATGTCAGCAGACAGGGAGGAGCATGTGGATTAGAAACAGGCAGCATCAACAGCAAGTTCTGCCCGCTCCTTTGGAAAGGGGAGTGGCTTTTGTTGGACTGTGTGAAAATAGTTTGTGTGTGGTGGGAGCTGGAGGGCTCTGTGTCTGCCTGGCTGGGTGCCTGTGCTAGCAGGAGGTCCTGGCATTCCAGAACTGTCTGCCCCTTGCTGGGCCCCATGCTGGGCTCTTTGCCTCACAGGTCCCTTCTGCCTGCATATCCCACCTCTGGAAAGGAGCAGGCCAGAAAGTTCTGTCTGCCCCATGGGCTGACTCTTTAAGGGCAGGTCTGGTCTGGCACCCGGAATCCTAGCCCTACCCTACACTTGATCCTCCACTCTGGCTTTGTCTGAGGAGTGGCAGGAAGCTGACAGCCGAGTGGGGCAGCATGTCTGTGTGCAGGCTCCTGGTTCCTCCACCCTCACCTGGGCAGTGCCCCAAGGTCATGGCCTTCCCTGGCAGGATGGCCAAGTGTGCATCCAACAGGTGACCTCCTGGGGAATTCACCTAAGGAACCGAGAGCAAGTTCTGTAAGTCCATCTCCCCAGGTAACAGAAATGAGTGGCATAAGTTCCCAGCCAAATTTGTCCCCTGAGTGATGGGCAGAGGAGCAGAGATGGGCAGGGATTGGGAGCCCTAGGCATGTGCTTCCAGGACTGAAGATCTTGGGGAGTCCTGCCCTCTGCCCTGCCTCCATTCTCCCAGCAGAGAGATGACATGGATCTAGTGAGGTTGAGGTCCCTTCTGCACCAGGTGAGGGGATTGATGGGCCCACCGTCACCGCCTAGCCACCAAGACTGTTGGTCCCTCTGGAAACAGGTCTGCCGACACTGTCATGAGTTCCGTGAGCGTGCACAGCTTTGCTCTCTGTGTGTCCTTGCACCAATATAGAATACAGACCTGGAGCACTAGGAGGGGTCTGGGCCTATGAGACCTTGGTGATCCAAGCACAGCTCAAAGGTTCTGCTGACATGGTGCTGGAGGCCCAGACACTTGTCCTATGACTAGGTGATGCTTATCCTGCATCTGCTGGGAAGTTGGAAACTTCAGTAATTTTTCTTGTTTGAAAAATTCTAGAGATTGGGGGGGAAGGAGAGAATGGAAGTGTGTGGTCGGGTACTTTACCTGTGAGCTGGAATCTGTGTGGAGACTCGAACTGTCACACCAGGACACTCTTGGTCAGTGATGAGGACGCCAGTGCAGAGGCATTGCCAGGGCCCTTGGCTTCTTGTCTTCCCCCATCCTGGTCAGGCACAGTTGGGTGGAGGATCCAAATGGGAACACAGACATGTGGTCAGCTCCTGGGACATTGAGCAGAACATCAAGGACAGAGAATTGTCAGCTCCACTGCAGGACTGGGGTATGATGAGGAGCCATATCTTGGAGCCACCAGCACTGACCTGCTTAAACAGACCCTGGGGCTTTGGTGGGGGGAGGGGTGGCTCATGTCTTGTGTAGAAGTGGCCAGTAGTGGCAGCCATGACAGATGAGAGGTGACCAAGCCTGGGCAGGGTGGGAGCCTGGAGGTCGTGAGGCCAGGACTGCTGGCTGGTGAGATGGAGAAGCCAGTGGGTGGAGCAGGTTGAGGGGCCAAAGTTAAATTTGAGAAGCCCTTCAGTACATCCTGATGGCCTCCAAGCCTGGAGTCTGGGACAAGGGTCAGTGGGAGAGTCACCCATGTACAGACAGTGTTTAAAGCCATGCCCTGCGTGAGTGGGATCACTGAGACTAAGAAGTGGAGGGCCAGGCTAGGAGACAAGGCCAAGCCCTGCTAGAGGCCAGAGGCCCAGGGGAAGGAGGAGGAGTGGCCATATGGCTGGAGGGGACACAGGGAGTGGTGCCCAGGGTGGTAGGTGAAGAAACAGCTTCAAGAAGGACAAAGGGATAGCAGGTCAAGTGCACCGACAGCTTCTGTGACCATCAGGAAGTCAGTAGTGACCACACCATGAGCAGTTCGGGCGGGCGGGGACGAAGACTGGTGGGGAGGGTGAGGGTGGTGACCCTTCCCAGGGCTGCTGTAGCAGAGTGCCAGGACTAGGATGCTTAAAACAGCAGCTGTGTGTCCGAAATCGGGCTGCCGGCAGGACTGTCTCCCTCTGAGGCTCCAAAGGGGACTCTGCTCCCTGCCGGCCCCCGCTTCTGCGGGCGCTGCTTAGCTTGTGGGCCCGTCTCCACCTGGTCTCCTCCCTATCCGAGTCTCTGCTTCTGTGTTCTCTCCTCTTCCTAGAAGGACACCAGTCAGTGGATTTAGGCCCACCCTAAGCAGATGACCTCATCATAACTAATTAGAGCTGCAAAGACCCTGTTCCCAAGGAAGTCACCTGCTGGAGGTCAGGTGCACATGAACTGAGGAGATGCCTCAACCTGCTACAGATGTGGAGATAGCAGACAGAGATGATTCCCATGAGGACTTCCCCTCCCTGTGCTGCCACTTGTGGGGGAGTGACAGGAAGCCCCGTGCACCTCCCCCACATCATCTCCACCCATGTTCAAAGGCTGCCTGAGTCCTCTGTCCTGGAAGAGTTAGCTAGGACTTCCGAGGCAGCTGAGGAAGGCGGACTGTCGTGAGTCCTGGCATCCACCCAGGGAGTAGGTGTAATGGGCAAAAGCTCTGGCCAGTTCTGGCCACCTCTGTTTTCCTGGTGTCAGGCTTTGCTGTTGCCATCTTGGAGGTGGTTCTGCTCCTTGGGACATCTGGGAAGTCATTGGCACCCATCATCTACCCAGGTCCCAACCTCAACAGGGGCACCCTGGCCTGGGCACTCTCCCTGGGTTCTCCCCTGCACCTTCCCCTGCAAGCCAGGCAAACTCCCCAGCAGAGTCCCTGCCACCATGCTGGAATGTGGGCTGGGCTGGCAGGGCCAGAGCAAAAGCAGCAAGTTATCAGTGTGTCCCTATGTGACCTCCCCACTGTCCAGCTTGCTCTGACCACAAGCCATGGACTATTGCCTCCTCAAGGCTGGAATCTCTGGTGCTGAGCTGCAGCCACAGGGCCTGCTGGGTCCCTTGCTCTCTTTCTGGGGCCTGGGGGATGGCCACCACTGCACAGGGAGACAAGGCCTAGCTAGGCCTGCTGCCCCACCACCCCCACCTCACCAGGAACGCAGAAAGAAAAGGCCTCTTTTCTAGTAGCCAGATAGCCATTGCTCCAGGGTCTTGACCTCAAGGTCCTCCTTGCACCCAGTCCCCACTGCTTTTAAAGGCATCCCCAGGAAAGGAGTATCTTCTGTGCAGTTTGGCATTTTAAAATTCTCCCTTTTGTGGCTCTTGGGTCAGTTGTTGAGGTTGGTCATGGTTGAAGTTCCAGGGAAGAATCTGTTCTTTTTCTTAGGAGCCTTTAGGCTCTCAAGATGCCCCACCTCTATGGTGACTCCTTCCCACACCTCCATTCCATCTGAGCTCTGGGAAGGCTTGTCACCCACCCTGCCAGGCTGTCCTTTTAGAGGGGACAGGCCATGTTGGGGAGGGTTGTTCTAGACCCACTTCCCCAAAAAGGCTGGTCATTAGAAGATGCAGGCTCTCATTTGGAGGACCAAGTGTGCCTGCATTACCTGGACAGATCTCAGGCATCCTTCCCTGGGTGACAAGGACAAGGGGCTGATGTTCTATGGCTCTTCTTTTTGTAAGAACTGCTTAGTGCATGCACACATGCCCACCTGCAGTGCCACCCCCACCCATGACATTTCTAGAATTCATTCCAGGAGCAGTTTCTCTGCAGTGGTTTGCAGGAATGCCCACCAGGCCAGCCCCAGGACCCTGAAGGCCAGTGGCATGATCATTGCTGAATCAGGATGACCACCTGATATGACAATTTTCCTCAACCTCCCAGACCTCTCACTCATTCCTTTAGCTTAGGGACCAGGTACAGAATTGCACTCTTGAGGTGTGAGTTGGGTCCACATCTCCCAGGGAACGGTGAGTCATGGCTGGGCCTCTGGGACGGTGCCAGTTCAAATAGGCCATCAGGTGGCCTTTTCTATAGACATGCAGAAGTTGGCTCCCGTGCTCGTCCAGGTTCTTGACCTTCTGCTCCCTGAAGCAGGACCTGATTTGCCTTCTGATTTGCACGTTCAGTACCAGTCTCTCCCATTCGTGTAACTTATTAAAATGAATACTCATCCATCTTAACCTCTAGGGGATGGGCATAGGGGCCAGAGGCCCTAGTCAACAAGATAGTGCCCACCAGCTTGGTGGACTTTCAGTGGGCACCTGGGCTTGTGGATGGAGCTGGATACAAGGCCCACAGCCCATAGTCAAAGGTACTGAGGTGGGGGAGACCTTCCAGGACCTGTACTGACCAGCTGAAATTGGCAGGAGGGACATTTCTCCAAGGCACAGTGCCCACGTCCATGTCTGTGGCCGGTGTGTTTGTTTTGTCTCTGTCCGGCCTTTGAAGACTGATCACCACTGTGCACTCTTGTTTTGTCCCCTGCCTGTGACATCAGGGAGGTGTGACATGTTTGAGTACTTGTGGCCCCAGAGGGTAGACCCATCCATGGGATGCCTGGGTGACTGGGCATATTTTCAGCTCATAATGCGTCACCGCGGACATTAGCTTCTCCTTCTGTAGCCAGTTCTGGAAGGTCCCACAGCCCCTTACCACACAGCAGGAACCTCCCACCACACTGCTGCGGTCGGCGGGACAGAATGAGGTAGCCGCTGGGCCTGGTCCTCTTGGAGTCTTTGGCTCTCAGACTGTGGTCCCCCAACTTCGGTTTCCCTGTCTGTAGGTCAGGGCCACAGTCTCCATGAGATAGACCACAGGCGCTCCACACCCCACACCTGCTGTTGGTGCCACGATGTCACCCAGGCTTCTGTTGCTCACTGCTTCTCAGGGATATTCGTGAGGTGACCTAGCCAAGAGGGCGGCCATGGGAGCTTCCTTCCAGCCCTTGCTCTGCAGCCTGGCAAGGAGTCTGGGCCACTCAAGAGCCTTCCAGACACCAGGGAAGCCCCCTTCCCCCTAGTAGGGGCCAATCTGCATCCTCAGGGAGGGGACTCAGGCTCTTTGGGCCCCACGAGGGGTAGATGGAAGGCCCCGGGCAGCAGAAAGGAAACACTCTTGAATTGCACACTGCACCAAGAAGAAGGACTGTCTCTCAATGGCCATGTCCAGGCCATGAGCTGCAGCGAAGCCCTTCAGGTTTCCAGGGTCTTGGCTGGACAAGACTTTGGTCTGGATTCCCCACCTTATGGATGGGGAAAGTCATCTGCTCCAAGTCAGGTTCTGTGCAGGGGGAAGTGAGAAGCCAGGCCCAGGGTGTCCAGGGTGGAGACCGAGCGGGCAGGTGAGGTTGGTGGGATTCTTGGCCCTGAAGGATGAAGGGTCACTTAGTTCAACCTCCTGCCTCTGGGTGGGGCTCCTGGTTTTCATCCTGAGCTATCCAGGAAAAGCCTCAATTCAAAGCTTTCCATTAAAAATGTTCACAATTTCGATTCTTCTATAGGAAGGGGAAGAGCAGCTATGGGCTTCCTTCAAAGTCTGGAATTTAGTGAATACATTATCCAGCCTATGATTTACTCTTTTTCAATAAAAGCCTCATTGAGATATAACTCACATACCCCCCAGTCCAGCTACTGGAGTGCTCCAATCATGGTCTCTAGTGGTACAACCATGACCACAGTCAGCCTCAGAACATTCTCTTCACCCCAAAACAGAAGCTCCTTCCCATCACCAGACTCTTCCCATTTCCCCAGCCTTAAGATTTGGCTTTCAACATTCAAGGGTTTTAATGTCACTTTAAAATTGAATTTAATTGCATTTATTTATTTTTTTGCAGTGCTGGGGACTGAAACCAGGGCCTGGCACTTGCTAAGCACCTACTCTACTGAGCTACATCCCAGCCCTTTAATATTATTTTTTAATATTTTTGAGACACACTGGTGAATATTAAAGGACTTTTAAAAATAAGGATCCAAGTTGGGTGTGGTGCCTCCACCTGTAATCTCAGTGGCTTGGGAGGCTGAGGCAGGAGGATCTCGAGTTCAAAGTCAGCCTTGGCAAAAGTGAGGCACTAAGCAACTCAGTGAGACCCTGTCTCTAGATAAAATATAAAATAGGGCTGGAGATGTGGCTCCGTGGTTGAGTAACTCTGAGTTTGATCCCCAGTACCAAAAATAAAATAAAATAAGAATCTACTTTTTAATCAGTGGAATTGAATTTTTTCTAGTTTTTTTTTTTTTTTTTTTTTTTGGTCTGACCTTTATTTTACTCACGTTCAAGGGGAAACTATGGAAAATGCCTCATTCCATTCATTTCTGCTCTTCCACCCATAGAACCAAGCAGGTGCCAAGCAGTTCCAGGTGTGCTCACCTGCGGCTGCTCTGGGGCAGGGAGCAGAGAGGGGCTGCCTTGGAGAGGCTGGATGAGCAGCTGCAGGTTTGGCAGCCTCGGGGTGCAGGGAAGCCCGAGACAGGATGATTTTCAGACTCCAAAGGGGACTTGAGTTGCCAGCTGGCCAGGGCCTCCTCTGTAGCAAGGTAGGGCCTGAGCCATTTGAGAACAAAATGGAGAAGATTTCAAAGGCTTTAGGGGAGGTGCCTTTTCATCTGGGTGCCCATGGCAGCTCTTCCTGGGAAATACCCTGGTGGTGCCTGGGACAGTGCAGGGAGGTGGCCCCAGCTGTCCTTGGGGCATTTACAGTTTCCCTGAGCTACCTCGTTGGGCAGAAAGAAGCCCCAGGACCTGGGGTTTCTCTGGTTCCAACCTGCCTGTTGGTGTGATACTATCAGGTGTGGGGGTAGCTGGCTGGCAAAGGCTCCTAGCTCCACCACCTGTAACGTGGCTGTAAGCCACTGCTTCTTATGTCTGAATGGGCAGCACATTTTGGTGGCTACAAATGTGCATGCTGGAAGAAGTCTGACCAAATTCAGGTCTCAGCCTATATCCTGGCTCGTGAGAGAGCCTTTCTATAACTCAGTGGTTCTCTGCCGTAAATCAGACACAGGACCAGTACCCAGTGGGGAGACCAGGCCCCAGGTCCATTTCCAGCAGGGCAACCTGGGCAAGTTACTTAGACTCTGTCCATGATGATCATGGCATCTCTGTGACAATCGCATCACTAATGACAGCCATCAAGGGGACTGAATGAATCAGTGTGGGCTGGGGACTTTCGAAGCTTCTGTGTTAGCTACAATGCACTTAGAATTAGAAATCAGGCTTGTTATTCATTTATTGCAATGCTTATGAATGAAGGTGTCCTCTGCTTGCTGACACTGTCACTGACCTCCAGTTCTCTCTCTGGCTTTTCCCAGCCGAGCCCCTGCCGCTCATGGATCTCTGCCGGCGCTCGGTGCGCCTGGCCCTGGGGAAGGAGCGCCTGGGTGCCATCCCCGCGCTGCCGCTGCCTGCCGCCCTGAAGGCCTACCTCCTCTACCAGTGATGCTCTGCCCCAGGACCGCTGCCTGACCGCCACCTGGTGCCAACTCACTGAGCCACCGGGGCCACCGCACCCTGCGCCTGGGACCACAGCCCGCGGCCACGGACAGAAGTGCCTACTTTTCCTCCTCGTCCTAGCTGCCTCTGCCAGACCTGGACAGATGCCCACTGGGGCTTTTCTCCCCAGCACTGACTGGGGGCGGCATCCCGGCAGGCGGAATCACAGCCCCTCCTTGAATCCAGATGCAGAGAATAAACTCTACGAAAGCCACCGTGGAGCGCCTGTCTGCTGGGGGGAGCGTGGTTTGCTGTCCACACCTCTGGGGAAGGCTGCAGCTCGGGTGGCGGAGCTGCCAGGGCTCAAGGGCAGATAGCAGGGTGGGAAGGGCCAGGGCCAGGCTGTGCACATGCAGCTCAGGATGCCAAGCGCCACAAACCCCGAGGCAGAACCCGAGGTCGGACCTGCCACAGGCAGATAAGCACTCAGCATCCATCCCGGCTGGCAGCGCCCCATCCCCTGTATTTATTCTTTTAACAATAACAAAAGCCGTTTATTTATTCCATTTGGAAAGGAAACCTCGTTTCAGTCACCTCTCTGCGTGTTCTGTTGCCTTTCCCCCGTCTGCTGCCTCCCTGGGATGTGTGTGCCGCACCTGTCCTTCCTGGGCCATGCCTGTGGCATGGTGCCCTGGTGCTCAGGCACAGGGGTGTCTCTGTTGTAGTTCCCTAGTTTCCTGGAGCTCTGCGCTGTGTTCTCAAGCAGGCCCCTCAGAGAGACTTAGACTCACGTGCAATATGAGTATCTTAGGGAGCCCACCTGAGAGGGCTGTGCAGGTCCCCGGGTCCCCAGGTAGCCACTTACCTCTTGAGTTCATATATCATTGCACATGTTTGGATTTCTTTTGTCGTCGATGATTTTTTTGGTGTGGGTTTGATTTTGCAACTGCTTTTCTAGATGAGATTTCCCAAGTGCATCCTCAGAAGCTCTGTGTCCCAGAGGACCCCAGAACAAAGGAAGGGAGTGAGAGGGTCCCCATCCCCTGAGAGGCCATGGGCAGGGCAGGGCAGGGACAGCAGCCATGGAATGCAGCCTCACAAAGCCAGTGTGGATCTCTGCTCAGCACCCACCTGGGCTCCGGGCCTGTGTGGAGCAGCTCCTCTTCACCATGACCCCCAAGCCTCAGGAGGGTGGTGAAGGGTGGCCAGCAGGACGCCTGTCCCCAGCAATGCCCCCATGTAGTGTCCCAACACTTTATATCTTGAAACCAACTTCCTTGGAGTCTGAGCTCTGTTCATTTCTGCACAGGTACAATAGATGACTTTATTTGTTTAAAATGTTTAATATATATGCATATATATTTGTCCATACGAATTATGTTTTAAGCAGCTGCTGTAGGGTACCTTTTTTAAAAAAATAAAATTCTTCCAGTGGAGTTTATTTTTTAAAGCACAAAACTGGTGCCAAGACTGGGTGAGGAATGTAAATTACCCCCGGAATATTTGAGGTTGTTTTTTTTTAATTCTTTTGGGGCAGGGGACCTTACCTGTCAGACTCTTGAAGATTTCTTTACTCCTGTTTCAAGGTGGGTCACATTCTGATACTCTTGCACACGAGAGAGGTTCACTTGTACAGACTCCAGCTTGCCTCCTTGACCAGCGTCCCCCATGGGTGCTGGTGGATGCGGACTCTCTCCTCCCCAGCCCTCACTCCCTGGGACCCTCCACCCACCTTTCTTTCTTCTTAGCCCAGAGCCTCGTGGCGTGTATAGTTTTGAAACTCCCGTTCTATTTTATGATGGTTCATAATAGCCAGTAACCTAATAAAAGAAAGTTTGTTAAAATAAGAAACCACTTTTGATTCTCTCTGTGCTTTATGGGAGGGGAGGAGACATGGCAGAGCCTGCCTGGGTCCAGCCAGCAACACTGCCTGTGGTTTTCCCTGCCACCTGCAGGGGAAGGATGCCAGCCAGAGCCTCAGGTGGAGGAGAGCCCTGGAGGACAGTCTAGGACACACCACCCCCTTTCAGAAGTCTGTAGCCCTGGCAGCCAAGGGCAGCCAAACAGAGGGCACTTGCTCAGCCTATGAAGTGCCTCTGGTTCAACTGCCCAGTTATGATGCTCACGACGACCACGAGCCTGTTAGGACCCGAGTGGGATCCAGTGTGGCATCCTCAGATCCAGGCTCAGCACTCTGCTGAGGGGGCGGATTCCTCAGGGTCAATTGCGCGGTGATGCTCCCTCACCAAGCTCTTGCCTGATGAAGCTGTCCTGCCAATGTTGTGGGCCGGGCTCTCGGTAGACAGGTTGGGAAATTCTGGCTTATTTGGAGGATCAATGAGTGATGGAGTGAACAGTCAAAAAAATGTCCTCGATGTGATCTCATGTCATGACTGTTTCCCAAAACACCCAGCAAGAGCGCCTCAGCTCACGGCAGGGTCTTCTACTGGTGTGCTGTGAGCTAGCTAAGGGCCCAAGGTCCCTTCCTCCTGACTCCTTCCTCAGAACCCTAGCCTCAGGGGCACCTGGAAGTTACCAAATGCAGATTCCAGGGCCACGCGAGATGGGCAGATCCAACATTTCTGGGAGCAGACCCAGGATGCTGCTCTTTCCCCACACTTCCCAGGTGACCTTGCCTAAGACTGTCGGGACACCACACTCGGAGTCTGTGTCAGCTCTTTCTCTTGCAAAGTTGCTGGGTAAAGGGAAATTATTTCAGTGTGGTGGTGGCTTGGCTCAGGGACAAGCACATGAACTCCTGAGTCAGACCTGGGTTCAAATATTGGCTATGGGGCCTTCACAAGCCTCCTACAAAATGGCAGTTGTCAATGTCCCAGTCTCCAAGGCGAGTAACAAGGGGGACATGAAGCTCTGGGAAGAGGACCCAGGATGCTGGCAAGTTCCCCAGCAAGTGTTTTAAAAATTCATGCTCTTCTGGAAAAATGTCACTTCCTGCATGGGGACTTTGACAGTGAGGATGGACCGAGCACTCCTGAGCCAACTTCCTGATAAATGTTCTTTTTCCTAGGGAAAGACTCCAAAGATCAAGGGGGATGTTGGGGAAAGGAACCCCAGATGCCTGCCCCAGTTACGGGCGGAGGAAAGAGGTGGTCTAGAATTATTTTTAGGTCGGAGTTCATGTCTGGGTTGCAGTTGGAACTCCGACTTCCTTTGAAGGGGGTGGCAGGGGAGGAGTGGGGTCAGGCATGGGGGTGGAGGAGGCACAAGGGAAATAAGGGCGTTTGTGCTGCTGGGAGACTTCTGGGGAGCAGGGTTTGCACTGAAGGGAGTGGTATTAATAAAACCATCTGTGCAGACTTGGCCCATGTGGTTGCAATTAATCCCCTGCCTTCGCACAGGTAGCCGACTCTCAGGGCTTGGCCATAGATGGGAAGACTCCTGTCTCTATCATCTGCCCGCAGCCTCCCTCCTGCTCCTCGGCGGGATGAGGAATGTGGACTTTACTGAACCATAAACTATTCCGGGGGAGTTGGGGAGGGGGCCGAAGACAGAGCAATTAGTTCATGCTCCAGTCCAGACACCCAAACATGGTTGGATTCCAGCTGCAAAGAATATTTGAAATAAATGAGCTGCCCAGGGCCAGGAGTTTGCTGTGTTTTCTGTCCGGGGCCATGGCAACCGAGGAGGAAATCATGAGCTTGGATTGGGCTGCAGGAGCAACAAATGATGTCCTGGCCCATGGAGCCTTAGGAAGCCGCTCACAGCTCTCCTAGGGTTTCTCAGGACTCGGATGCTGGCAGGCGGGATTCGGCCTGATCATCCTCCTGGTGCGCTTGGACCTCAGTGTCCTCTTTTGAGCTCAGATTTTTTATTTTTTTATGTTTTTAAAGAAAAGAGAAAACCAACTCTTCTGAGGAATTCTTCTTCCTGGGCTAGGGATGAGTACTGCTGTCACTGCCAGTCTGACAATGACTTTCCTGGACATAAAGAATGTCCTCAGTGAACAAGGTTGAGGGCAGCTGGCTGGGCAGCAGGTGGCACTGACCTCTCTGACCTGGCCCTAGGTCTGTCTTCCCACCCGGCCCTGCCTACAGATTTTTCTGGATCTACTCTGTACACAGAAAGACCTCCTCTAGCCTCCTCCCTTCCCCTGACAGCTTTTGAAGTTGAGCCCACAGTTATTGCTTAGTATGTGTTTTGTAAACACACACAAGTAACAGGACTTTTTTGGGGTTTTAGCCTGAAGTTCCCAGACATCCCTCATACTGGAACCACCAGGGGAACTTGAGGACCAACCAAAACCCTAGGAAGCTTCATACACAATAGGTTGGGCCTGAAAATCTATATCTTTCCAACCCCTGATTATTCCGATGATACTGTCCCAGGGGTCCCCAGGGTCCAGGAATTATTTGCCAAGTTGAACCCTTGCAGATCCCTCTGCAATTCCCCACAGGCCTTTTGAGATCTGCAGGGGTCTGAGGCCCAGATATGCTTGGTCCATCTGCCCTGGGGCTCAGATCATGTAGCAGAGTCCCAGGAGTGGGGTAGAAGCCCAAGCATAAAAGTGCTGGCTCTAGAAGTGACCGAGCAGGTCCATAGGGAGGTAGAGGCAAGGAAGGCTCTGTGGGGGGGCGCCTCCCCCAAGCCTGTTTGCCTCGAGAAATGGCCTTAGAACGCGGAACCAGGAGCGTGGAGACCTTGTAAGGTCCCCAAGCCGCTGCCCAAGAGCAAAAATTAAAAATTAAAAAAAAATTCATCATTTCAAGGGCACACTTTAGGGGCATTCAGAACATGCATACATAATGTGTAGCCAACTCCATCTAGATCCAAAACATTTTGGGGCCCCCCTACCCATAAAGCAGTCACTCTTCACTTCCCCCTGCCCGTAGCCCATGGCAACCAGGAACTGCTTTCTGCCTCAATGAGTTTGTCCATTCTGGACATTTCCTATCAATGGATCAAGTGTCAGGGGGCCTTTTGTTTCTGGCTTTTTTCCCTTGTGTTTCGCATTTGAAAGGGATATTTCCTGACACCCGCCCTCATAACTTCCCTTGGCTTCCTTATTTGTCCAATGGGGGCAATATTTCCTACTAGGGTTGTTTGAGAATTTGTGAGCCATTGTGTGCAAAGCCCTTAGAACACTGGCCATAGGTCAATAGAACAGCTGCAAGGGTCCCCTGTTCACCCCCTGGGATGCCCAAATACCCTCATGGGTGTCCCAAGTCAGCCCTTTCCTAAGAGGGCATCTTCAGGAAAATTTCCTGGGCCCTAAAGCTTCCATCTTTCAGATGGAAATGAGAGCCTGCTTTTAAAAAACAAACTGGTACCCTGGTAGCAGAGCACAGGGTGGGAAAGAGCTGTGTCCCTGCTCAGCTTCTCTGACCCCCAGTTTACACACTGCATCCACTTTTGGAGGCAGTTATGCCAATGTACCGCAAACTGAGTGGCTTCCGATAGCCCTCATTTATTTATTCTCTTATAGCTCTGGAGGTTGGAAGTCCAGCATCAAGTTCCATGCAGGGCTGTGCTCCCTCCAGGGGCTCTCAAGGAGGAAATTTCCTGCCCACTTCCAGCCCCTGGTGGCTCCAGGCATCCCCTGACTTCTGACTCTGTCTTCCCATGGCCTGCCCTCCTCTGCTTGGTGACTGCCCTGAAAGGACACTTGCCACTGGCTTCAGGACCCACTGGATTTAGGATGATCTCATTTCAGGATCCTCAACTCCATGGCATCAACTAAGACCGTTTCCCCAAGAAACGTCACATCCATAGGTTCCAGGATCAGGAGGGGGACATATCTTCCTGACACACAACCCTCTACCCACATCTTCAGAATAGAGTTCCTTACAGTAGGCACTCCCGGGATGGCTGTGAGTATTCACCACTCAGTAGAGAAGCGAGACGCGTCTAGGGCCAGGCCTGTGGGAGGTGCCAAAACAGACCAGGCTCCATCATTACTAGCCACCTGCCTCCTGCCCAGGGCTCTTGCAGCCAGTCCGACAACCCCAGATTTGCTGGAGAATTCTTCCATGTTCTACCAGTTGGGTGCCTGGGGTTGGCTGGGAAGCCACAGGGGTGGGCTCAGGCCAGGAACTTGTTTTGAACATAGGACTTGGACTCTGTCTTCTCTCTGACCAGCTACAGTGAGTGTGTCCCTGGGTCTTGGAAGAGTGACCTTGCTTTGGAGAACACTGGAAATAGAGGCTGAACCAAGGCTTAGCCTCAGTGCCAAGCTCCCCATGTAGAGACAAGTTCATCTCCCTCCATCTCGCTGTGGGACGGAGGGATGCAGCTCAGATCCCTGTTGCTTCTCCTGCCAGGCTGCTCTGAATTCATCCTACAAGGAGGTGGAATGTGAGTCCCAGGCTATTTAAAGCTCTCGGAGGCCGTAGGTGCAGCTGGGGCCAGGCCAGGCCGGGGTGCCTGGTCGGCACAGAACTACTCTGTGCACATGGTTTGATTTACAGGAGGCCGCGAGCAGCTCCAACTGCAGACAGAGAAGTATTTGAAGCAGCTGCCAGATGTTGTGTCTGAGCTGGGCTTTTACAACTTGCTTACTGGTTAACAGCCTGCCTCCCACCAGGGCTTAGCTTGCCCCAGCGGGTTCAGGGCCCTGGCACGTCCCTCCTGCTCAGCCCAAGCCTGTTCAGCCTCAAGTGGAGTCAGGGTGAGAGCTCGGTTTCCAAAGCTTCTTATCTTCCCAGAATCAGCACAGCCCTGACTTCAGACTCTTTCAGGCACCCTAAGAATGCTCGGGACTATACTGAGTTCACAGCTGGGCCCTCTGGGAGAGGCAGGACCCCTCCACTCCCCAAGACAGCTTTGGCAATGAGGCACTCTCTGAAGGAGGCTGACATGCCAGGGCTGTCCCCAAGCACTGGGGTATGGCCTGGGAGGTGTGACAGAGGTGGCCCTGACCACTTACTTCAGTTTGGCCAGCTGATGCCAGTCTCTTAAAATGGACCATGGGAGGCCACACGGGACCAAGGCTGGGGCCACAGCTCAGCTAGGGACTTCAGGAAGGCTCTCAAGACTTTGGAAATCCAGGTGAACCAGGGAAGTCCCAGCAGGAGGTAGTGGTGGGACCAACCTGTGGATGAAGGCCACTGTCCTAGGCCAGGACCACCCCCTCAAGTGGGCTGGTTTCCTCAACACGAGACTGTTGGGGTTCACTTGAAGCTGAGGGTGTTTCTCATTCCCTCCCCCACAGGGGGAGGCCTGTGGCAGGAGGCCTATGACTCAGGGCTCACGATCACTTCCTGAGGCCACTTGGAATGGACTACTCAGAAAGCTTGCTCAGTGCAGAGCGAGTGACAGGGAAAGGGGTGGGGAGGAGGGCGGGGCGGCGGGCGGAGGCCCTGGTCAGTCTCGTTGCGTGAGAAAACACACTGGTGTTGTCCAGGAATCCCAAAGCTGCCAGAGTGGACAGAGTGTTCAGTCCCCTCCTGAATGCACCAGAAGTGTTTTGTCCTCTGGGAAGGAAAACATCCTTTGCCTGAAGGCAAGGATTGGGCTCTTCCTTGCCAGAGACGCCTCGGAGGGCCCATGTTTGGAGGAGTGGAGCTCTGTGCCACTGGGCTGGGGGGACCCTGCCTCTCTTGGTGGGGGTGAGACCCCTCCAGCCCACATTTTGAGCAGCCCTGAGGAGCTCCACCTTCTGCACCCCGCCCCAGACCCTGCTCCCATTCTTTACTTCTGAATCCTCCAGAGAATCAGGGAAAAATGTCCTAAGCAGTTCCCCCTGTTGCAGGAGCCCATGTTACCAGCCTCGAAATGATGGCAGTATTTAGGAGGTTCCCAGGCTGCCAGGGCAAAGCTGCTGCGGAAGTGCAGAGGCCCAGGCCAGGGGTCAGGGGGTCTGGGCTTTGGACTCAGAACAACAACCAGGCCCAGGCCCACGACCCTGGACCAGTCACTGCCTCCTCCACAAAGTGGGAACCTTCCAACCAAGCCCTCAAGCCGCCAGATCAGATGAGGCCTGGGTATGGAGCAAGTCGCCAATGCTGAAAAGCCCACGCTTGCCCGAGGCCTGATTATCCTGACACTTCTCCATGGGACAGAGGGAGATAAGCGACCTAGGATGCCTACCCCTCCCAGACAGCCCCCCGTCTGGACCAGTGGCTTCTCCTTCCGAGTCTGCCGCAGCCATCCCTGGAAGCTGGGGCCCCTCTGAGTAGCCCCAACCCTGGCTTCCTGGAAGGACGGATTGAGGATGTCATCCCCTCGGAGAGCAGCCAGGAGGCCGAGACAGCCATCCTGACCACCTGCGAGGGTGCAGGAGGCCCTGTTGGGGTTGGGAGCACAGGGGCAGCTAGAGATCCAGGACTTGACCCCTGAGGCACAAACATGTAGACGCCCGATTCAGATTTAGAAAACCTGAGCAAGGAGCAGGAGGTGGGGCACAGACCTGCAGGCACCGGACACCGGCCCTCGAGTGATGCAGAAGGAGCCATGGGCTCTGCCGAGCCATCAGAGCAGGGCTGCCCGAGCAGGGTTTTGAAAGATAAATCAGAGTTCGCCAGGGGAGGAGAGTGAACCCGTTTGTGTACGTCCCTCTGTAAAATGGGGGCATTGCTGAGTGGCTCTTCGTGAGGTAACGGGCAGCATCTGGCCTATAGTGCCATTTAAGGTTTTGTGGACACAATGATTATAATATGCAGTCTACGCTCACAGCCTTTCTGCCTCCTGCAGGCAGCTCCTCGCAGGAACCCTAAACCCAGAACTTCAGGGACTCAGGGTCATTTTTTCTGGGTTTCCCAGGAGCTCCTGGTGCAGCTCCACTCTGGTTCCCACTGGGTGCTCCAGCTGCAAACTCTACCAGCACTGCCTACTCTGACGGCTTCCCTGGAGTGTCTGGGCCCAGCCTCCCATGAGAAGAGCTGGGGCTGGTCTGTGCGGCTCCCTGAGCTCTGCTTTGGGGTCTGGGTTTTCTGGGAGGAGCCCTCTCAGGGCAGTACAGGTAGGCCAGGCAGGGCTGTCCTGGGAAGGGGTCTCTTCTGTATCTGGTAACTGGGCCTTAGGCACTCTGTGGGGGTCTGTGGGCCGGCCCAGTGAGGCTACTCCTCCTCAGTGGGGTGGGGGTCAGGACCCAGCACCCCCAGGCTCTAGAATAGCCACAAGTAGTGGAGGCCACCTCTTCCCATAGTCATGTCCCAGGCCAAGCCCAGCAGGAGCTGGGGCTGACTCCTCCCCAGGCCGGGGTTTTAAAAAAGGACTGAGGTGGGAGACCTGGGAGCCAGCGGCCACACTGCCACTCATCCATGGCCCCAGGAAAATGGCCTCAGGTCTGGCACCTCCACAGTTACCCTCTAAAGCCAGCATGGTCTTCATGACCTCCCCCTTCCGCTGGCACTCTCCGGACCAGGTGGCAAGCACTCTGTGCGTTCACGCTGGTGTGACCTGGGTGCTCAGAGAGGCTCCTCCTTGCTCAAGCTCGCTATCCATCCCTTCCCTTTTCCAGAAACAGACACTTCTGTTGGGAGCTTGGAAGCGGAGCTGCTGGGTGTGCTGACGGCAAGGGGACTTCCCAGCATGGCTCCTCGTGCCCTGAGCCAGCCATGGTGACCATTTTCAGCTCACCATTTGGTCAGGCTGGGTACCAGGCTCTGAAGGTGGAAAGAGGAAAAGCAGTAACCACTGAGCCAAGGAGTCACCACCCAGATGACTGGTGACTCCCTAGTGCATCCTGCTTTTCACCCTCATTTAGCTCCATCCCCCTCTGCCCTTCCCCAGGCAAAGGTTCCTCCGACATCCCCACCTTATAGAAGAGGACGCGGAGGCTCGGGGAAGTGGGGGGCATCATCCAAGGTCACATGGACCAGAGTGGCAAGGTCTGGCTGGCACATGGCAAGAAGCCTCCCCACCCCTCCTGCCAGTACCTCCGGGGATAGCGGAAGCCCTGAGTCTCCAGGGCACCAGCTGTAGGGCTTCAGGAAGGAGCAGGATGTCTGAGCTGGGTGTCCCAGGGAGACGGGGAGACATCTGAGGAGCAGGTGGAGCCCAGGGAGAGGCTCAGACAGGTGACAGGCCGGCCCTGGGCTGAAGGTTGCAGAAGGGCAGCAGGGACAGGAAGCGGAAGCAGTGAGGCCTCGTGTGCCATGCTCTGGGGCCCGGTGGTCCTCTGAGAGAGGGGTCAGAGCAGGCTGCCAGGGGTCTCCCTGTTTCACTCTGGTCCATTGTGTTTCTAGGTCCCTCTTCCCTGTCTTTGTCTGGAGGCCCCTCAGACCCGACCCGAGCCCCTGCCTGCACCTGTGAGCGTTTGGTGACTGTGGGTAGCCTGGCAGAGCCAGGGGGCTCACGAATGGATGAACAAACAAACAAGCAATAAATTAACCGCTAGGATGTAGCCCTCCTTGCTTGATCCTCAGGGCCCAGCTCCCCCAGGGAACCAGGTGACCCACACTGGCCTCAGCAGGACCACAGAGAGGGTGTGAGGTAGGCCAGGGCCACTAGCCCTGGCTCCCAGGCCCCAGGAGGCTGAGCTTTCTTCAGACAGGGTCCCAGCTGTCCTGGAAAGCCCGACCCAGCCAAGGAGGTCCCTCCGTCCCTCCCTGTGCCAGTCTCATCGGGGAGGGCCACTCTGCCGAGAGGTGTCAACAGGGTCATGCTGGATTCCCCAGGGCCACATCACCCCTGTTTGCTCTGAAAACATCCCTATGTCCAGCTGTCCTCGAGTCAACGAGGGCAACTGACCCAGCGAGTTTACCTCGGTCTTCCTGGCTCAGCCTCTGTTGCCAGCTTATTTTTATGAGCTGTGTAATCTGCACACTGTACTCTGTTCTCAATAAATGGGGCTGTGCATTCCAGGATGGTCTTGAATGATAACACCAGCTGTCTAGACAGAGGCTGCCCCGACACTATCGTAAATAAAAATAGCTTTGTGTTCCAGGCCCTCGAAAGAGCAGGCTCCCCGTGGGCTGGCTCACGATCTGCCCATGCCCCGCTCCAGCAGGGCTCACGTGGTCTGCAGAGGCGGTGAGGGAGGAGGCCCAGTGGTCCTGGAGTGGCCCTCACAGGGCCTCAAGTTGGTAAAGCATCCTACCTGCCTGGGCACCTACCCTCCGCATGGCCTGCAGGGCTGCTTGGACAGTGGACACCAGGTGGTCAATTGGGACTTCAACTTAGACTCCAAGCCAATACTCTATCCACTGCTCCAGGTCCTGGGATGAGAGAGGGCCAGACGGGAGGCCAAGGCCCGTGGTCAGGATCTTCAGCCACATGTCCTCCCATCTGTCCACTGGCTTGGTGGGTCCCTCACTTCCTCTGCCCCTCACTTACTGCCTTGGTCCCCACTCTCTCCAAGGATGTCAACTCAGCACCCGCTTTTCAGGAGCCAGGAGAGGCTGGGCTGAGCTCTGAGAACAGCAGGCAGGCAGAGGGAACTCAGGGTGCCTCCTGAGCTCGGTGAGCAGGCACTGCTGACCCACTGTGGCATTCCCCGAGTGTGCAGGAGCCTCCCTGGGTGTCTCCAGGTCAGGGTGGGGGTCATGTAAAAGAAGCTTGCTGTTCTAGGCTCCACCATAGCCTCAAGTTCCCACGCTTCCCCACATGCTCTCCTGTAGATTAGTTTATGTCTACACTGAAAACAGCACCTTCATAGATGAGTACCCTTGTGCAGTACACAACCTGAACACCTGTACAAAGCAGCCCTATGCCATTTCTCCTCCCCTCACCCCCAAGTCCAGTCAGATCAAGTCTCTGGCTCCTTTATGGGGCAGTGGAGTCTTCATTTTGGCCTTTAATATGGGCTGGGGGAGCCATGGGAGCCAGTGGGAGAGCAATAGAAGATTTACAGAGAACAAAGAACATTCTTTAAGAGGGAACGTGGTTGCAGCTGGTGGTGGGAAGGGAGACTATGGGCCAAGTTCAGGGAGGACAGGTATATAAGTGCCCACATGGTGCCCAGCACACGGTCCATGCCCTGCGTGTAGGGTGGAGCTTCTGTTTTCATTACTGGTGGCCTGGGGGCTAGATCCCAGTCCTCAGGCTCCTAACCCAGTGCTCCAGCTCCACCTGAAGAGCCTGGCCATCTCTCCACATGAGACTTGGCAAACCTCCTGACTCGCTCTCTGCTCCCAAGCCCCACGGGTCTCCAAATGCTGTCCCCATACCTGCTCAGGGCAGAGCCCTTGAGAGCCAAGCCTGGGAAAATGGTCACAGGCAGCAGGAGGGTCAGTACCAGGCACCACCCACCCCATTTTCCACCAGCCCTCTCCAGCTCCCCCAAGAACAGCCAAGGAGTATTCAGGGGGTCTTTCTCTTGGGGTCTCTGGTCACCTTTTTGATGTAAAGGGCATCTTTAAACCGGAATGTTCAGGGAGGAATTTCCAAAATCAAACAGGTCCCGGGCATCCCCCTGGCTGCAGACTGGCCTCGGCCAAGGCCATCTTGGCAAAGGGGCTTCTGTCTCATGGAGACTGCGCATGCTTGAGATTTCTGCTTCTTCCCCTTCTCTCCCTCCCCTTACACTGTCGGATGCATAAAACAAGAAAACATCTTGTCCCAGATGACCTGGGACAAGGTCATCTTGTAACGACCTGTGTAACACAGCAAATGGGCTCTCACAGTGGCTGGTGACGCAGAGGACTCCAATCATAAGGCTAGGTGCCCCGCCACCCACTTGGGTCAGCTGAGCTGGAGTGTCCTGCCCTGCCCAGGAGTGTCCCCATCCTGAAGACGCTCAGGAGTGTTGGGAGGCCCAAGCCTGCTATGGACGAGGGAGGAGGTGACAGGAAGCCGCTCGTCCTTGGTGGACATTTGCTCACATGCTTGAGTTATTGAAGGTAGGGAAGGGAGTCAGGGGGAGATGGTGGGGTGGGATGGGGTTCACCAGGGACACATAAATGCCACAGGATGTGACAGGTGTCATTCTGGTCCTGACCCAGGGAGGCATCTGTGGGGTCACAGCAGGGCAGTGGCACCTCCCTAAGGACAGGGGCTGAGGGGAAGATGGCCATCTAGAGAGGACCAGGGCCAGGGCAGGCAAGGCCCATGCACGCGTCTCTTCCTGTCCCCAAGCACCTCAGAGGCGCTACAACAGGAGCAGAAGAGAAGCATGATGCAGAGGCCAGGACATTGAACTACACAGGCTTTTTAAATCTGAAAGTGATAAAAAATCCAAGAGTCCAAAGCCAGAGAAGAGGAGTCTGACCAGCACAGACAGAAGGAGACAGTGCTTGGAGCAAAGTCCACCAGCACCTGCAGCTAGGACTGAGTGGCCTGTCTGCACCCCAAGCCTGTGCTGGAATCTTCCATCCTCTGGTCTCACAGAGATCCCAGAGCAGCGGGCTCCTGTCTTCATTTTGCAGGGCAGGAAACCAAGGCACTGAGTGGGGGAGGCCTGACCTCAGTGTGCTCTGCAGCTGTCCGGGGCAGGGCCGGCGCTCCAGACAGAGATGGCTCTGACTCCCAGCTGGCCCCATCCCCTCGGCCCCTCGTGTCCTGTACCGCCTGGCACCGTGTTGGCACCGGGTGCGCTTACTCAATGCAGGACCAGAGAGCGCAGAGCCCTCCCTGCCTGGCTCGGGCTTAGCTCTCCACCTTGCACATCAGCCTCTCAAACAAGCATCTGTGGAGGGTGGGGAGGACAAGGCGGCGATGGGCCAGCGCTCAGGCCTCCAGGGGCCTCAAGCCTGGCTGGGCACAAGCTGACCAAAGAAGACAAAGGGGAGGCGTCCAAAGACAAGACCCAATTATGGAGTTCCCAGCTCCACAGCCGCCCGGGGCTGAGACCCCAAGGCTGAGCTTTGAGTCTGGGACATGGCCTTTGCTCGTATCTCCAGAGACCTGGACAGCCTCTTGAACCGGAAACCCCATTACAGCCACTCAGAAAGAGGGACAGGCCCTCTCTTTAGAGGCAGTTGAGGCCCAGAAGGGAAAAGGGTGGCCCAAGGTCATGTCCAAGGACATGCTAGACAGGTTTCCCTCTGCTTGTTTACAACACCAGAGCCTTGAGGAGACCAGGAGGGGACGGGGCCCCAGTTCCTGAGGCCACAGGAGCAGACCTGGAAGTAGCCGCTGGCTCAGCTGGGAGTCCATCTGAGTCACCTGCCAAGCCTGTGACCCAGCTCACTGACATCTTCCCGGAGACTCCGCAGCTCTCTCCCTGTCGGGGGGTCCGAAGCTGGCAGACAGGGCTTGGAACTGCTGGGCACCATCGTGGTCCTGCCCTATGGAGCTGCCAGAGAACAAGCCAGCACAAGGAAGTCTGTGCCTGAGAGAGGGGGACCCTGCTCGCTTCAGCCGTCACTGGCACACCTGCATTCAGAGGCACCTCCGGGCAGGCCATCCCAATACGCTGGGCACCAGAGCTTGTAGTCTCTCTTTTGCAGAAGCCGCTTGGAGCTGTCTCTGTCACCCATGGCACACGAGTATGCAGCCCACTCTGCCCTTTTCACACCCCAAAGTTCTCCTCTCAGTGGCACACCTGGCTTGTCCTGGGACCCTGAAAGGGGGACACTTCCCGTGGCAGTGGAGCCTATGACCAGGAGCACAGTCCTGGAGCAGACTTTGGGTCACAGCTCAGCGACTTGGCTTTGGCAGTAACGTACGTTCGTGGAGGGTCCGTTGCTTCACGGTTTGTGGGAATGAGGATAACGGGGGATGGAAGGAGATGGGGGAAGTGCTTGGTGGAGTGGTGGCCACTGTGTCCATTTGTGTCCCAACTAGAAAGACATGGCACTTTCGGGACAATTCCAGAAGGGTCTGTTCGAGGTGAGGGTGGAGGGGAACCTGAAGGGGGAAAGAGAGAAAGAAGGAACTTGGGGATGGTAGTATCGGAGGGGAGCCACAACCCAAACCAAGAGCGAGAAGACACCCCAAGGGCAGCAGCAACCTGTGCTCAAGGGACATGGCCAGACCAAGAGGGCCTTTTGGTGGGCTGAATTATGCCCCAGAGATTCTTGTCCACCCAGAACTTCAGAATATGACCTTATTTAGAAATAGGCTCTTTGCAGGTGTAACAAGGTAAGAATCTGAATGTGCTAGATGGGCTTCCGATCTGCTCGTTCAATACTCCAGAGCCCTGGTGAGGACCAGGTTGAAGTTACCCTGCTGTCCCCACAAGCAGAGAGGACACTGAGAGATGAAGAGCAAAAGGCCATGTGAAGACAGAGGCAGAGATGGCAGGGAGGCTGGGACCCCAGAATCTGGAAGAGGTGATGATGATCCTCCCCAGAGCCTGGGAGGGATGTGGCCTTACTTTGAGGACCACTGGCCTCCTGGGCTGAGAGTGTGTGCTGTTTTAAGCCCCTCTGCTTGGGGTCCTTGGTAAGGGCAACTCCAAGAGTTCAGGCCTCAAGGGAGGATGCGTACCCTGTCCTCAGCCTCCTCCCTCTCTCTAGCCTGCCTGTGAGGCTCCCCAGCCAGAAGGTGGAGGTCATGGGAGCCCCAGGCGTGGCCTGCAGAGCTTAGCCTGAGGCAGGAAGCAGGGTGAGGGTGGGGACAGGCCCACAGAGAATACGCTAGGGATAGTTATTATTATGACATCTCACCCAGATGCCTGACAGACACCTGAGGCTCTTCCATTCCCACTAAGGTGAGACCTTCATGGAGGCCCACCTGCCTCCCTGTGTCAGGAGCTGTGTTGGCCTCTGGGCCCATTTTCTCCTTTCTGCTTATCACATGAGCATCCGGGAAGTGTCTCCAGAGATCCAGCCTGCACTTCCCCTCCCATGCCCACCTGCCCTGTGCTCCAGACCATCCAGGAAGAAGACAGAAAAGAGGGTCCCTGTCTACAGCAGGGGTCCGAGCAGGTGTTCTCCTGGAGAAGCGCAAAGCCAAAGGAGTTGTGAGAGCTTCTCTTCCACCTTTCGCCAGCTCCTTCCCCCAAATAGAAGACAGCAGCCCCCTAACCCCAAGCTCCAGGTCCCAGAAACCCCCACACACCCCAAACTGGCTGCAAGATCACCCGACTGGGTGACCGAAGTGAGTCCCCACATGTTTCCTGACCACAAAGTGCCAGGACAAGACTGTGTTCACGGCTCTCAGGCTTCCAAATCACAGTTGTCCAGCCCCCACCACACTGCACACATTCACACCGGGAGCATGCTCAGATTCTCACTGAGGCTCCCAAATGAAACTGCACAGAAATTCATGAACACCCAAAAACCACTAGCCAGCCTCCAGGCAAAGAGGGCCAAGGCCAGTGCGCAGTTCCAGCACTGCGGCTGAGGCTCCACTCACTTCTTGGCCACCCAAGGAAGCATCTCAACACCAGTGTCCAGGGGCTCTTTGTTGCCAGCGAATGATTCCCATGTCACATGGAATTGAGAAAAATTCCTGGCTCCTGAATCAGAAAAGTTCAGGACCAGATGAGTTGGGGCTTGACAGGGTCCTCAGGGAGCAGCTTGGCACCTGCCTTGCACAGGGTCCTGGATTTCCTGCACAGCCTCATCTTGAGGCGAGCAGGTGAGCTGTCACCTGAGTGGTTTGATGGCTGCAGCCATCTCAGGCTTACATGGACCCTCAATTCCCTCAGAGGGTGCGGTGATTCTCTCTTCCCCATGATGTCCGCACATCACCCAGAGCAGAGCCCTGTGGACAGAGTCACCTGCCCTGAAGCCAAGGAGATGCTCTTCAGCTTGTTTGAATTTTCTGGTCACACACTCCACAGGGATCAGCTCTACCCAGACCCAGGACTGAGAGGGGAGGGGGCAAAGGAAGATCCAGGAGCTTCTGCCAGGAGAAGGGGAAGGAACTCCAGGCAGGGGACAGGACTAGAGATGGCCCTGGAGGGTTTCCTGCAGATACTGTGGCCAGCAGCCAGGCTCAGTGGCTTAAGACAACACAAGGTGTTACCTCTTGGTTTTAGAGGCCAGTGCTGGAAGCAAGGGATGTGTGCTGGTTCTTTCTGGAGGCTCCAGGAAGAGTCTAGAAGCCATCTGCATTCCTGGGCTGGCCACCCCTGCTCTATCTGGAATGCCAGAAGAAGGTAGTCTCTGAGTCTCTCCCCCTTTATCTCTCTTTGTGTCTTTCTATGCATCTGTCTCTGTGTCTCTCTGTCTTAATCTCTGTCTGTCTCTTTCCCTGTCTCTGCCCCTCCTGCCTGTCTCTTGAGGAGCTCTGTGATGACATCTGGACCAGCTGAGTAATCCAGGACCGTCTCCCAGTCTTCCCACCTCGAAATTCTGCAACGTGCTTTGGCCACGTGAGGTTGCATAGCCACAGGTTCTGGGGATGAGGATGGGGACATCTTCAGGAGGCCATTGTTCCGTCCACCACATCCCTTATAAGAATGAGCCTCGTATTCAGCCAAATGTGCTTATGGTCAAGACCTCGCTCTTACTGAAATTGGAGGTCACCAGCAAGTTAGCCTCCTGCCATTACAAATGCTGTCCCTGACCTTTGACCTGTGCACACAGGGCCCAGCATTCAGCCCAGGGGCAGACAGAGAGCCCACGCAAAAGGCAACAGGGTATGGAGGGCAGAGGTCTAGTGGTCAGACACAAGGGGACACCATGTCCTCACTGTGCATAGTTCCATAGTTCCGGGAAGTCACAGTGAAGTCCAGTTGGGGATCAGGATCCACTGCGAGTGGGGAGACGGCATCAGCCGCATCCTAGACCTCGTTGGCACTGACAGATTCTAAACTAATACAGAGCTTTGAGATTAAAAATAATATTACGTGATTTATGATAGGAGAAGAACCATGGATCCAGATTCCCCCTCCAGAGCTGCCACCAGGGGATTGACTTGCACCCAGGAACCGGCCTTGTGGATCAGCAGACTCCTGGCGTCCTGCTCAGCGCCTTGTGGGCTCTGGGAGGAGCCTGCTGACAAAGGCTTGTTCTGCCACACATGTCCTGGGATGGCCTCAGCAATCCCCAGGAAGGAGATGGGTGGGTAAAGGAGACGAGGCGTGCACAGCAGTGCAGTCGGAACCCAGGTCAGAAGCTGTCTGTCTCCTGCCATCCTCAGGGGCCGCCCTGTAAAATCCAAACTCAACATGGAGTCACTCTGGCTAGGCCTGCACGTATCTGCTAACCTGCTTTTTGTGCTTCTGTGATTAATGCTTTGCTATGCTTGCTTCTCACGGATGGAGCCAAACTACAGGCTGCCAGACCCCCTGGCCAGTTACCTAAAGTTCCAGGAACTGAAAGGGGACATAGGAGGCACTGTCACGGTTGAACTGTAAATAACTATAGGTTGAATATTTGCCAAATCCTGTTGTTCTGAGTCATGGAGCTAGCCCACCCTATAATAACCTCTGAAACCCTCACTTCGGGGTCACTCTCTGAAGGAAAGGAGAGCTGACCCCAATCGATTGGCCTGTGTGCCTATTTCCTCAATAAACTTTGCTGCTTCTGCAGAGCTGTCTGGGCTGCACTTCTTGGGGAGAGGTGTGGGTTGGATGCAACAGCCCCACAAAAGCCCAAGGTCTCCCTGAGTCCTGTTGAACCAGACCCCAGGGAACTGAGGCCTCTCCTCAGCCTGGTCACCAGGCTTGGCAGGACACTTTGGTCCACTTCCTCCAGGAGAATTGAGAATCTGGGGGTGTGGGGGCTGGAACCCGGTCTGCTTCAGGTCTGTCCCTGAGCTGGATTCCAGAGCCCAGGCCTCTCTCCAGGCCTTGATGACCCAGCCACAGGAGAGATTTAAAAATACTTCTCAGTTAAGTCGGGGAGGGCTCAGGGTGGCCCCTGAACACGTGTAGGCTGGGTCGCTGCAGCAGCTAATTCGTTGGCACAGGACCCCTGGCCATGGCCTAGACAAGCCAGGTTTTTCCTGAGTGGAAGTAGGTTCAAGCCCTGTGTGCCTCACAGTCCCAAGGATCCCAGCA
>CM053400.1:5723529-5746081 GCA_028644305.1 Xerus rutilus
AGTAGTTAGCGAACTGATTGCCCAAAGGTCCCTGGAAAGAGGCTGCAGGAGGCAGGACAGGGCCTGAAGGCTGGGCTGGGAAAGTGGGCCCGAGTGCAGTGTCCCCTTCGAGTGTGGTGAAGCAATGACTCACTCTGGCCCAGGACCCTGAGTAGGCCACCGCTCTGGTCCCACGAGCCTGGGCAGCAGCCTGGCTCTTCCCAGAGCTTCAGGGAACTTCCAGGGAACTGGGGCCTCTGAGCCAGAGAGAATGCCTCCAAAATTCCTTGGGGTTTTTCTTCCCTAGTCAAAGAGTACCTAATTATAGATGTGGAAATATGCGTGGAGAAAGGACTGGAAGGAAATACATGAAATGTTAACATGTTTATTTTCTCTTTTTCCTTATTCATGTTGTTTTACAAAAAAAATATGACTTTCAAGATAAGAAAAAAGATATTTTAAAGTATAATCAATCTTGATGTTAAGTTATTCATGCTTGTTATAGAAAAGTGGAAAAGAGAAAATTAGAAATCAGCCATGGTCCTGTTAACCAGGAACACTTTGCCGTGTTTCCTGTTATGCCTTCTCCTATGCATACTCTTGGCTGTAAGCTTGTTGTTTTTGAACATCACAATCATCGTGCTGTATTTTATGTTATTACACAACTTTCTACATTGCCACAACTGTTTTTAATAAATGTCTATCTAATATTTATTTAGTAGATAATGTCATTATTTGTTTGGGCATTCTTTCACTTTAGGGTATGTAGGTAGTGTGATTTCCAGTTCTTCACATTATAAGTAACACTGTTGTGAACATCTGCATATAGAAAATTCCTGCTATCTGCCATAGTTGCGTAGCTGCAAGCCCAGCTCTGGCCACACTGGCCAGCGGGTAAAGAGGACGGAGGTGCAGCTGGCCAGCTAAGGCCTGCACAAATGAGCAATGGGGACAATGGGGACAGAAGCCCCTTGCACTGTGGGCTGGGAAGGCCCCTCAGAGGAGGTGAAGCTGAGCTGCATCTTCAGAGATGGGTGGGGTTTGAGCCAGCAGGGCAGAGGAGGCCACAGTCCCAAGGCAGAGGCACCAGGTGCTGGGTGGGCAGTAAGGGTCTGTCCAGAGGAAGCCAGGAGGGAACAAGCCACGAGATGCCACGCTGCCCACGGGTGTGGGTTGACTGCTCCCCAGAATGTCCCCCTTATGCTCTGTCATCACCTTGGAGCATCTCCTGGGGTTCTTCACCTTTTGCTCGTCCAGCCCCTTGGGTCACCCCTTGCCCCCATGGACTCAAAGGCACTTCACTGTTCTCACATCTGACTTCCCCGGACCCTTCCTGGGCTTCCCTCAGCCATGGCCTCCCTTCCACTCCCTGTCCAATTCCTATTTTTCTGAGGAGACCACAGCATCCTGTCCCAGAGAAGGCTGCCCCGCACCCAGGGCTGAGTGACTTCCTGTCAGGATGGCCAGGCGCTGCAGGCGGTGCAACCTGCCTGGAAGCAGGGCAGTTCACACGCACACACACCTGTGCACACACACGTGCACACTCACACTCACATGCTTGCTTCTCTGACACACTCACGCTCACACGCACACACTCACACTCTCCTGCAGTTGCTCAGGACAGCCCCACCCTCACTGACCCAGAAGGAGAAGCTGGTTGGAAAGGATCAAGGGCCTCGCCAGCGGGATGGCTGCTGCCAGGTGTCAAATGCAAGGGTCCCCGGACATTCGGCTCCCCTCTCCCTGGCAGCTGCAGCCACCATGACAGTTCTAGCTCTGCTCCCTGCTACCGACTACGAGTCTGGACTCCGAGCCTCAGTTTCCCTGTCTGGGGGTGCAGCGCCTCCCTCACGGGACCCCTGGCTATGACAACATGGACTGTCAAGTGCTGAGCCCGTGGCTGCTCTGAGGTGCACCCTTACTGTAAGCGCCCCACAAATGGAAGAGCTTCGGGCTTGCGATTGCCAGCTTTCCTCAGACAGCTGGCTGGGGCACCCTTGGGCTTGTCCCAGAGTTAATGGGGTTTATTCTTGTTCCTGAGTCACCTGCAGAACGATTCCATTAACTGAGAGAGCTCCCTCACAAACAAGCTGTCACCCCACCCTGCCTTGATCCAGCCTCTGGGACCCAAGGGACCCTGAGTGACCTGTACTTTTCTCTGTTCCCCACGGACACTGGAGCCCAAACACACCAGGCCAAGGCCTTCCCAGCTTCCTGTGTCACAGACACACCCACACACTTGTCCTCAGCCTGGGGCAATTTCCTGGGACCCCTCAGCCTCTCCACCTAACAGCATTGGTACGCAGTTGGGAAAGCTTCACTCTAGCCACGGTGCTCAGGCCCTCCTATATTAGCATCAGGCATTTAAAATTAAATTCGCCTGTTTGGGACTGCTTATTATGAACTTAGTGCCTCTGGGTGAGAATGATAAATGTAACTCTGTCCTTTATATACTGTACAAACAGGAAGGCCAGGTTTGGGGCCAGATAGAACTGAGTCTGAGGTCTAGCCAGGCCTCTTCACTGTGTGATCTTGGGCAAGTTACTTAGCTTCTCTGAGCTTCATCTTCCTCTTAGGAAGGAGATTATCAGAGAGCACACCTCCAGGATTGTGAAAATTACACAAGCCCATGCTTATAAGCCAGGCACTGAGTGGCACTTAAATGGTCCCATGGGAAAGCAGGAGCAATAGCTGTTGTCATCAGTATTATTTCACAACTCTATCTGGAACTAAGTTGGCAGTGTAGGGGACAAGATGTCACCCTGGGAACTCAGCTTGCTCCTAAGCAAAGCTAAGGAGAGGGAAATGGAGGCCAGGAGCCTCAGAGCCCTAAGCCAGGGCTCAACGAGGGAACTGAGGACTTGCCAGAGGCAGACTTGCCCCATCTTGATCTCCAGGCCCCAAAGGTAGGAAGGGAGATTAGGTTCACATCAGGGGCGCTTCAGAGCCCTGCCAAAGGGGCCTGGCCTCTATGCACAGCTGAGCATCCTCACTCTGCAAGCCTCTTTCCTGGATGGACAGCCATGGCTCTGGCTGCTTTCCACAGGAGGCAACACCCAATTGCAGCCGAGGACTATGCTTCTCCCACCTCCAGGAAAGCGTTTCCTTTCTTCCTCCCTATCTTCTCCAAGAAGTCCCTGCCATAAGCATGTGGGTGGACAGACAACGCGGAGCAGGCTCAAGCAGGCACCAGTGGCTGTCGGTGGTAGAACAATCCTTCTATTTTCAGTTTGTTTTTCAACCTGCATCTGTGTCTTTGCCTGGCAGAATTAGATAGGGGGAAAAAAAAAAACCATCCTCCAACACACACACCCCAAATTTATTAGTTTTACTTTATTTGTTTGTTGTTTGTTTGTTTTTGGTGCCAGGGATTGAGCCCAGGGGCACTCAACCACTGAACCACATCCCCAGCTCTCTTTAAACTTTATTTTGATACAGAGTCTTGCTTAGTTGCTTATGGCCTCACTAAGTTGCTGAAGCTGGCTTTGAACTTGAGATCCTCCTGCCTCAGCCTCCGGAGCCGCTGAGATTTCAGGTATGTGCCACAGTGCCTAGCTATTTATTTTATATTTTAATACCTTAAATGAGACATAATTTACCTACAATAAGCTTCATCCACTTACTGTGTACACCCAAAGAGTTTCAATGATTGACACAAAAGACCATGAAGGAATAAGAACAAATCCAATGCCAAGCCCATTCCATCAGCTTCCTATAGGTGACTCATTTATCCTATCTATGGCATATTCTATCCCTGCCCAGGTGGCAAGAATTTAACTCACATCTAGACCAAATGGTATTGTGTAACCAGAAAGTCCTGGAATATACCAGCTTTAGGCACAGCTAGAATCAGGGGCTCAAATGATATTGTGGGTGTCCTTTTCTCCCTTTGCTCAGACAAATCCTCTCCCTACAGCTGACAAGATGGCTGCTAGCAGCCAGAAACTGACATTCTGTCTGTGTAGCAACACTGAAGGAAATTTAAAAAAAAAAAAACAACAACAACTAGTCCTCTCTGACAGCCCGAAGAGCCTGACAGTGCAGGCATCTTTGAGTTACACTCATCCTGGATGAGGGAGAATCCACACCAGGGATGTGCTGGAGAGCTGAGCATGCCTGTTTCCTTTCCAGCTCGGCATTCTGAGCTGTCTCATAAGAATGTAGCTTGAAACTGGCCATGGTGGAAGTTATTGACACCCTGGAAATTGTCAAAGGCTACCCAGTCGGGCTTCTCCACCACCCCTACAGGGCCATTTGTGAAACACCCCTGAGTCGGCCATGCCTGAACCAATGAACAGGGGAGAGATTTCTCTACCAAATGGAGGTGGAGGCTGGTCAGACAGCAGCTGAGAGAAGCAGCCCCCTGCTGAGTGCACAAGGCCTACAATGGATTGCAGAAAAGAATACACCTGGGTATCCTCCTCCAGGAACCCAAGGTACCCTGATCAGGCAAGGTTTAACCCATTCAGAGGCAGCCCAGCCAATATGGAGTCTTGCAGAAGAAGGGCTTAGGTTTTGCCCCTCCCCATGGCCTTTCCTCCGTGATCCCCACTCCCAACCCAGCCAGTCACAAGAACTCCCTGAGCTCAGCTGCTCTCCGTGGAGCATTCCAGCAGCCTAGACCCATGCTTTCCAGCTTGTTCAGCTATTTTAAAACAAACCCTCTCCAAGCAGCCCAGAAATGGGGGCTGCGGCTTGATTTGAGGTTAAACAAATAAGTGCCATTTCTCCACTGATGCTCAAGGAACAAAAGATTTCCCAAGGCAAATCCCCAAGCTGCATGCTCCAGAAAAACTACTGCCCCAGATTGCCGGGTTCCAGTCTAGTGCTTTCCGTTTTCAAAGATATCTGGGTTGCGTTTGGCTGCGCTTTACCAAGAGGGCCTAGACCAGTGGCGGTGTGGGCAGCAGGAACGTGGCCTCAGCTTCTGCTCATCCCATCCTGGGCTTTCTGAGCCCAGCAGCCTCCCAGGCCCAGGCTCCTTCCTGGATCCCTTGGAGTGGTGAGGGTCCTTGGCCTGCTAGGAAATGCTCCTGTCCATCTTGAGGGGCCTGGGCCAAACGGCTGGTTGTTTGGGGCAGACTGCTTTTCTTCCTGTGTCTCAAGAATAGACAAGAAGGAGAAAAAGGAAAAAGCAAACACCCATCCAGACAAATCAAACTGCATGGGAGAGAGCAAAGCAGAGCCTCCAGGGATGCAGGAGACAAAAAACGCAAGCAAAGAGTGTTTCTTCCCTTTCTCTCATGAGCCACGTTTGTGTGCCCAAGCCGGGAATACGGACCAACAGTTTGCAGGTCTCCCAACTCTTGGATGTTTCCGTGGTAGAAACAGTAGTGTGCCCCTACAGTCCCAGCTGTGCTGTATGACTCATGTTGACCAATGGAACAGAGCAGCAAAAAGCCCCTGTCCTGTCCTCTAGGGTCTCTTTCCCAAGTGCTGCAACTGTGGAGGAGTGTATTCCAGAAGGTGCAGACACAAGATGGGGAAACTCTCAGCCTTGGTCCCTGAGTGAGTCTGTGGAGGAGGATTGCCTGCTAACCTGCTGGGATGGAAAGCATGAGCAAGACATCAGTTTTCATCCACCATTGAGCCTCCGGGGCTGTTTGTTACTGCAGCATTACTTCACATGTCCTGACCAATTCAGCCTGTGGCACACAGGCTTTGCCATGCCATTCATGGGAGCGATGAGCATGCCAACAGAAAGCTTCCCCTCTGGCCAACAGCCTTCACCCAAAATTTCTTCATCAGTTCAGGGGCCCCTAAGATTTATGGAACTTCTCAGAGGCTCAAGCCTGGTTTGTGCCTCCCTTTGTGTCTCTGCAGTACTCGAGCCCTAACCCAAACATGGTACTCATTCACACCTGGCACTGAAAGGCCAGGAAGCACGGTCACTGATGCCCTCACAGGGCCGGGGAGAGGCTTAATTCCTAGTTTAAAGACAAGAGCACCGAGGCTCAGAAGGTCTAAGTCCACGCTCACATGGCTAATACAGTGCTTAAACTTAGTCTTGTGTTTCAGAATTCTCAAAAGGTAGTGCACACACCTGGCCAGCACCTTAGGCTCTGCATTTTAAAACTCCTCGGGCAATAATTAGGCTAACTTTGAGAATCTGGCACCCCGCTGCTTCCTTCTATCAGCCACCTTCACACATCAGGGGAAAAGAAGCCATGCCCAAAGCCAGGGTGGGGGTGTTTGTGGAGCACAGCACACAGAGACGTGCCCCCTGCCACACTGCTCTTTGTGGCTGAAATTCCCCGCAAGAGCCACGTCTTTCGATTCACCTGCAAATAATCCCAGAATATTTGAGATGTCTTGTGAATTAACTTGGGCTCTTCCTAGTGAGGAACAATTGTGTATCAGAGGCCACTCTGTAAGGGAAGGTTTGTCGGGAAAACTCAGTCAAGAATCAAGACCTGGATTTGGACAAGTAAGCCCAGCTGGGGCTGCAGGTGGTGAGATCCTGGACACAGGAAGAAACTAAGCATCATGGGGCAGAGAGCCGGGTGGGATTGGAGGATGCCCAGGGGACAGAAAGAACTGCAGCTCAAGCCAGGCGCGGTGGCTCACGCTTGTAATCCCAGCACTTTGGGAGGCTGAGGCAGGAGAATCACTAATTCAAAACCAGCCTCAGCAACAGCGAGGCACTAAGCAACTCAGTGAGACCCTGTCTCTACATAAAACACAAAATAGGGCTGGGGATGTGACTCAGTGATTGAGTACCCCGAGTTCAATCCCTGGTACCAAAAAAAAAAAAAAAAAAGAACTGCAGCTCAGACTTCATGCACCACAAAGAGTCAGAAAGAACTGGAGTAAAGTCTCAACCTTGGTACTTACCTCCTGTGCAAACCTGCAGTGTTACTTTGCCACTCTGTGCCTCAGTTTTCTCATCTGTTCAATAGAGCTCATCATTCAATACAGCTAGACGTGGGCTGCTCTAAGAATCAAACACATTCATATTTGAAATAGCACTTACCGATCTTTTACCATGTGCCAGCACAGGTTCTAAGTGCTTTACACATATTAAGTCATCTTCACAGCTACCATAGGATGTGGTTATTATATTACCCATTTTACAAATGAGAAAAAGAGGCACAGAGAGCTGAAGTAACTTGCCCAAGGCTGCACAAAGCCAACAATGTAAACCTAGCGGGCCAAACACCAGAGACAGTGATCCTAATGCTTGCTGGAGCCTGTGGGTGCCTCACTTTATAGGGAGGGATGCAGCTGGAGGAGGGTCAGAGTGGAGCCTGCTGGAGTATGGGGTTCTGGGTAGGGGTCCCTGTGACCTGGGTGGGTCCCAATGCAGACTGAACCAGAGCCATAATTACTATGACCATCACTGAGCAAAGCAGGGAGCATTCTGCAGGTTCTCCCCTCTGCCCCAAGACACTAAATCCTACTCCAAACTCAGGGATGACCACAGGCCCTTCTCCCAATATTCCCATGATGGACACCACCTGGAAGACGGTATTCTTGCTGTACCGTGTCACCAGGCAATTGTCTTGGGGTCAGGGCATTGGCTGATGCTTGCTGATATTCACTTGCTTTGTCTTGCTTCTCTTTCAACAGACTTCAGTGTTGCAAGGAGAGAGTGGAAGCTAGCGCTCACCGTGCAGTTACTCTCGGCAAGAGACTCCATCAAGCACATCTATGTTCCGTGTCTCAAGGGGCTTCCATGTGAAGTTGAGGCTATTGTGTGTCTCACAGATGAGGAAACCAGTACTGGAGAAGTTAAATCACTTCCACATCGCGCAACAGCAGCACAGCACTGCTTTCAACCCTTATCTGTTAGAATCCAAGGCCACATATGAGAAGTTAGGCTCAGCTGAGACTTCCACACCCAATCCCCAAGATAGTTCCCTGTTCCTCAATCATTCCTTCATGTGTTGTTGGGTTTTTTTTTTTTTAAATATTTTTTAGTTGTAGATGGACACAATGTCTTTATTTTATTGCTTTGTATGTGGTGCTGAGGATCGAACCCAGGGCCTCACGCATGCAAGGCAAGCGCTCTACCACTGAGCTACAGTCCCAGCCCCTTGTTGGAGGTTTTTTGTTGTTGTTGCTGTTGTTTGTTTTTTGAGACAGTGTCTCACTGTGTTGCCCAAGCTGGTCTTAATCCTGGGCTCCAGTGATCTTCCCATCTCAGCTCCCCCGCCCAAGTGCTGGGACTCCAAGTGCATGCCATTACTGCACCTGACCCTCTTGAGGGTTTTCAAGTGGCTGCTGCAACGATTGCAAACTGGCCTCAGCATCTTTCCATTCACTGGAGATGGCCGTCTAGATTTATGGTATATTTAAAGAGATTTCTATCCTCTCCAGGTTCTATGTGGGTCAATCATCAGTCTAGGGGATGCTCCTTGGGGTCAGGGGAATTCAGCCTCTTCCTGGGAGAATCCAGCTCTGAGTGTTTCAGGAAATTTCTAACCTGCCAGGTTTCCATGTAACTCATCAGTCAGAGCTGGGGGTTGGGGGGTGCTGAGAGGCTTCCCGTCAGCCCAGGTTTTGTCTTTCACATGAGCCCGAGACAGACAAACCACAGCCACAGACTCGACCAGCTGTGGAAGCATCGAACAGGAAACCCAGAACATCTGGCGCTCCACTTCCTCTGAAGGCTGTGCAAGTCTGGGTGCGTGTGTGGCTGCCTGTGTACACGTCTGTTTTCTCTCCTGCTGTTGGTTAGTGGGACTTGGATGCAGACAGGGTTAGAAACCACAGACCTTGTGGTGACAAGGAAGCCAGACACTGGCTCCCCAACCCTCACAGCGCGCGCCCAGCTCCCCAGACAGTAACCCAGGCAGGATCTGGCCCAGCCTCCCAAGCTGCCCCACAACACCAGGCCCATGGTTAAAGTCAAGTCACTGTGCAGTTGAAGAAGGGGAATCTTTTCCTTTTGGATTTTGGTGGTTTCAGAGCAGCTGTCTGGGATGTGGTGAGAAGGTTCTGCTTAAACATAACTCGGCCTCAGCATGTAGACCAAAAAGTAGCATCTGAATAAAAGCTGCATTTACACCAATTTGCAGAGAATCTGTGAGTGACCAGTGGGGCTGGTCAGGGGGCTGTGTACCCACTAGTGGTGCTGTCCTCTGTGCAAGCAGGGAGATACAGTTTGATGATTATTTATTTTTCCACCCCACCCCCAAGCTTTTAACAGGAAGAAATATAAGGAAGTGGAAAGAAAAGGCATGAGGTTTAACTCTCATATTACTCTTAAGAGGTAGGCATTATGTCCCTTTTTAAGAATCATGAAACTAATACACAGAAGGAGTTGTAACTTGCCCAGCAAGTAAGAAGCAGGGCCAAGGTTCAGACTCAAGTTGATTCCTTCTAGACCCTAAATCACACTCTATTCTTTCAATAAGCAGTAATAACCCATGCTTAGCACACTGCTAGTGTTAAATAAATGCTTCTTGAATTAATCAGTGAAATGTGGTATCTGTCACTGGTGGCAGAGTGTGCCATCCACCCAGCACCCAATCAATCAACGTCAGTGAATGAGTACGCAATTGAGCAAAGGAATTTTGAGTTTTAGAAGAGCCGCGTTTCTCTTTTTTTGGAGGTCTTTTACTTAACTGGATTCTGGCTCAAAATCTTATAGAGGGAGAAAGCGCCACAGGCAGTCAGTCAACAGAAGTCGCTGGTCCCAGCACGTAAAAGCTCAACTCCTTGACTCGGAGCCGCACTTCTCAGGTCCTCAGCTGGAGTCTGGTTAACAGACTCCACAACCAGGGCTAAAAAGCATGGTTACTGATCTCTCCCGCGCACAACACAGGCGCACCAGTTCAGAAAGGAGACAGCAAGAGGAAGCTCGTGGGCAACAGCAATCTTACCAGTCCCGGCACGTTCGGACTGGTAAGCGGCATTACAGGCGCAGGGGGGAATGCGCGGGGTGCAAGTGAAGGAAGGCCTGCTCCTGCTCCTCGGCTGCCCCGAGAAGCCAGGCAGAAACCGTGGCCTCTCGGATAAGCTCTCTGGCTAAGATTAAGGGACGGCAGGAACGAACCGCCAGCTTCGAACCCAAGCCCAGGCAGTCGAAGATGCACACGTGCGCCAGCCTGAGGCTGCACATGCGCAGCGTTCCTTCACACCTGCCTCGGCTGGGGCGGGGCTCGCTTCACGCCCACGCTGCGGGACGTGACGTCATCCGTGAGCGCCTCCGGCGGCCCAGAGGCCCTGAGCCCGGACAGGCGTGGGCGTTGCTGTGGAGACGGTGCGTCGAGCCCCGCCCCCGACACGGGATTGGAGGAGAACTGGCCGGCGACGCGGTGGGGTTCGAAGGCGCGCGGGAGACGCTGCGGCGGCGCGGTCGGCGGAGGTGGCCGGCAGCGGGACGTGGTCCGTCTGCAGGGACTGGTGAGTCCGCAGAAGCCCAGAGTCAGAGCCCAGAGTCGTTGCGAGGGCCTTCCTGACCTGAGGTACTGAACATTGGACGACTCCGTTCAGATAAAACCTCCAGCTGCCCTAGATAGGGTTCCGTGTGAGGCAGGAGGCCCCAGTACCTACGATGACCACTTAGGTAACTTTGGGGTGAGAAGGAAGACCAGACTAATGCCAGAAGGTAACAACTTTTTTGAGTCCTGTTTACTTCACGACAGGATCTTTCCTATCCGTATATAAATGTTATTTGTGTTCCCAAGAAACCCTTTTCGTGACTCCATCCCCACCCGTCTCTCTTTTCCTGAATGTCAGTAACCCCTTGAAAGAGTATATTCGCACTCCAGCTCTCTCCTCCACTCTCTTGAACCCTCTCCTGGCACACTTTCAGTGTCTTCCCAGCCCTGGTCTTGCGTGTTCTATCAGCGACATTTGATAGTTTCTCATCACCTCCTCCGTGGAACTTTTTTCACTTGGTTTTTGGAATTGCACGCTCTTGATTTTTTCCTCCACCCCTGGCCCCTGCTTCTGTCTTGTTTGCTGGTTCTACCTCTTTCCCCTGACTTCTAAATGTAGCAGTGCCCCCAGCACTGGCTTCTTGGACTTTTCTTTCTTTTCACTTAATCTCCTGATAATTTTATCCTGTTTTGTGGCTCTAAAGACAATCTGTATGCTGATGATTTCTGTTTACCTTCAGCTTAAAATGCTTCCTTAGAGAATGATTCTTCCATCTTTCCAGATTCTCAGCTTCCAAACCTTGACCACTCCTTCGTCCCATATCCAATCTGTCAGCAAATCCTATTGTTTTTTTCTTCAAAATGTGTCCAGAATAAGGGGCTGGAGGTAGCTCAGCAGTAGAGTGCTTTTCTAGCATGCATGAGACTCTGGGTTGGATCACCAGCACACCCAGCCTCACCTGACACCATCTTAGGACAAGCCCCTATCATCTCTCACCCAGATGATTGTACTTGCCTCCTAACTGGTTCCCCTGCTTCTACACTTGCCCCTCCCCCACCCCAAGTTTGTGTTCGCATACCAACCTAAGTAATTCAGTCAGGTTATATCATGTGCCTTTTCTATAAAAACCTTCCAAAGGTTTCCATCTTACTCAAGTAAAAACCAAAAATTTACCACAGCCAGAAATGTCCTACAGGACCAGGCTCCTAGAACCTGTTTGGGCCTCTCCTTAACTCCCTTGATTGTCTAACTCAAGCTGCATTGACCATTTGCCAGACTGGCTTCTGCCTCCAAGACATTGAACTTACTCTTACCTCTGCACATAACTCACTTTCACCCCCAGACTCCTTCCATCACCTTCAAGGCTTGGCTCAAACATTTCCTGCTTTTAAATTGCAAATTGGACTCCCTCAAGCCTATATTCCTATTTTTGCTCCATTATGTTTATCACCTGCATATATATATATATATGCATGTACATATGTAGTGCAAAATATATACAGTCATGTCAGTAAATAAAACGTATATGTTCTAGGTGGGTGTGGTGGTGCACACCTGTAATCCCTGCAGCTGGGGAGCCTGAGGCAGGAGGATCACGAGTTCAAAAGCCAGCCTTAGCAAAAGTGAGGCACTAAGCAACTCAGACCCTGTCTCTAAATAAAAATACAAAATAGGGCTGGGGATGTGGCTCAGTGGTTGAGTGCTCCTGAGTTCAATCCCTGGTACCAAAAAAAAAAAAAAGGTATATGTTCTGAAAAATGTATCATTAGGCAACTTTGTCAGTGAGCAAACATCACAAAATGTGCTTACACAAAGACAGCTATGACATCACTAGACAAAGTTTTGGGGGGGTGCTGAGGTTGTGGCTCGGTGACAGAGCACTTGCCTCGCACATGTGAGGCACTAGGTTCAATCCTCAGCACCACATAAAAATAAATAAACAAAATAAAGACACTGTCCATGTATAACTAAAATATATTTTAAAAAAAAAGTCTTAGGGGGCCACCTTCTTGCCATGTCCTCACAGTCTTTGCTCTGCTTATACTCACACCCATTGTGTCTCTCTGGTATCCTAATCTCTTATAAGGACACCAGTCAGATCAGACTCTGATGACATTTCTCCGTATTTCTTTTTTCTATTGGGTCAGAGCCTTGCCATGTTGCCCAGGTTGGTGTTGAACTGCTGGGCTCAAGACATCCTCCTGCCTGAGCCTGCTGAGTAGCTGGGACAAGGATGCAGGTGTGTACTACTGCACCCGGCTTGACAGCCTCATTTTAATGTTACCTTGTTAAGGCCCCATCTCCAAATGCAGTCACCTTCTGACATACTGAGGATTAGAGCTTCAGCATATGAGTTTAAGGG
Source organism: Xerus rutilus (assembly GCA_028644305.1). NCBI lineage: Eukaryota > Metazoa > Chordata > Mammalia > Rodentia > Sciuridae > Xerus > Xerus rutilus. The sequence continues at coordinate 5,736,200 of CM053400.1, forward strand.
GAGACAGAGCATGATTCAGTTCACAACATTTAGATCCAAAGGAAGTGTGGAAAGGACAAGTGGAACCTTCCAGGCGGAGGAAATAGCATGTGCAGAAATTCTACGTCTGGAAGGAGTGTGACAAGTTGGAAGAAACAAAAGGCTAGTATGACCTGAGCTCAGAGCAAGGGGTCTTGGTAAAAGCTATGTTGTGGGCTGGGCAGAGAACAACTAGCGCAGGGCCTTGGAGGCCACCTAGAGCTGTTATTAGGAGTGATGTGGTCACAGTTGTCTTATAAATGGGCACAGTGGCACATGCCTATAATCCAGCTAGTGGGATGGCTAAGACAGGAGGATTGCAAGTTTGAGGCCAGCCTGGGCAACTTAGCAAGACACTCTGTCAAAAAAGGGGGTGTAAAGTGCTTGCTTAGCATGTGCAAGGCCCTATTCCATCCCCAGCACCAAAGAGAAGTCTTATGAAAAGATTACTATGGCCACAAATGGGCCGGAGGGAAGCTACCCTGGTCCCAGAGGTAGCATGACGACGAGGATCATGTGACAGTTTTGGTGCCGCACTTGCAGCAAGGGCTTCTTATTGCCAAGGAATAATCTTCCTAAAGGCCCCCTGACATGTTTGGGGGAAGGATGGAGTGAAAAGGAGGCCCGGAAGGCTTGATCAACTGAAGTGATCAGCAAAAGCAAGACAATACTGAGAATGAGCCTCCAGAACACTGGCTGCTCCGTATTTGGAGGTGCCAGGTATGATATACTTTAGACACACGTGATTGCTGATTTAAACAGAAAGTCTCAGATGAGAGGAATGCAAAAGAGAAGATGTAGATAGAGCAGTGAAACCCTTAGCCCATGCGGCTGTGTTCTGGCAGCCCAAATACCACAGAAATTATGTGACAGAAGGAGTGCTTATCTTTATTCCTTTTCAAGTTCAGCTAAATGTTCTCTTGCATTTCCCATGGGGTGCTGAAGAACTCCCAAAAGACTGAGGCAGAAGGAGTGATGGGGGTCATCTCCTGCAGATTCTCACTAAAGGTGCCAGTGGGCAACCAGAAGGGTCCTCACTTCATTCCTGGAATTCAGGTCTGGAGGTGGAGCCTGATGGGTGCTCCCACCTGCTCCACCTTGAACAGTGACTCTACCTTTGGTAGTTTCATGCAACAAAGTTTCAGTGCCTCTTCCTGTTGAAAGAAACCATAAAAATGTTTCATCCCAATGAACAGAACACCCTGCCTATCTCCTCCACACCCTCGGAGGAAGGTGTAAGGCAGCCCACCCTGGTTTTGAACAGAATTAACTCTTAGAATCTTCTCTGTAATGTTAGGCCAAATCTATCAAAAGCCCTGTTCTTACAAGATGTAAGTCTGGCCTTCAGGACCTGTAAAGTCCCTGCTTCCTCCCCTTTTGGGCATCACATGCTTGACAATAGCTGCATAGTACCTTTCTGAAGCCTCCCAAGTCTTCTGTTCCCAAACGGAACACCTTCCCTTCCCCCAAATAGTGTATCATTTTCAAACAGTGCTTTTATAAATATACTTGTTTATAAATCTTTTCGTATTTGTCTTTGGATACATTTTTATAAATGAAACTTCTTGGACAAATGGTGCATTTTAGAGTTTTTGCAGTATGTTTCTAGATTACCCTCCAGGAAGGGGGATCTTGTTATACGCCCACAAGTGATTTACAAGAAAGCCTGTTTCCCCACACTGTAGCCACCAGCTTGGGGAATTTTCATTCTTTTAATCATTGCCAATCTGATGGGAGAAAACAGTTATCTCATGGTTGCTTTAATTCGCATTTCTTTGATTATGGGTAGGGTTGGACATGTTTCCCAAGCACATCCTACACTTTTGCAATCAAGTTTTGGAGCTAAATGCAGGACCTTACATGTATTCCTGTTAAAATTTATCTTGTTGGAGTCAACCAATCATTCCTTGCTGTTGAGATAATTCTGGATCCTGATTCTGCAGTTCCAACATATTGGCCTGCCTTCCCAGACTGGTGTTATTTGCACAGTTGATAAGCAGTTATCTTTGGCCTCATCCAAGTTGTTGATAGAATGTTAAAGAGTTTAAGGCCAAGGACAGAACTGCTTGGCAGGCCACCAGAGAATGCCTTGGGATGACACTGTCCCATCTGCTGTCACAGTTCCACCTCACTGTGTTCAGGAGTCCTGGGCGGTGTCAGGAACTTTCACCGGGACATAGGGCCTGGCCGAGGATTCCAGCCCTGGCATTAATCAGCTGCGTGGCATTGCACCAGTAGTGCCACATTCCACAGATGTCCCTTCAAGCTCCAGCAGCCTGTTTTTCACTGTTCTGTCCATAGGGGTTTTATGAGAGACAAACTATTGTTAAAAGGCATGGCACTCTGGCAAAGTGCTCACCCCATATACAACATCTAGTGAAACCATCCACATCCCTTGGAGCCTGGAGGTTGGAGGTTCACACACATGTCACCAGTCACTGGATAGTTTGGATTGTCTGTTCCATAATTTTTCCCGGGATCAACTCTAAGCTCATTGGCCTTCAGTTTATCCAATTCATAAATTTTTGGAATCTAGAGGATTGGTCTTGATCCTCCATGATTCCTCACAGCACCCCTGCCAATGCTCATCAGTTCTACCACCCAGGCTCAATGTTCTTTCAGATCAAGAAGGGGACAGCCACTGGGAATGCGTCCTCTCCTCTAGGCAAGGACAAGGCCAGGTGCTAGGAGGAGGGTTTGTTGATAGCAATGACAGCGTTCAAAGTAAACAGGGAGAACAGCTTCATCTGAGGGGGAAAATGCCAGCTGCTCATGAGCTGAAGAAACAAGAGGGATGTGTGCCATCTCTTTAGTTCTGGGCATAACCCAAAAAATGAGCATCAGCAGAATTACCTCCAGATGAAAGTGACGGCACCTTACAGAAGCCTCCTTTGAATTACATCAACATCAAAGTCAGACAAGACTGTCCTAAGGAAAGAGCAGTAAACATTAACTGCATGTAGCAGATCAAGACACTGAAAGAGGGATTAGGTTACTGATTTAAGTAGCAGTGACATCCTCACCACTCTGGTCACCTGGCTTCTTATCATCATGCCTGGGATGTAGTTAGGGATTTATGCCTAATACAGTTAGCAGTAAATGATGCACAGATGGCCTTTCCATTGTGTCTGTTCTTGCTTATTTGGGTGAATAATAATAGTGATAATGGTAACATGCTGCCTGGTTTGCTTGGTGGTGTCCCCTGAGCAGCTCACACTGACTGGACAGTATGGTGTTGGGGGCAGGCTTTGGGTTGCTCCCTCAGAAATGGGATTAGGTGCCCTTATGAAAGGCTTGAGGGTGTGAGTTCAGCCCTCCTTCCCTTCTGCCCCGTGGGAATGCAGCAAGGAGCCCTCACCACACACCAATACTGGTGCCTTGAGCTTGGTTTCCCAGCCTCCAGAACTGCAAGACATAAGTTTCTACTCTTTACAAATTACCCAGTATTTGTATTCCCAATATTATCTTCTAGTTGCTGTTGGTATTTTGCTAAAGCAGCACAGACATAAGCTAGTACTTACTGAGCTCTTAGTATGTGCTGGCAGGAGGCTTTGTGTGGATGACCCTTCAATCCTCACAGCTCCCCTGAGAGATAGGTGCTGCTCTCATCCTGTTTTATATAGGAAATAGAGGCACAGGAGAGAGGCAGGGTGAGCTGAGGGCTTGCACTCAGGCAGTCTGGCTGTGCAGTTGGGACTCTGAATGAGAGCGTTCTACTGCTTCTATGTGTAAATGAGGCAAGAAAGGAATAGCTGGAGATTATTTCTCCCCAAAATTGTGAAACTGCATTGCAAACAGTGACCTCAGTTAGGATGGAGCATAAACTAACTCACCTCCCGAACAAACCATGTGGCGAGGAAGGACTGAGAAAGGGCAGGCAAGTGTGAGTGGCCTGCACCCCGGGTACACAGCCACTGAGCAACCCCAAGTGGACTGTGAACACCTAGGGTGGGTGTCTCAAGGCAGAACGCACAATGTGGCTGAGCCTGGCCAAGATGGTCTCATGAGACAGCACCTCACCCTACAGCCCTGCCCCCTGACAGTCCCTAAGCCTGGGCACGGGGACCGCTGACTCACAGGACAAGCGGCAGATGCAGCCGGGACGCAGCGCCAATCAAGGCTTCCCTCTATTGTCTTCCAGTTGCTAGACTACACTGCTTTCCAGTGTGTTATTTGGAATCTACAGACTAAAATGTAAGTAAAGCATTTTAATACAAATCATCTCAACCGCAACAAGGCAATTGGCCTCTGATGAGATTGGCAAGAAAAGATAATGAACTCATTCCGATTGACATATTGAGAGATTCTCTTGCCAAGTCCAGCTGGCAGCTTCATAATTATGGAAAGGTCCACGTTATTTCCACTCCACCAGGGTTAGGCCTGCTGGTTTCTGATTCAGTGTTTACTTCATGAATGAGGTCAGTTCCTAGCACAGCTGGGGTTCAGCACAGGAATGGAGCTGCTGGTCAGCGGACAGGGCCCCACTGCAATCTGGCCCTTGTGTGTCTGACCTCAGGGCCACCTGCCTGTCCCACCCAGGTTAGCCACTCTCCCCTGGAACTTTCTGGGGCCCGGCTCTTTTCCCTGCTCCCTGCAGAAGCAGAGCCAGCCAGCCTGCAGCTTTGGCACAATGAAATCCTGTCCACATTTCCCACAGCACAGCTCCTCCTCCAACCTGCCCTCTTGGTATTGCCACATCTTGCCCTTGGGCCACCCCCTCATGGGCTGCAGAACTGCCAGGAAATGGGGTATGGTTGTTTATTTTTAATTATTTATTCCAGGATGGTTCCACTTGGGTGGTGTGAGAGTGACTCAGTGCAGTGGAAGCCACCTCCAAAGGTAGAGGTGTCTCACAGGCCAGTGTCCTCCGGGCCACCCCCGCACACCAGCAAAAACAAACCACAAAAGCTCAAAACACTCATTTTGCCAGGCACGGTGGTGCACGCCTGTAATTCTAGCACTTTGGGAAGTTAAGACAGGAGGATTGCAAGTTCAAAGCCAGCCTCAGCAACAGCGAGATGCTATGCAGCTCCGTGAGACCCTGACTCTACATAAAACACAAAACAGGGCTGGGGATGTGGTTCAGTGATCAAGTGCTCCTGAGTTCAATCCCCGGTTATCCCACCACCACCAAAAAAAAAGAGCACCCATTTATGGAGTGATGCTCTCTCTGGGTCTACAGACGTGCCTGGGGAAACTGTTGAGGACGAGGGGAGAGGTGGCACTCCACAGCAGTGACAAAGGACTTCAGAGGCAGCAAGGAGCTGAAGCAGCACTGACCTGCAGTCTCGTTACTGAGCCACAGTACAGGACAGTGGCAGCGAGGAGGCATGTGGTGAGTCTAAAGTGGCTCTGCCTCAGTGCTGGCCGCACCTCCTTCCTCTCAGTATGGTAAGTTCATAGGAAGCTAAGTGACAGGGATCCACTTTGGATCCCAAAATAATAGTTGGCATCAGATGCTGTCATGGTTTTACCTAAGTTCTGAAAAGTGCCATGGGGGTAGGGGGCGGTCTCTGAAGGAGGAAGTGGCTTAGGAGCAAGAGGGTCATTCACAAGCTCACAAAACACTTTTTCAAAGCTACCTGTTTCTCCACATGCATCAGGTAGAGAGTGTGGTGCTAAGGTCCCGCCTGGTCTCCTAACAGCCCCATGGCTACTGATGTAAACCCAAGTAAAAAGGCCATCGCCGGATGCCAGCACCTTGATTTTGGACTTTCCAGCCTCTGAAACTCTGGGAAATTGATTTCTGCTCATTGTAAACTACCCAGTCTCAGGTATTCTGTTACAGCAGCACAGAATGGACTAAGACACATTCCATCTTCAAAAACATCAGAAGAGGGCTGAGGCTATAGCTCAGTGACAGAATGCTTGCCTAGCATGTGTGAGGCACTGGGTTCAATCCGTAGCACCACATAAAAATGAAACAAATGAAATAAAGGCATGCTGTCCATCTACAACTCTTTAAAAAAATCCAGAAGCATATTCAGGGGAGACAATCATTTGAAAAGATTATGAGATGCTATGACTGTGGCCATGTTGATGAAACAGGCTGCAGAATCGACAGCAGGGAGCCTGTGTTTGGGTAAGTATCAGGAGAGGTCCCGTGGAGCATCTTGGGTCTGGATCGGCATGTGAGTCCTGAGGAAGGTGTTTTCATAGAACTGCACAGCAGATTCTTCGGCTCCTACGGGGATGCTGGGTGCCAGCTCTCAGGGAGGGAAAGGCACTCTGAGATCCCCTGGGCCCCTGGAGAGTTTGGATGAGAGTGGCAGAAGGCAGAGGGCAAGATCGGGGCAGAGAGACAGGCTGAACCATCTTTGTAAGGGACCCACTCCTGCAGTGACAGCGCTGACCCATTGTGGAGGCAGAGCCTTGTGACAACGCCAGCACAGGTCCCGCCTTGCAGCACCTCTCACTGGGGACCAAGCCTCCTCACAGACTGGAGGACACGTCAAGACCACAGAAGGCTCTAGGCAGAGCTTGTTCTTCACCCTCTGCCCTCTTGACTGTAGCCACATTGGCCACCCTGCTGCTGTTTCACACACTAGCCACAGGGCCTTGGCACATGCCAAGCCCTTCACCTGCATCACTCTCCTGGGTCACCCATGTGGCTTCCTCGCTCCCGTCCTCTCAGTCTTTACTCACATGCCCCTTTCCACTGAGGCCTTCCTGGCTACCCTCTGCCTGCCCCATGCCCGTCCCCCTCCACACGTGATTTCCTCCTTTCCCCCTGTCTGAAACAGCTCCTACACCTCTCACTCCGTACCTGCCTCCCCCGCTGGAACATGAGTGCCGCGTGGGCAGAGTTGACTCGCATTTCCTGCCATGGTGCAGTGCCCAGCGGTGCCTGGTGTGGTCACTCTGTAGTACTTCCTGAGTGTCCACAACACACCAGGCATTGGCCTAGACGCTGGGCACTCCTACAAGTTTCTCCAGTGATTAATTCACTCTACTTTTAGAACCTAAGTTCTGTACACTCAAGGTGGCCACTGTGTCTTCTGATTCCTCGAGTAGATTCGAGGAGCTGGACAAGGACTCCATGCCTGTGCCCCCCGCCCTCCACCTCGCCACCCCTCTGATTCCTGATTCCTCATAACCACTTTCCCTGGAGATATGGCAAAGCGGGACCATTTGGAGGAAGAACGGGCTCCTGCGACTTAGGAACACAGGTGTCTGTGCTGCTCGGGCCCGTTGGTCTTGCATTTTTACCCACCCAAGGTGGGGGATACACCTGAAATGCCGTTGGCCTCCTCTGCTTGCTTGCAGAGCCATGCAGCTGGCAAGCTGGCTGCAAGGCCACCGCCTGGGTTTCCAGAGAGAACTGGCAATCTGACAGCTACGGGAAGGGGCGGGAGCTGCACACGGTCAGCAGCCTGACTGGAAAGTGTGTGTAAGGGACACCTGGAGGAAGCACGGCCTCATTCCCTTCCCCACCTAACATTACCCCAGTCGCCACTCTGCTGGTCCTGGGTGTCACCTACTCCAGAGACATAATAGGCACAGGCTCCCCACAAGTTTACAATTTGAAAGTTCATGGGGGTTCTCCCAACAAATCCAAACTTCTCTCATTTGAAAAAGTCCTTTATGAGCTTGTGAGTGACCCTGAAGTAACCTCTCTATTCCTGTTTGAAGGGGAAATATTTCCAGGTCAGAGAGGCTGGTGTACCGAGACCTGGCATATATAAATTCTTGACTTTGCCTCCTAAGCTCCGGCCATTGAGTTTGTGTGGGTCACAGTCACAGAAGCAGACCTTCAGAAAAGACATGACAAATCAAGAGCTTTATTATTTGCCCCATTAAGTATTTTGAAACCAAAGTTTCCACATTTTTAAGAGCTGGATGTCATAAAATTCCCATGTATAATTGCATTTTGCAAAACAGTCCTTGTGTGTGTGTTTTGGAATGTGGGAAGTTTAGCATATAACTTAGAAAATAAACTCCTAAACTTGAAATTTGAGATGCCCAGGCAGAGCAGGCCACAGAGCTGCAGCGTTTGCTGCAATGAATTCATGGGATGTTGAGACTGCCCAGAATTGTCTGAAAGTCAAATGTTAGTCTTCTATAAAGAGCCCGGACCTCAAAGTGCCAGCTGTTGTTATTCTAAGTGCAATGTAAGCAGGTTTCTATTTAAAACACTCACACCTGGTACTTGAACATCTCTCATTTTCCAAAGGGTCCCTGGGATTCTTTTCCGTGTCAGTCAGAACCCAGCCTGGGCCATGAAGAGAAAGCCATTTATAAAAGTCATTTCTAAAAAGAGCAGGAAGGTTGTGGTCTTTCGCCTTTGCTGCTGAAACTGGGCTCAGATGGAGACAGGACGAGCCCTAGACACGGTGTTGGGATGCAAGGCAGAGAGGGGAGTTTGAGGAGGGCGGAGCCTTCCTGGTTTTCAAGTTAGACACTGGGCCTGTGTCCTCACTGAGTGCTCTGGTGAGGCCCTGACACCCTGGGGCCCAGCACGCCTGATCTGTCACCCTCAGCTGCCTCTGGGGAGAGAGGGACTCAGGAGAGGAAGGAGAACTTCAAAGAGAAGCAGGAAATGGGGAAACGGAGGGGCATGTAGCAAAGGTAACCCGAGGAGAGGCTCGAGTATGGCAGGGTGTCAGGAGACAAGCCCACAGTCTCTGCTGTCCACAGCATCCCCAACTGTCCTGAACTGAGTGAGAAATGACGAGGCTAAGATAACCACCACTGAGGTTTGAGGACTCTTGAATTTTCTTCCTGTGTTTCCCAGTTGTGTGAAAGTTCTGGCTTCTGACCTGAGAGCACCCCCACCCCGGCACAGCCAGTCTCAGAGGGACAGGGGCTGCCCTTGAATGACATAGGCAGGACAGAAGTGCCCAGAGTTTTGGAGGTGGTCAGCCCAGAGCAAGGCCATTTTTGTGCACAGGAGCTTTTTGAGGCATTTTTAGCAGATATAAGGACGTTGGACAGAGAGGAACAAATTCCAGAGATTCTTCACGTGCAAGTGGATATTTCCTCTGAGAGTTTCTAGACTAAATAACACTCCTGTGTCTAGGGTTCGGCATGCACTGCTGAGCTGGCAGTGTTCTCTGTGCAAGGGTGAGCGCTGGAGCCTGGTAGCTGCCGAGGGGCTGTGTGCAGAGGAAGGTGAAGTTGTGAGCATCAGGTCCTCTCTGGGAGGACACGGGTGCTGCCCTCCCTCTGCCTGCCCAACATCCACTTCAAACATGGAGGAAGAATTTGTTGTAGACCTTGGAGACAAAATAGGCTGGACTTCCAAGAATAAATATACCCAGGCCTGTTAACACATTTTTACTTATATACGTACATGTGAATTTAAATAGGCCTAACTTGTTAGTGCAGCTTTAGGTTCACAGCAAAATGGAGCAAACAATAGTGGCAGCATCCATGTGCCCCCAGCCTCGTCCACCATCAACGTGCTGCACCAGAGCAACGCAGTCATCGTGCACTTACAGCCACGAAACCATGTGGACGCGGCACTGTCACTCGAACTGCAAACTTTATATCAGGATTCAAGCTTTGTGTGAACCAACCATTCCAAGGGTTGTTTTTTTAAATATATTTATTTTATTCTAATTAGGTTTACATGACAGCAGAATGCATTTTGATTCATTGTACACAAATGGAGCACAACTTTTCACTTCTCTGGTTGTACACAATATAGAGTTGCACCATATGTGCGGTCATCCATGAACCTAGGGCATTGTTGTCCATCACATTCTACCATCTTTCTTGTCCCCATGTCCCACCCCCTTCCCTCCTTCCCCTTTGACCAAAGTTCCCCATTCTTCCCATGCCCCCTCCCACATTATGGATCAGAATCCACTTATCAGAGAGAACATTTGGCCTTTTGTTTTTTGGGATTGGCTTACTTCACTT
>CM053400.1:5755712-5782402 GCA_028644305.1 Xerus rutilus
ACACAAAAATAAAACGCTCATACCCATTAGCAGTCACTCTCAGTCCCTCCTCCCCCAGTCCCTGACAGCCACTAATCTGCTGTCTGTCTCCATGAAGTTGCCTGTTCTGGCCATCTCACAGAAATGGAATCATCAGACATGGGTCTTTGGGTTTGGCTTCTTTCACTGAGCAAATGTTTTCAAGCTTCATTCAGGTCGAAGCAGACATCTTAACAACATTGAGTTCTTACTGGATTATCCTGCAGAAACTGCTCTTTAGAATAAAACCCCTGAAGGCACCTTTTATTTATTTATTTATTTTTATATATATATATATATATATTTTTAGTTGTTGATGGAGCTTTATTTGTATTTATTTGTATGTGGTGCTGAGAATCGAACCCAGTGCCTCACGCATGCGAGGCACGCGCTCTACCACTGAGCCACGACCCCAGACCCTGAAGGCACCTTTTAAAACATATATTTAGGGCTGGGGTGGTGGCTCAGTGGTACAGCGCTTGCCTCGCATGCGTGGGAGCACTGGGTTCGATCCTCAGCACCACATAAATAAGTACAATAAATAAAATAAAGGTATTGTGTTCATCTACAACTAAAAAATTTTTTAAAAACTATGTTTGCAGCTGAGCATGATGGCACACACCTGTAATCCCAGCGGCTTGGAAGTCTGAGGCAGGAGGATCGCAAGTTCAAAGCCAGCCTCGGCAAAAGCAAGATGCTAAGCAACTCAGTGAGACCCTGTCTCTAAATAAAACACAAAATAGGGCTGAGGATGTGGCTCAGTGGTTGAGTACCCCTGAGTTCAAACCCCGGTACCAATATATATATTTATTCCTCCCCAAAGAAAACCATGTGATTAGCTTCCAGACAGCTGGCTCTGGCTAGCTAGAGTTGGTGTGAACATCCAGCTGTCGAGCTGATGGCAGGCTCAGAGGTGGTGCCCGCAAGCCGACTCTGTAATCGGAAGTGTTCACGTCCTTTGTAGGTAAGCTAGTGCTGCAGGATCTGGGGGCTTGTGCAGAAGTTCTTCAAATAATCAGCCCACTGGCATCACCTGCCTCCTGGCCAGGCTAGGGAGGTAGCCTCTTCTGCAGGTCCCCACAGTGTCCACCCCACACACAGGGCCCCTGTGCCCCAAGCCCCCTTCACTGGAAAGTCATCCGGAGGCCTTCCTGCCCCAGTCTATCCCCTGTATAGATCAACCCCAGCAAGTTTACCCAGCTTTCCTGGGGACACACCGAGAGTGCTGACCAGGAGCTCCAGGCTCCTTCCCCTCTGGGCATCCCTTCCCACCAACATGGCCTACTGCATCCAGCTTCCTTGGGCCTTTCAGCACAGCCTGGGAACATTCAGTCCCAGGCAAACCGAGATGGTTGGACCCACTGCCTTACCCTTCCTGCCCTTCTCCTCCACCAACCAATCAATAAAACAAGATAGAATGAAATCTAAAACAAAAGGCAAGGTTTGGTTAAACCAAGACTGCATCTGCTCTCTGGCCTGCCTGCTGGGCTGACCCAGCACCATCTTTCGTTTCCTTCTGCCCAAGGAGCCGCCATGCCTCCTTTGCCACCGTGACCTCCCAGGGCCAGCACTGACACTCGGCCTGGGGAGGGGATGCCGTGCACACTGCACACGGTGAGGCCTGAGGCGCAGCCAGCAGCAGCCGCTAACTCTGGCTGCCAGATGGCCGAGCGCTCCTCTGGTTATGATTAGGTGGCAGACGGCACTCGGAACCGAGCAGGCAGATGATGAAAGCCGTGAAAAGAACATTGTTATACGAGTTTTCATAGTTTCCCAAGTAAATATTACGCTCACTGCTGCTTGGATTACTAAAGCCTTGGAAGTGACGGCTGAAATCTGTTCCCAAACAGACTCCTGGTTTTCTCTGTCACCTAGGCACTCAGCCTTGTTGTCGGATTGTTTTGCTGGGCTCGCCGGTGCTCCCCGCTCAGTGCATTCCCTCAGAGTGATCTCCTGGCACCTCCCAGCCTGGACTCTGCAGCCACCTCATTTCCCAGCTCTTCCACGCCAGCTCCTGGTCCAGCAGGCAGCTTGCCCCAGGCAGGTGACCCAAAGGTCCCCCGGTACAGCTGCAGTAGGGGGAGCACTGCTAAGCCTCTCCAGAGAGACCTGCTCTGAAGGGGCAAGTTCGGGTAGAAGCCAAGGACCTGCTGCCTGTGGCCCCGCACCACAGCACTTAGCCTCTTCCATGGGCAGAGAAAGTACCCGGCCCCATGGCCCTTGGGTCTTCACTCTTTATTACTGCTTATAAAGCTAGTAAACAGATGGTTTGGTTTAGAGAAAATATGCAGTCAGCCTTATTAAAAAGAGAAAGGAAGGAGCAGAAGAATGAGAGGGAAAGGAGGGAAGGGGAGGCAGGAGGCTTGTATAACAGCAAGCTCAGCGACAGCTCGTAACCCCAGCGCCGCGGGCTCCGCGTGTGTCTTGGGCTGGGGTTATGTCATCCCACCATGTCCCCATGTCACAAACAGCTCAGAGCCCATCAGGTGGAAAACAACCCCACCCCCACCCCAGCCCCTTTCCTATGCCGAGTCTGAGCATGCACGTGACATGCTGGTAAGATGAGCTTGGTGGCACTTGGGGTCAGAGGAAGCATTTGTGGGCCATCTTTTGAGGAGGCTGGTCACGCAGTAGATGGCCATGGAGATAGAGGAGAGGAGAGGACCAGCCGCCTCCAAGATCTTTCTGGACTAAGAGGCACTAAGACCAGGAATTTCCCGCAGGAATAGGGAGAGGGGCAGGGACTTTGTTGTGAACCTGGTAGTGACTGCATCAGAATGGAGCTGCCAGATCACCTGCACCCTAAGAGGCTTCCCTCCAGGAAAAGGCACAGGACAGCAGGCTCCTGATAGGACACAGACTGACAGAGTGGGCAGGGAGAGGGCAAAGATGCCCCCTCCACACCAGCGGTACCCCTTCCTCACCTTCAGCATCTCCCAGAGGAAAAAGACGGGGGCCAGGATTCAGTGTAGGTGTGAGTGGAGCCCAGAGAAGAAGAAGGAATGCCCTGCATCTGAGGCAGAGCAGCCACGAGGCTAAAAGAAGCAAGTGTCACTTTTAAGGATCTAGAAAAAAACCAGAGAGCAAGGAGCCCTGGGCACAGGTCCTACAACAGATGGCCATAGGCCTCTGTCTCTTCCTCTTTCTGTAAAGCCACACCAACAGAAATCAGAAGAGGGGACACCACAGCAATGGGAAGGAGGCCATGAGGCCCACAGGAAGTGCAGTGTCCTTCAAGATCAACCCAAAGCAGAAGAATTGCCTAAGGTGACACTCTGGGATGTATCCCACCCCTGTGCCTGGTGGTAATGCTCAGACGGAGTCTGCCACAAAGTGTGTGCCGAAATCAAGAGTGAGCTACAGAAGATTCTGTATGCCTTTCCTTCCTTGTTATACTTATATTTTTAAAAGGTATTATATGATGGTTGAGTCTAATAGTATTAATAATAGTAAAACCAGAGCTTGTGTTTTGCAGTCTTGTTTCTTCCATTTCATCTTCTCAAGTCATCGATACTGCATCTTACAGAAGCACTCGTCCTCCGTGGGCTGCAGGTTTTGAAAGCTGGGCTTTCCCTGTAGATAGTTTGGCACCAAGAACCACCACCCCTCCCCAACTCTGGCCCGGGAAGAGTGAGATCCATGCAGTTGCAGATGCCACAGAAGCCCCGGGTGATGGCAGAGGCACTCACCAGACAGCCAGGAGCCCAACCCTGCCAGGGACACAGGGACACACCATGCTGCAGCTGCTGGAATCCCCGCCCCACACCAACGGGGCACAAAAACAGGAGTCACTGGCAGCAAAGAAGGTGTGGGGTGCCCTGGCATCCCCTAAGAGAATTGAGGGCTTCTGGGGGAGCCCCTGCTCTGCATTATGCTCCTCTCTCCATCCCTGAGAGAGGGTGGCTGCAAACCTAGGAAGCCCAAGCTTCACTGTACAGGCAAAAATGATGCTTTTGCAAAGCAAGACCCCCACCCAGTGCCACTCCACATGCCAGCCGAGGCTGTGCACCCACATGGCCCATGGGCTCACAAGAAATGCCTTTTCCTCCTGCATGTCCCCTCTTCCCTGAGCAGGAGGGAATGAGAAGGGGGACTCAAGCTGAAAAAACGCTATTGGCTCCGACCCATCTAGGACAGAGAGTATGATTCCGTTTATACAAAGTACAAAAACAGCTACATTAGGAGAAGTTAGGATAATGTTTGCCCTGGGGGTCCAGTGATGAGGGGGGAGGATGGGGCTCCTGTGAGCTGGTCATGTGCTGACCCTTGATCCCGGTGCTAATTAAAGGTGTGCTCCTCTGGGAAAATGTGTAGGGCTTTCGAGAGGGGGACACTTCACGGTTTGCACGCCCCTCGTGTATGTTAAACTTCAACAAGGAGTCTGGAAAACCTACAGCTCTAACCACAATAGCAAAAATAAAATATTAGCATAGAGATCTCATCCGACTCTGTTCTGCTTTTGTTCAAAGCGCTCAGTCGTGGGACCAGAAAAAAGAACAATTACCCTGTAAGAGGAGCCGGGATTTGTTTTTTGGGTCACTGTTTTCCCAGGTGGTGGTGGGGGGACGGGAACAGTTGACTCATTTTCCTTGCTCCCCCACTGCCCTCATCCCCACCATGTGGGGCTGGATAGGGGCCAAGGGCCGGGAGATTTGGGCTGTCGCCTTGGTGATGCCTAAATATTGGCTTCAAGTTCTAATGGTAAAATAAATAAGCAGGAGCCTTGGGGAGCTCCAGCTAGCCCTGCCCGCATTCCAGATCCCCAGTCAAGTCCATGGACCAAGTTGGCTCAACTGTAGTGAAGCCTGTAACACTCTCCCCTGGGGGACAGAGGACAGGATAGGGGCTAGATGTGCCTCCGACGCTCAAGATCCGTGCTGGATGCTGGACATCCTGCCTCAAGAGGGCTCTCCTAACATTCCAGCTCACAGTCATCTAGCAAAAGCCCAAATCCAGAGCCTGGGGAAGTTTTCCTTTATCTCCCAAGGCTGGGTGGGTGTGGAGGGAGCCGTAGAGCTGCACCAAGCAGAGGCAAAGAAAATTGAGTTGTGGGAGCTGGAGGTGTAGCCCAGGGATGGAGCACTTGCCTAGCATGCACAAGGCTCTGGGTTCCACCCCCAGCAACAGAAGAAGAAAAAAAATAGAGTTGATTCTAGGGGCCCAGAGCCCTGATGCACCCGCCACCAACCGGGAGCTGAGGAGCCGATTCCCTCCGCTGAACTGGATGGAGAGGACCCTGGTCCAGGAAGCACTGCAGATCTTGGCCCAAGATGAATTCTCAGTTCCAAGCCAGGCTCTTGCCAAGATGCTCTTTGACCTGGAGGTGCGTAGCGAGTCCTTAAATCCTCTGCGCCTCAGTTTCCCCATCTGTAAACCATTACTTTTATAGATGGAGGCAGGAGAGAATGGGACTCCAGCCCTGGGAACGAAGCCTCCGAAGCTGATCCCAGAGTGCTTTCCCCTGTGCAGCTGGGACAGATGCGCAGCAAGTATTCCAGGGTTTACGACTCAGGCTGCCCTCGGGGAAGTGGAAACTGTTTGCCTCGCCCCAAAAGTATCCAAATAATAAACCGCCACTAAGGTCTTGGCTCCAAGGGTCTGCTTGTCCAGCAGCGTGTGCAGGGGAGGGGAGCTGGAAAGGGTGGGCAGGGGTAGGGTGGGGACAGCTCCCTCAGGGCCATGCTGAAGCCCTGGGCGGTGCTGGGAGGGACCGGAGTGTTTGACAAGCAGCATGAGGTAAACTCTGTCCTCTCCCTGGGGTGTGATGTGTCAGCAAAGCTGCAATTGGCCTGGCCGCCATGATTCATGGCAGTGAGCGTTCCTCCCAAGCCTCAGCCCTCAGCCTGCTGCTGTTCTTCCTGGCTGCCTCCTGAGTCCTCTCCCTCTGGCTTTGTCCCCCAGGGGCTCCAGCCAGGAGGGCAGGATGAAACAAAGCACCCACAGGTGCCTATAAAGACCTGGGGTGCTCCCTTGACACATCGGTCCCTGTGAAGGATTCTAAAGCTGCCCCTCTGAAGGGTTCTAAAGCTGCCTTGATAGTCCCTCTTTGTGTGACCCATGATGTCCCCAGGGAAGGTAGCACAGGGACAGCAGTGGATGTTTATTGAGCACCTATTATGCACACTCAACTGTCCTTGAACAAGGAATTTTCCTTTCCTGGAATGAGGCTGCTGTAACAAATTACCATAAACTGGGTGTCTTAAAACAACAAAAAAATTAGTTTCTTCCAGTTCAGGAGGCCAGAAGTGCAAACTCAAGATATTGGCAGGTCTAGGTTCCCTGCAAAGGCTCTAGGGGAGAAGTTTTCCGGCCTCTCCCAGCTCCTGTGGCAGCCTGTCCTTGGCCTGTGGCAGCAGCCCTCCACTCTGCCTCTGGCTTCATATGGCCTCCTCCTTTCTGTGTGTCTCAGTCCTCTCCTCTTCTCATGGGAACACCAGTTATTGGGTATTGGTATAGAACCATCTAAATCCAGGATGGTTTCCTCTGGGAATTTTTAATCACATCTGCAAAGGCCTTATTTCCAAAAAGGGTCACATTCCAAGGACTCGAATTATGGGGCCCCCTGAAGAGGGTAGTCTTGGTGCCCCTCTTCACTGGGCCAGATGATGACACCAGGGGCCAGTGAAGGGAACTAACCTTCCCAGAGTCCCTCAGCTGGTAGGGGTGGGGTCAGGATGTGGTGCCAGGCTCACAGGCCAGGACCCAGACCACACTGTCTCTGCCAGAACCCAACACCTGTGAGAATTCCCACCCCACAACATCCAGGCAGGGCTGAAAATGGGGAAAATCCTTAGACTGTCAAAGCAAAAAGTGGGTCCATATCCCAGCTATTCTCTAACTTCAGCATGGAGACAAATCCCCAATAAGAGTTTGTAAAATCACTCTGAGATTCTGACCAAGTTGGCTAAGTCCATAAGGCCTGAGCTCCAGGTAACCCAGGGCAGATGGGTGCAGGTGGACCCAGGACTGTGTTCTGCAAATCCCCGAAGCATGCATTGACACTAGACCCAGGCTGCAAATCAGCACATCTCAACCAAGAGCAGGAGCAGAGAACACAACTCAGCCAGAGGGCCTCATCCCCACATCCTGCTCAGGCAAACCCAGTGCCATCAAGGCTGGGGACCCACAGTCCTTGTCCCACCACAGCAAACTCGTATTGAGCAACCCAAAGGGTTTCAGTTGAAACTCTGGTTCCAGAAGGAGACAGCACAGGTTCATTCTGGGAGCCTCAGACAGCTCCTGACTCTGCCCCACCCAGTAATGCAGGATGTGACAGGCTCAGAGAGCAACATGAATCTTCTGTCACCTTCACATTCCAGTGTGAATAGCTCTTCCCAGATCAATCTTTCTCCAGGAGGGGTCACTGAGCCAAGTGATGATGGAAATTTGGCACTCCCAGTCTCCCCAGACAGCCAGAGCAGCTTGGACCCTAAGGAGTGTCAGCACCCTCCCCACCACCCAGAGCCAGGGGGGAAACAGGTGGCACTGCTCACAGGTCCACCCACGGTACCCGCCAGAACCTCGCCTCTGAACAAGATGTCCTTGGCACCTCACTGGGCTCACCCTACCAGGTCTCATGAAAACACAGGAATTTGCCTCTGGACAAAGCATCCAGGCATTTCCATGGTCCCCAAAGTGGGCAGTAGCCCTGCCAGTGACCACACCCAGAACTACCCTGTACAGCAGCCTCTGGCTTAAACTCAATCCACTCTGGGTCTCAAACCCTCTGAGGTTTAAGAAGAGAGAATACAGGAAGAGAGGAAGGAAAGAAGAATTTGCATCTCCCAGGAGACCCTACAGATGAGGAGGCATCTCAGGACGCCAGACAGGGCAGGGGACCCAAGGTGGAACAACCGTTGTTTTTTAATTTTATTTCTTGTTGAGGTAAGATTCACTACTGTAAAAGTCACCATTCCAAAGTTAACACTTCACTGGCTTTTAATACATTTGCAGTGCAGTGCGACCTCCGCCTAGTTCCAAAACATCTTCATCAGCCCACAAGGAAAACCACCCACCTCTTAACCATCACCCCTGCCTGTGCCCCTGCCCAGCCCCTAACAACCTCCAGCCAGCATCTGTCTCTATGGAGCCTCACATTCTAGGCATTTCTTACAAGTGGAATCAGACGGTATCTGGCTGGACACCTGCCCAGCACACACTGCCCCTTTTAATCACAGACCCCTCATTTCACTTTGGAGAAATCATACCTCTCCTCCCCTCGACCCACATGGCTGCCCCACCCACTGCCTCTAAGTCTTGTAAATCAATCTCCAGGATCAGTTCAGGGGTGGGTTAGTGACTCAATCCCAGCCAATGAGATCAACCTCAGGACTTCTGCCTAAACTGCCCTCCCTGTCTTTGATGGGCTCTCTAATCAGCAGGATAGGAGAGCGGAGATTCTGACAAGCCACGTTCCCACTTAAGAATGAAACCCACACTGAGGAAAGCAGAGGCAAAGGGGAGACCCATTTCTTTGGCATGAGTACCTGGACAACTCTGCCTGAAGCAGACTATACTTGGACATTTCACCTTTGAAAGCCCAGAATGTCATTCTGTATTTCAGCTAGTTGGAACATGGTTTCTAAAATCAAAAAAGATCTACTCAGGACTTGGGGCAAAAATGATTCCAGTCTCCTCTGCCTTAGCAGCTTGCTGGCCCCTGCCTCCCTCTCTTCATGCCCTATGCTCCTGCCTCTCATTTAATACACCAGCTGCATGATTCTCTCCCTCTCTCTCTCTCTCTCTCTCTCTCTCTCTCTCTCTCTCTCATACACACACACACACACACACACACACACACACCCCTCTTCCTGCCTTTGGGTCTTTGCTCCTATCTCCTCTGCCTCAACCCCCAGCTGCTCTGTTTTCTCAGCCTTTGCTATTTGGTTCAGGCATCACTTACTCCAAAAAGTCTTCCCTGAGTCAGTGCTGGAAGACATGTCTCCAGTCTCCCCACAACCCCGTGTGTGGCTCGGCACTCACCTGCCTGTTGCCTTTAATTATCTGTCTGCATCTTCTGTCTGCCTCCCACATGCCCAAACTGCGATCTTGCAGGCAAGGTCTGCCTGGCCCAGTGCTGACCAACACAATACCTGGGCCCCGATATGTGTTTGTTGAATGAATGAATAAGTGAATGAGCAAACTAACAAAGTGCCTTGGAGCACTGCTTTAAAAGAAAGTTTATTTTCCAAGTTTTCTCCAAAGATAAAGAGTTGAAATTTTTGCCAGCTGGCTTTATGCAGGCAAGCAGCCAGCCCCCAGTCTCTCTCATACTTGAAGATGCAATTTCTATTATTTCAGCCATTGGCCTTTGTTTGCCTCGGCTGAGGCTGGACTGCACTCTGCGCCCTCCCCTCCCACACTGTGGGGGCCCGTGTGTGGGGACCAGGGAGGATAGGGGTCGCTTGCCAACAGCAGATCACAGGGTGTATGGTCTGACCAGGCCTTTCAATGCCACCCGACCAGTCGGCTGCTTCTATAGCAGTCACATTCATGTTTTCAAATGTGACAGCCCCATGCTGTTAGCTATGATTCCCAAGTGGAGTTATTTTGCTGTGGTGCCCCCACCAACCTGTCAGGAGCAGAGGTCATCCTTCTGGGCCCCCCATGCCTCCAGGAGCTGCTGGACTTGTGCCAGCTGTCAGGTGTCACTTACATGCATCACTCGGCACTCAGCCCCAAGAGTTCCAAGAAGCTGGTCCATCCTAGAGCTCCACCAGGAAGACTGGACTCCCTATTCCAGGCTGCACTGGGGGATCCACCATTGGCTGAGTGGCTTCTCTCCTGGCTCATCCTCTGGGAGCCGCCCTCCCTCTGCCTCCCAGTTTCACAAGCAGCCGCATGCTCTCCATGCCTGTGCTGAGGCCCACTAAGCTCCCGATGCGAAAGCTCTGGAATTGTGGCACCAGCTTGAAAAATCCTTTGGGAATTACCAGCAAAGATTGCTTCTCTGGAATTCATTTTTCCAGAAACAGACTATTAACTTGAGGACGGGAGGGGTTTCATGAATTGGTTCCTATGTCCCACATCTATCCAGAGCCTCAGGAGCAGGTGCTCTGCTAGCTACTAGGTAGAGCACGGGGCACGATCTCTTAAGGCAGTGCCCATCCTGCACCTGGGAACAAGGCAGCCAGAGGCCGAAGAGCACCTTGATACACTGCTCTGGGGACCAAAAGAGAACAAGCGATCCAGGGCCCTTCCAGGCATCATGCTCCTTTGTTTTGTGTGACAAAAACTTAGGCAACACCCCCCGCCAGGCACTGTGCTGAGGACACCACGTGCCAACACTGTGCTGAGGACACCACGAGTGCCAAGCCATGTGTTTTATGAGGCTTTATGAATCAGCTGTTATTACACATCTGATAGAAGCCGGGAAGCGGGGGCCCAGAGAGGTGAAGTAAGCTGCCCAGGGTCAACAGCTGCTAAGTGACAAAGTGACACTTGTACCCTAGCAGTCTGGCCCCAGGTCCCTGTTCATAGCCACTGTCAAGGCTACCTGTGCTGATGGGAGTTTCTCTGATGGTTTCTAAAGCCAGTTGCTCAGGGGTTCAAGGAATAAGTGTCCTTCCCACCTCATTGACCGGTCACAGGCATATCTTGACACCTAAGAGCTTACTAGGGACTATGGGCCCCCCTGCTCATCCAGCCGACCTGAGGTCAGAGGTCAGTCAAGCCCCGGGGCTGCAGGGAAGCTGTGGACTCTAGCTGGGCAGCTGTCTCTGTCAACAAGCCTTCTAGGAACAGCCCCAAGGCCAGGGGACCCTTGTAGGAAGGCAACGGAAGGTGGCCTCCCTGCCCAGAAAACAAAATCTGACACCTGCCCCGTGGAACTGCTTGTTACTGGAGGGAAAGCCAAGCAACAAAGCCAGGCTCTAGGTAAAGGGTACGCTGTCCCCATCAGTGAGGGGGGTGTGCCTACCGGAGCACCGGTTCCTCCCCAGCTCAGAGCACTGTAAATACCCGGTCAGGCGGAACATTCCGGGCTGGCTCCACACAGCCCAAAGGGTTGGACAGGGGGCCAGACTTGGCCTTGGAGGTCACTGGCTCCCGCATGACTGCTGACTCTGCTCCTGGGAAGAGGACAGGTGAAAATCTAGAATCAGGAGTGGGTCATGCTCCAGAAGGGCTCTGACTTCAGACACGGGCAACTTCCTCTCCCCCGGGGGGAAGCTCCCTGAGGGCCCTGATTTCCATCCATCTTGTCCACCCCTGACCTACTGGCCACAACCCTCAGGATCAAATTCAAACACAAGGTTCCCCATGTCTGCCAGGGATCCCCGCCACCCCCACCATGGGTCCCATTTAAATCTGCGATTCTTTAGTCGCACCTCTCTTATAGGCTCTGGAATATTCTTCCTCTTCCCTTTCCAATACAGCTTGTTTTTTATGGCTCAGTTCCAGTGTCCCAGGCTCTGGGAACCTCTCATGACACCCAGTAGAGTTTGGATGTCCTTCCACGTCTCAGCTGCCATAACTAGACCTTGGAGCACCTGTGGCCCTGTCTGTTGATGGCAGCGTGCTCCTTGTTTTCCTTTGTTGGCCTGGAGTCTCCCTGAAGGTAGAAACGGGCCTTTCCCTGACCTGTCCCAGAGCCTCAGTGGTGCCGGGAACATGGGAGATGCTTGAGAAATGCTTATGGGCATCGTGTGTCCGTCCAAATGCTTCTCTTCCCCTTTCTTCTCCTACTCCTCTTCCTCCCTTTCCTCCTCCAGCTCTCCTGGACTCACTCCAGAGCTCAGGCCCAGGTGTCTTCTTCATTCACCTCCACATTCTCCATGAACTCACCTCCCAATTGGGGCTTCAACATCTCCATGTGTTGGCAGCTACCAAATTTTTATCTCCAGTTCCAATTTTTCCTGAAAATCCCAGATCTGAAATGCTTCTGCCCACCCTTAGTTAGTTTCAACTAACAATAGTGAATAAATAAAACAATAGACATGAAACCGTCCTGTAAATATGCTGGACTAATCAGAAATGTGGAAGCTTCAGGACCCCGTGAGGCAGAGGGACACTGTAAATTGAAGAAATCAGCCCCGAAAGTACCCATCACACGTCTGCTCGGCTTGGGAAACAGCTGGGAAGCCCACTGTTGGCTTACCCCTGAGATTCCAAGAGCAGCCCCTCGCCTGGTCCTTCATGCAGGCTTTGCTCTCTGGTAGGAAAAAGATGCTCTCTGGCAATTCCACCCGTCTGCAATTTGAGTTGTTCCTGGAGGGAGCAGGGAGCAGCCTCGCTAAGCTCTGCTCCGGCCCTGTTGATGGACCAGCACACTGTCCTCAGCCCAGAAGGCCTGGGCTGCAAATCCACACCAGCCTTTCCAAATCAACTTGGGGGTGAAATGTCCAAGTCGGGGCAGGCGGAGCTGGTTACTTCCCACAAAACAGCTCCTGAGGCGTTGATCTTGTACAACTCGAGCTCTATCAAGCAACACGCACGTTTCCCTGGCCCTGGGGAGGCCATTACTCTCCTCCGCAGGCTTTCCGCCCAGAGATCATGTGGACCCTCGACCAATCACTTCCCTGTCACAGCATCACTTCTTGCTCTTCCTTCTGTCCTTCCAGACTCTCCTCAACATCTTCCATCTGGGACCCTCACACCTGCCAGCCTGAGGCCAGGACTCCCCCAGATCTACCCTAAGGCCAAGCCGTCATTTGTCTTGACTCATCCTCGGGTCTCAGCCTCTCCACCAATTTTATGGCCTTTTCTCCACAACACTCTCTGCAAAGTTTTCTGTGAACTCTATGTGGGAAGAGCTCAGAGGAAGTCCCCCAACAAGAAGTGGCCTCCTTCTTTCATGTGAGTACCTCTCATCAGCCTGATCACAGACGCCACGTGGGCCAGATGGGAATATCCGCAATGCTTGTGGTTTGGTGCTGTGGAGGCTGCGTGCTCCTCCTGGCCTGCTCTCCTGCCCTCTCTGGATCCTCTTCGTTAAAACTTAAGAGGAGCCTGCTTCACGCTGCAATCTGTTTCTGCCTCAAGCACATTTGTTCCAAAGAGCAAAAGTCCTGCAGGTGATCTTGGAGCCCCGGGCCCACCGTCACCACCTTCTCTGGTCACTCCAGCATCCTGGGGGGCCTGTAAATGTCAGCCGAGCATCTACTACATGGCAGTTGCCACCAGCGGCCTTTGCCATATTATCTCATTTCATCCAAAAGCCATTCCTGGGCTTTTGGAAGTGAATACAGGTTCTGGTGGGGTAAGTATCTCCTCGGCTGTCTGGTCAGGAGATAGCAAGATGGAGACTTAAACCCAAGGCCTTGACTTTCTTGTGGAACCTGCAATCCCTCAGAGCTGTGCCTGATCCACCAGAATGGGGCTGGTCTTCCAGTAATGAGGGAACTGAACTCCAGTCCTCCAAAAGGAACAGTGAAGAGCTCCTGGCCTCTGGTGCAAACTGAGCAAATTCCACCCCAACAAAGGTCGCTTGTTCTCCCCAGGAGGTGCGCCACCCGCTGCTCCTCACTAAGATGCGATTGGAGCACAGCTCCCAATTTTGGTCACAGAGCTTCCCATGCTACACTTGGGTGATTTATATTTTGTTCTTTCAGGTAAAACTTTACATTATCCCTTTTAAACTGAACAAATCCAACAAAAACATGTACACAGATGTTCGTACCAGCACGGGTTCCAAGAGCCAAGAGAGAGAGATGAGCCAAACATCCATCAGATGGTGGATGGATAAAGACAATGTGGGCTATTGTACAAAGGAATGTCACTTGGCCATAAAAAGGAACGAAGTTCTGATACATAATGCCACAGCATGGCCGAGCCCTGAAGACACATACTAAGTGAAGAAGTCAGACACAAGAAGACACTCGTGTGTGACCCCACTGACTCCAGAATAGGTAACTCCAAAGAGACAGCAGATCAGGGGTGAAGCATGATCCGTTGTGACTTGCTCATGGCGGAAGCTGGGTGACAGGCATGCGGAGATGTATTTTAACACTCTATCCATTTGTGTATCTGCTTGATATTTATTTTATTTTATTTTTTAGCTGTAGATGGACATGGTACCTTTATTTTATTTATTTATTTTTATGTGGTGCTGAGGATCGAACCCACTGCCTCACCTGTGCGAGGCAAGTGCTCTACCACTGAGCTCCAATCTCAACCCTGCTTGACATTTCTCATAAGAAAAATGAAAATGATATACTCTAAGTTTTGGAAAATAATTTTGAAAATATAGAAAAATTCAAGGAATGTAACAACCATCTACAACACCACCACCTGGAAATGATTCCTGATAGAGTTTTTTAGGGCTTTTGTTTTTGTTTCTTTGCTAAATCTCTCCCCATTTTTTCCATATGCATATGCAAGTCACATTTTAAATAATGTGCTTTGTAACTTTTTCTTTTAATTATGGCAAAATGCACATAACATAACATTGACCATCTTGGGTTTGGCTTGGGTTTGGTTTTTTTGTGGTGCTGGGGGTGGAATTCAGGGCTTCACATATGCTGGGCAAGCCCTGTACTGCTGACCTGCACCCCACAGCCCAGCAATTACCATCCTCACCATTTTCAAGTTCAGTCGTGTTGAACGCATTCACCGGTGGTGCAGCCATCCCTCCATCCAGCTCCAGAGCTCTGTTCATCTTGCAAAACTGGATCGTCCCCATTAAATTCTGCTTTCCCATTCTCCCCCCGCAGCCCCTGACACCACTGTCCTGCTGTCCGTCTCTATGGACTTGACTACCCTGCATACCTCAGATAAGTGGGATCAGTGTCTGACTGGTTCACTTAGCAGAACGTGCCCAAGGTCCCTCCATGTGGCAGTGTGGGTCAGAGCCCTGCCCGTCAGTGCTGAATACTATGCCATCAGGGGAACACGCCATCTGTTCATAACCTCTGAGACTCCATGTCCACAGCAGCTGGCTTTGGCCATCAGAAGCCACCTTATTTGCCCTTCCAAGAATCATAATCATCTGCTTCCCATGCCCATGGTCCCGTTGACCAAGATTTTCTTGATTCGTACAGTGGCTCCAAGGTCTGCACTACACGTTCTGCCGTCCAGCCTCCTCCGCCAACCCATACGCAATGAGGTGAATCTAGAGAGCCAGATCTCTCTTGCTTGGCAGGTGACATCTTTCTAGCTTCTTCTTTTTATCTTTTTGTGTCTCAGCTTCTTTTCCTTTGCTAGCCTGCCCTTTATTGTAAGTGCTAATGACTTCCAGGGTGGAAAGTTCCAGCGAGACTCAGAGGGCATGCACTTCAGAATGTGAGATTTCAAAGCCAGGGACATTGGTGGAGATGCCCTCTGATCCCAGGCGGGGGAAATGGGTTTCACATGAACCATCCAGGTGGGTTTCCTGTGGCTGCTATCCTAGCTACCACACACACGGGGTGGCCTAAGATGGTAAAAATTTATTCTCTGGCGGCTAGGAGTCCAAATCAAGGTGTGGAGGGTTGGTTCCTTATGGAGTTTAAGAGG
Organism: Xerus rutilus; assembly: GCA_028644305.1. Classification (NCBI taxonomy): domain Eukaryota; kingdom Metazoa; phylum Chordata; class Mammalia; order Rodentia; family Sciuridae; genus Xerus; species Xerus rutilus. The sequence goes on from CM053400.1 coordinate 5,771,163, forward strand.
GAGAATCCACATGTGCTCTGGCCAGCTGCTGGCTGCTGCCAGGGCTCTTGAACCCCTCGGCTGGATACGTGACTGCCATCACTGCCTGTTTTCTTCCTTCTGGGTCTGTCTGTGTCTCTTCTTCTCTCATAAGGACACATGTCACATCAATTAAGGACCACCCTATTCCAGTACGGCTTCATCTTAACTAATCACAAAAACAAAGACCCTCATTCCAAATAAAGTTGTGTTATGAGGTTCCTGGAAGTTCTCCTGAATTCTGGGGGCACACTATCTATAGCGGAACTGGGTCTTCGTAGCTGCTCTCTGCTGATGGAGGATGAGGGACCAACTGCAGGAGAGAGACCCGAAGCTGAGGCTTCCTGACTGACAGGAAGGGATGGAAATCCCCTCTGTCCACTGGTCCCGCACATGTGTCCTGACCACTCTTGTGTCCCAGGCACTTGGAAAACACCCCCACACCCACCCACCCAAATAAACAGGTCCCCACTCTCCTGGAGCTTCTGCTCTGCCTGAGGTAGAGGGATGATAAGCCCTAACCCTGGGAATAAGTGACCAGTGGTGTGCTGAGAGAGACGAGGGGGAAAGAAGTCAAAGACTGAGCAAGGGCAGGACGCAGGGCGCTGGGGGCAGAGGAGTGGAGCAAAGGGAACTGGGATTTTAGATGCAGGGGTTTGAGAAGGTGACTCTGGTCAGACACTGATCAGGGGGAGAATGGCATGTGTTTATCTAAGAGGAGTGTCCAGGTAGCGCCTAGAGGCTGGCACCCACGGGGCCCTTGGAGGCCAACACTGGGGTGAGCAAGGCGTCCGAGATTGGGCCATGAGGTCTAAGCAATAAGGATGGGCTCTGGAATCCTGATGCTGCTGTAGCAGATGACCACAGGCCTGGTGGCTTAAAACAACACATTTATTCTCAGCTTTCTGAAGGTCAGAATGGTCTTAAGAGGGCCAAAACCCAGGTGTTGGGTTGGGCTGATTCCTCCAGGTAGGAGCCTGCTCCTCTCCTCTGCCACATGGCACAGCTCAGGGTCCCCATCACTTCCATGCAGCCAAGTCACCTTCTCTCCTAGAGTAAATCTCCCTCTGCCTCACTGTTCTGTGGGAGACTCTGTGGCCACATTTAAGATCCATTTGGGTAATACAGGACGGTCTCCCTCTCAAGATCCTTAATCACGTCTGCAGAAGTCCCTTGTGCCATATAAGGCAACATGCTCACAGGTTCTGGGGATGGCCCTGGCTGTCTTTGGAGGGCCCGTATTCAGCCCACCATGAGGGATGAGCTCATGAAGGGGCCTAAGAGCCTGGTGCATTCTTCAGCTTTTTCTCTGAGTGAGATGCAGGCTCTGGGAGGCTTAGAGCAGATGAGTGACATGATCCCACTTGTGGCTTTAAAGGATCACTTTGGCAGCTGTGTTGAGAAAACTCTAGAAGGGCAAAGGTGACAAGTGAGAGATGAAGGCGGACAGTGAGGAGTTGGAACACCTTGGATGCAGAGCTTGCCTGACCGACTGGACGTCAGATGTGAGAAAGGGCAGGGGGAACCCACTTTGGCCCTGCATGGCCAGAAGGACGGGGTTGTTGGTGGCCGGGTCAGAAGTCTGTGGGAGGAGCAGGCCTGCCTGGGAAGGGTGAATGGCATTGCAGAAGGTAGATCTGAGCTTCCTAGCGGGCCTTCTGTGGCAAGGTTGGGGGGGTAGCTGGACATGGAGTCCTGGAGTCCATGGTAAGGGGACAGTTTGGGCTGGACTGACGGCTGGAAGGTGCCAAAGGCCTGAAACCCACTGAGAACACCTGGAGTGAGGCAAGGAGAGAAGGGCCAAGGACTGCACACGGTGAGCTGGAGAAGAGGGGCCAGCAGAGGAGGCCAAGAAGGTCAGAGAGCGGGAGGAGGACAGCAGGACGACTGCGTCCCAGAAGCAAGGAAAAAGAGGAGGGAGCTGTGGTAAACTGAGCAGGATGAGGACCAAGGCAAGGGCTCCTGTGACATGGACAGAGCCATCGCAGTGGAGGCCTGAGGGCCAGGGCTGCCGGGAGCAGGTTTCTGGTCTTGCTCTTCCCACAGTTCCTAGAATGAGCCCTCGGACATCCACCAACGCCCTGGCTGAAAGATGGCTCCTTGGCTCCAGTCTTGATTTTCCTCGTCGTTTTTACTGGTCTAAAGTGTATCACTTGGTGTTTTTTAGCATATTTCCAATGTTGTGCAGCCAGCACCACCATCTAAGTCCAGAAACCCCATGTTTGTAGTAGCCACCCCCAATTCCCATTTTCCTATCACCTGGCACACGCTTACCCACTGGTTAACCACAGGCATTCATTGCCATAAAATACTACCCTGGAGTATTTTATTAAAGATAATTAAGTATTTAGGTATTTTATTAAACCTATTAAGAACTAAATAGGTTCATTTAGTTCACAGTTTGGGAGGCTAATAGTCCAAGATTGGACAACCCCCTTGGTTCAGGCTCTGGTAAGGGCTCCCTTGGTTGTGTCCCATCCTGGTGGACAGCATCGTGGTGGGAGCAGAAGACTTCACCTGTGAGACAGGGAGCCAGAGAGTGGGGAGGGCCAGTCTTTGCTCTTTTCTCCTGGGAACTACCTGCTGATCATCCTGGTCTTTCTTTCTGACTAAGGTCACAGTTCACAAGCATCTGTGAATATACTGAAGATCATTGAATTGTAGACTTTAGGTAGGCAAAAGATATATATGAATTGTAGCTCAGTATACTGCTTTACACACACACACACACACACACACACACACACACACACACACACACACACACCGGGGGGCGGGACTGAAGAAACCCTGATACATAAACCAAATAAAGTCCTCTGAAGTGAAGCTTGGGTAAGAAAGTCCAGCTTCCCTGCTTGCACATTTTCATTAGCCTTCCTGCAGTCTTGGCCCTGGCCTTCACCTCATGCTCATGGCAAGTTTGCATGCAAGCTTTCCAATGCGACAGTTTAAAAATCTCAGGGGTCTCAAAAGGAGCTCAGGAAGGCCAGCCGGCTCCTCCCAGCGAGGGTCCTGGGTCGGTTAGCGCGGTCTCGGGCGCCCCCTGGCGGGCACTGGAGCTCTAAACCAAGGCGTCTGGAAGGAGCTGGCAGCCGCGCAGTCTGACTTGTCTGGGCATTTTCTCCCAGCCACAGTGTACCTAGGACCAAAAGAAAATCCGTCCTAGCCCTTGCGTAACCCCTTTATAATTATATATATATATATATATATATATATTTTTTTTTTTTTGTAACAGGGATTGAATCCATAGGCACTTAACCACGGAGCCACATCCTTAGCCCTTTTTAATATTTTATTTAGAGACAGGGTCTCACTGATTTGCTTAGGGTCTCACTAAGTTGCTGAGGCTGGCTTTGAACTCATGATCTTCCTGCCTCAGCCTCCCAAGCCGCTGGGATTCCAGGTGTGCACCACTGTGATCGGCTTCCCTTTTTAATTTTTAAGAATTTCATATTATGGGAAATCTCAAACATATAAGACTAATCTCATGAATAATTACCAAACATGCCAAATTTCATTTCATCAGGATCTCCACCCTCCCCCAACTATGTTATTATAAAGCAAATTCCAGAGAACATTCTAGTCCATCTAAATATGCATGCATAAAAGATAAGGACTCTTCATCATCACCACAATGCTATTATTACACCTGAAAAATTTTTTTCAATAGCATCAATAGTCTTATCAATCACAAAAATGTTCTTTTTTTTTTTTAACAGCCTATTTGAATTGGTATCCACTCAGATAGATCTGACATTCAAATCTTAATCTTTGGGTTTTCTGTTCACCTTTTCTTTTTCTCTTTAATTGCAATTATTTGTTGAAGAAAAGTGCTTTCCTGTGTTAACAAATAATTCAGCTTTACAAGTGGCTGGGGTCGCAGCCACATTAACGAACAGAGAGCACCGAGACATACCGACTGTCCTGTGGTCAGGGCTACACGGGCTTCATCTGTCTTTCCGTCCCAGTTTTCCCAACCTTCTGTGGTTCTGTTACTTTTATCACAGAAAATCAATTATTTTTAAGAAAGAAAATGCACTGGAGACACCATCAAGAGAAAAATGAAGATGACTCTCTTTCAAATGACCAGAACCTAAAATTTTTCCAAGTCTCTCTGAGATTTTGGAGCTTGTGAAGAATGACTGTAAACAGTACTGTTGTGGAAACTGCACGATGAGAGTCCAGGTGAGGCCCAGCTTGGCCTCTGATCTCACTTGCCCTTAACTTGACCACAGTCAGCCCTGAAAGTCCTTGACACCACCCCACCTCAATTAGCCACCCCTCTTCCACCAGCTCAGATGCGCTACTCTGCTCCTTCCTGAACATTCTGCCATAGTCCAGCCCTGACCACCCATCACACAGCCTGTTTGCCGGCAGCACTTTGATTTCCGGTGGGACATCAATGCTGTTAAACTTACAAGTTGGGTCCCTCTCAATGTCCCTTTGGGCCAACTTGGCCTTCTGAAACACAGACACAGAGGCTCAAATGCCCTGACTTCACAGCCTGGGCATGTCCACAGTGAGACTGCAAACACTGATTCCTCTACGTCTTGCTCCCATCCCACCGTCCCCGTGCCCCGCCAGCTATGGGCACGGTCTCCATCTGGCCTCCGGGCAATGCTGCCAGCTTGGCAGTCGCCTCCAGGGTCCAGCCACACTCAGAATGACCTGGGGTCAGCACCTCTGCTAAGGTGGGGGGCCAGGGATCCCTACAGGGAGGGGGCAGGAGTAGCCACTAGGTGGCTAGGGCTGGGATTCCCTTTCATGAAAGATGCCCTCAGCCTTCTGAGCCCAGTACCAGAAAATAATCCAGAGCCATGTCATTGGGGTGGCAGCTCAGGACCCTTGTGGGAGAGCAGGCTGGGAGAAAATGCACAGCCATCTCTGGGGACACTTAACTAGTGCCCTCAAAGCATCACACACACCACAGGTGTGGCAGCCTTAGAGGCCAGAGTAGCCCAGCCCCAAGCAGCGCCCTGGAGCGGCCACTCCTCCTGCAGCCACCAGCAGACACAGGTGCCAGCAGGAGCCTCAGGGAAGCACTGAGGCCTCCACACAGGACACACCCGCCCCACCAGGGAACAACCGTGTTATCCCACGGGAGGGGGTAGAGACAACCTCACTAGGAGCACCCACTCGCCCAGGCTCCCAGCTGGCAAGTGATGGGCTCAGGTCCACAGCCGCCCTGCCCAGGGGAAGGAGACCACTCAGCCCCTGCTTCTCAGTAACCATCAGTCCCCTCAAGCATCCCCAGGTCCTTCTCCAAGGACCATCTACACTCAACTCCAGGGTTATGGGGGCGGGAGGGTCACTACGTGGCTTCCGCTCAGTGGATACTTTGGTTTTAGCAGACTATTTCTTAGTGAAGTTTCAGTTTCACAGCTCAGCTGAGCAGAAGGTGCAGAATCCCATCTTCCTACCTGTCCTGCCATCAAAATCCTCCAGGAGAGTGGTCCCTGTCACAGTTATGAACCCACATGGACACACCCTTGTCACGGCTTATTAGAGTTCACTCCTGACATTCTGGAATTGGACAAATGCACAGTGAAGGTGTGCACCCTCACAGAATCAGAGTAGTTTCAGTGCCCCCCAAATACTCTGTGCCCTGACCCCCAACTCCTGGCAACCACTGAGCTTCCTGGCATGGCCAGAATGTCGGCTGGCTGCCTTTTCACATTGGCTTCTTTCACGTAATGATGCACATTTAGTCTCCTCCACGCCTTTTGGGGCTCATTTCTCTTCAGTCCCAAACATCATTATTCCATGGTGCTTATGACCCAGGTCACCTGCCATTGGCCCGCTGAAGGCCTCCGTCGCTTCCCAGTGTCAGCAATGATGAAGACAGCTGCTACAACGCTGAGCGCCAGGGTGCAGGTTTCCATTCCCTTGCTGGAATGTGCGTCAAGAGCACGTCACACGCCTCTTCCCAAGGGCTGTGCCAGTTTGCACCCGCCACACTGAGCGGAGTTCATGCTGCTCCAGCCCCCGGGTGCCTGGAGTCGCCCGTGTCCGGCTTTGGGCCACTCCCTAGGCGTGGTGTGCTCACTGCAGGGTTGTCTGCAGATCCCTGGTGACACAGGGTGTCGAACGCCTTGACAAACATGCTATTTGCTCATTTCAGAGCAGAGGCCCAAGAGCCCCAACCTTCCTCCTCCCTCCTCCGCTGTCTCAGGCCCTACCCTCGGACTCTGCCCACTTTCCAGGGGCCACCTAGACCTTATCAACAGAGCAGGGGGCTCGGCAGGTCTGGAGCTCCCTGCCGGACCCACATGCCCTACGTGGCAGAGCCCCGGGCCACACACTGCCCCTGGCTGGCCTCTCTAGGCTCACCTCCCCTCCCCCCCTCACTCCAGCCCCAGGCTGCTGCAGGTTGGCTCCGACTCCCCTCCTGTCCTCTCCACTCTTCCGTTCCCCTCTCCCTTCCCGGCTCTCTCCTTCTGGTGTCCTGGGCCCCCAGAGGCCTGTCCATCTACTCTCTGCTCCTTTTATAAGATCCTTCCTGGGTTCTTGGCAAGTCCTATTCATCCTGCAAATGTTCAAATGTTCCCCCTTCAGGGACCCCTTTCCTGGTTGTCCCTACTGCCCAGGTAGAATTAATTACAACTTTGTCTTAGTCAGCTTTTCCACCACTGCGACCAAAAGACCTGACAAGAATGATTTTAAGAAGTCTGTTTAGTGCTCACGGTTTCAGAGGTCTCAGTCCATAGATGGGCCGGCGACTCCACAGCTCTGGGCCCGAGGTGAGGCAGCGCATTACGGCACAAAGGTGTGGAGGAGGGACGCAGCTCCGGCAGGGCAGGGCAGGGCAGGGCAGGACAGCCCGGAGGCTGGGAGAGTGCCCCACCCACCACTCACCAGGGACAACATATAAACCCCGAGGGCAGCCCCAGGGACCTGCCTCCTCCAGCCACGTCCTACCTGCCTACAGTTACCTTCCGGCCGAGCCCTTCCAGTGGACTGATGCCCTGGTCAGGGTAAGCCGCTCGTAACCCAATCGTTTCACCTCCGAACCTTCTTGCATCGTCTCACGCGGGGGCGGACGGCTCACATCTAACCCACACCAACTTCGTCTTGCAGCAGCTGGTGCACATTGTGCCAGATGTTCCTGAGCCCAAGTGAAAGCATGGTGCCTTGGTGCCTGTCCCCTGTGACCTCTCATGGCCACCAAGTCCCACCAGATGGCCTGAGACTCTGCCTTCAGCTTCGGATGCATCCCCATCCCCTCTGGTGCCAGCCTGAGGCCTCTCCCACCACCCCTCCCTATCCCCTGCAAACCCCTCTGCCGCCAACCTTCTCCCAGGACTGGCCTGTCACTACTTAGATTAGAAACTCCTTGAAAGCAGAAGGTAGTGCTGGGACATTTGGAGGCCTGGACAGGGCCACCCTGTACTGTTGGGCAGGATGTGCATATCACACATTGAAGGGGGAGCCATTTACATCCTAGGCTTCATAAATTTTTGTTTATTGTGCCCATTTCCTGACAGTCAAGGGTCCTGAGGGAGGGACACCTTTTGCTAACCCTCATGAACGAAGCGTCTGGCCCAACAATGGTCATAGGCCTGAGGTAGCCGAAGCTGGAGCAAACAGTCTGCCTCATAGTTGGACAACACTGAAGAGATCAAAGCTGGTGACAACAAGGGGGACGGCATGGGGACGGCAGGACCGAGAGCGCTCCAGGTGCCAGGCCTCCCCGCGATTCTCTCTGTACCGTACTTTCTGCTCTTGGTATTGCCTACTGGGCCAAGTGCACCCAGCTACTGATTAACAGAGGCCCTGGGCAGCTGTGCTCGGCTTTCCAATGAATTGTGGGCAGGGAAACAGCAAATGTGGGTAAAGAGGCACCCAGCACAGAAAGCGGAACAAGACCTGGGAGTGTGCCCAGTGCCAGGCTCAGTCTCAGCCGCCAGTGACTTTGGCCAGTTTGCCTGATTTCTCAGCCTCCTTCCTGTGGGTAGGGGGTAGCACGGGTGCCCACCGCCGGGCCTGTGGTGAGGAAGGAATGTCCTCACCCTGAATCACACCACACAGTAAAGCTCCATGCCGGGAACCATTGCAGGATCAAACAGTGGGAACAGGGAGGGGCGGCTGCGCCAGGATGGCCTTGCCCTTGAGCCCAGGAGACTCAGCTCTGGTACTCTCAGGACCCCACAGAATCAGAAGAAAAACAATGAATATAATAACAAATGTATCTGGATAAATCTGGCCCTGATTATGTTTGTTTGTATACCAATGTAGTTAGAAAATACGATTTTTAATATTTTTAGATGGAGGAAGGGACCCAAGAGAGCAAAATCATCCCAGCCCAGGGAAATCGCAGGCAGCCCTGAGCCCGACCCAGTGTTGTTAAGGCCCTTTCTCTGGGGACTTCAGCCAATACGTCCATGTCTGAGGAAGGACACAACCAGATACAGAGTCCAGGCAGATGCTCTCGGGGGACCCTCCCCCACACTGGGCCCCAGGCTTCCTTCCCATGCTCAAGGGAAACTTCCAGAGGGAAAATGGGAGAAAAGTCTCACATCTGGACCTTTGAGGCCTTGACAGCGGGTGACAGACCCATACTGATCCCATGGTCAGATTCTGGGATGAGCTGGCCAGGTTCATATGTGCATTCTCAGTGGGAAAAAAGAAAAGAAAAAAACCTGGCACTGCACACACAAATAAACCGGTCTGATCCAGGCACCAGGGCTTGATAAATAACCCACGCTGGGCTGAACTAGGGCAGCTGGAGCTGCATCCAAGTCCCGTGGGGGCCAGTGGCTCCTGAGCCCGCAGTTTCACCCTGTGGCATCAGCCTGACTATTACATGCTGCCAGGAGAGGAGGGGGAGGAGGGAGGCGGCTCAGATGACTTTTCTGAGGCTTATTTGTTTGTTCTGGCAGGCAGACGGATAAGCTCCAGGCAGGCTTAGGAAACCTCACAGGGCTCCCAGTACATGCCCATACCTGGTGTCCCTCAGAGTCCTGCACTCAGGACACACACCTGTTCATTTTACTATTAAATTTTTTTTTAATGATCAACATACTTCTTTCTGGGGTCACAAGGGCAGCCTGGGGGAGAAGAGCTGTCCTTACAAATTGTCACTATAGACAGGGCCAGGCTGGGTGCTGGGCAGAGAGGAGACCCCATCCTTAGGGTGCTTCAGCAAGCCCCACACACCCTGGGTGCTGTTTATGACCATGTCCCCTCTGATGGGCTGCACCTGCATCCTGCCAAACCTTCACCCACTCGCTCGCCCTGACTCCCGTTTACATGCACCAAGAGGGCGGGTCACTCGGGTCACTTCCAGCTCAGACCTCTTAGTCTCCCTGCCCCCAAGCATCCTCCCCACCCTGGACTACTTTAAGCCCCAGCAGGGGCAGGAAGAGGAGCTGAAGGAGCACCACTTCCTGTCTTTGCCACACTAGCTTTGGACTTGACCCTCAGTGCTGTTTGGTACACAGAATTGAAGAGCTCAAGGCCAGGCCAGGTGCTATATGGGTTAGATTCCTCACAATCTGGTGTCAGGTGGCCAAGGGCAAGAGCAGGGGAGGGAGCCAATCACAGAGCAGGGCCCCACCTGGCCTGGACATTCAAACTTTCTCATGCTCTCTCCCACATCAGCAAAACCAGACAATAGCTTCCCCATGCAGAATATTCCAAAGAATAGATGGTGTGAGCGGGTAAAACACTTCCCCCATAGTCCCCCGCACGTGGTGAATGCTGCCTTCTCTTGAAATATATTATTAGCAAGGTAAGTACCAAGACCCAGAGGCTTGTCGTGATTTCCTGTGGCTGCTGTAACAAATGACCACAAACTAGGTAACATACAATAGAAATATATCCTTTCAGTTCTGGAAGCCAGGAGTTGGGAATCAAGGCATGGCAGAGATGTGCTCCCTCCAAAGCGCTGGGCAGGGGCTTTTCTTTGAGGTTCTTGTGGCTCCAGGTGGCTCCAGGTGGTCCCTGGCTTGGGCTGCATCACTCCAACCCGCCCCTCTTTTTGCATGGCCTTCTCTTTGTGTCTTTCTTCTCCTTTCCTGTCTTTCATAAGCTCACCAAACACCGAGTTTAGGATCTGCCGGTGGAATCTAGGATGACCTCACCTACAAATCCCTAACTTGATTACATCTACAAAGACCCTTTCTCCAAATAAGGTCACAGTCAAAGGTTCTGAGTGGACATAGCTTTTGAGGGGCCACTGTTCTACCCGTGACAGGGCTATCTTCTGTTACTATAACAAAATCTCTAGGGTTGGGGACTTATAAAGAAAAGAGGTGTAGTTAGCTCACAGCGTCGGAGGCTAAAAATCCAAAGAGCATGTACCATCATGCTGGAGCACTGGGGAGAAGCAGAGATCACATTTCAAGACAGAAGTCAGAGCACGCAGAGGGGCCAGTCCTGGGACTTCCCACTATACCCTGTCTCTTAAAGGTGCTACCACCTCCTAACATTGCCACACTGGGGACCAACCTTCCAACACCTGAACCTTTGGAAGACACACACACTCGAATATATTCAAACCACAACATGGCCCACTTTCCAGAGCCTAAATTACTAGCAAAAGGGAAGCTATACTCAGCATCTTCGATGCCCGCTGGTGGCAGCCAGGGAGAACAGTCACCAGGGAATACACCAAGTGACCGGAATCACCAAGGACATGCTGAGAGGCACAAATGAGGACACAAGATCAGCCAGTAGAGCTGGAACTGAAGGGAGAATGAATTCTTTGTAGTTACTGCCCTGGACTCCCTGTAGCTCCCTGGGCTCCCTGTAGCTCCCTGGACTCCCTGTAGCTCCCTGGGCTCCCTGTAGCTCCCTGGCTCCTCTATGATTGGATGTGTGTGACACCCTGTATACACCACTTTCTCCCACATTAGTTTCTAGAATCAATTTTTTGGTCTGTTTTCTGCTACTTCCTAACTCTGAAGCTGCAATCACGTCTACATTTGATCTGGCCTCAGACAGTGGCCTCCCTCTGAGGCCGGGCAACAGCCCTACAGACAGGGCTGAAATTCTGTCACTTGCAAAACTGTCCCAAGTTCCAATCCTATTTGGACATCTTAGAGTACAGAGAGATAACAATTAGAGACCAAACAAGTGTGATTATTTTCTTTGTGCATGACCTGCTCCCTCTATATTACTGTTCAATTTCCAACCCCCCACAGCCCGAGTCTCAGGGACACGTGTGTCTGGCTCCCTGTGGATCATGGGTTTTGAATATGCAAACTTTGATAAGCCTCTTC
>CM053400.1:5782902-5812926 GCA_028644305.1 Xerus rutilus
TTTTTTTTTGAGAAATCAACAAAATGATTCCAAAATTCAAATGAAAATGCAAAGAATGTAGAAGAGCCAAAGCGACTTTGAATAAGGAGAGCAAAATGGGACTCACATTGCCAGATTTTAAGACTTACTCCAATAACCAAAGTCATGTGTTATCGATGGAAAGGCAGACAAGTAGATCAGTGCAACAGAACAGAGGGCCTGGAAACAGACCCGCACCACACAGATGGGGCAGCAGGTCTCAACACAGTTTCAAAAGCAAGTCAGGAGGTAAAGAGCATCTCAGGAATTGGCAAGACCACATCCATCTCAGGCTGAAGGGTGTAAAAGTAAAAATTCCTTTGGGAAGAGAAAAGGGGGGCACCCTGCTTGCACAGGGGGACCTAGAAAGATTTTTTTCACAATGCTCAACCATCTAGGCACTCAGAGGCTGCTGCAGCCATAGTCATAGGAAGTTTTACTCCTGCTCAAGATGGCAGCAGAATTAGGTGTCAACAATATGGTGCTAATTCTGCAGGAATGCAGCATGCTGGAATTATGGGGTCATGTAGGCTTCCACCAAGATTTCAAAGGAAGGCCTGGGAGACCAGGCAAAGTTCAGCAAGGTTGGAGTCCCTGAAAGCTTCCCTGAAAGTATGGTGTGTGAAGATGTGAGAAAGAAGCCAAGGCTGTAGTGGAGAACCCCAAGATTAAGAGATGTCACTAACATAGAAAGTCTGCTGAAGAAAGCTGCAGGAATTGAAAGGGGCAAGCTAAGAGAGAGACCATATGGACTGTAACCAGAAAGGCCATAAGAGTGCACCTTCACAAGTCCTTCAAAGAGAGCATCATAGCCAGGCATGGTAGTGCATGCCTATAATCCCAGTACTCTGGGAGCTGAGACAGAAAAATCAGGAGTTCAAAGCCAGCCTCAGCAATGGCAAGATGCTAAGCAACTCAGTGAGACCCTGCCTCTAAATAAAAAATACAAAAAGTGCTGGGGATGTGGTTTAGTGGTTAATCACCCCTGAGTTCAATGCCCACTACAAAGAAGATATATATCTATATATATAAAAATATATCTATATCTTTAGAGAGAGAGAACATCATGATGCCATGTGCCCCGGATGCTGGACATTGAGCTATAAGACTTATTTGTCCCCCTGAATTTTGGTCTTGTTTTGGTCCTATCTCTTCTTTTTATGTCCCCATTTCTCCTCTGTGGAATGGAAATGTTACTGTGTCATTATCTATTGGATATATATAACTTGCTTTTGATTTTTACTGGAGAAAACATCTCTGAGTTTGCCTCGAGTCTCAGATGATATTTGGGACTTGGACTTTTGGGAAGTGCTGGAACTTTTAAGGTTATGGGGACTCTTGGAAAAGGACTGTATGTCATTGCTGGTGGGACTGCAAATTGGTACAACCAATCTGGAAAGCAGTATGGCAATTCCTTAGGAAACTTGGAATGGAACCACCATTTGACCCAACCATCCCACTCCTCAGTCTATATCCAAAGGACTTCAAAACAGCATACTACAGTGACGCAGCCACTTCAATGTTTATAGCAGCACAATTCACAACAGCTAAACTGTGGGACCAACCTAGATGCCCTTCAGTAGATGAATGGATAAAGAAACTGTGGTATATATACACAATGGAATATTACTCAGCATTAAAAGAGAATAAAATTATGGCATTTGCAGGTAAATGGATGGAGTTGGAGAACATCATGCTAAGCAAAGTAAGTCAATCCCAAAAAACCAAAGGCCAAATGTTTTCTCTGATAAGTGGATGCTGATCCATAATGTGGGAGGGGGCATGGGAAGAATGGAGAAACTTTGGTCAAAAGAGAGAGCAGGGAAGGGATGGGACATGGGGGCAGGTTAGATGGTGGAATGCGATAAACAACAATGCCCTAGGTTTATGTATGACTGTACATATGGTGTGACTCGATATTCACTTTTCACAGAGAAGTGAAAAGTTGTGCTCCATTTGTGTACAATGAATCAAAATGCATTCTGCTGTCATGTAAACCTAATTAGAATAAAAAATATATATTTAAAAAAAAAGAAAAAGACCATATGTGTTTTGCATCATGAGTTGGGCATGAACTTTCAGGGGCTATAAATGGAATGTTAGGGTTTAGATATGAAGTATCCCCCCAAAAGCTTATGCATGAGACAATGCAAGAATTTTCAGAGGCAAAATGATCAGACCATGAGGTGTAACCTAACTAGTGGGTTGATCGCTGATATGGATTAACTGAGTGGTAACTGTAGACAGGTAGGGTGTGGCTAGAGGAAGTAGGTCACTGGCTGTGTGCCTTTGGGGTTGATATTTTGTCCCTGGTGAGCAGAGCTCTCTCTGCTTCCTGGCTGTCGTGTCCTGAGCTGCTTTCCTCCACCACGCCCTTCTGCCATGATGTTGTGCCCCACCTCAGGCCCAGAGATGTGAAGTGAATTGACCATGAACTGAACCTCTGAAACCAGGAACCAAAATAAACTTTTACTCCTCTACATTGTTCTCGTCAGGTCTTTTGGTCACAGCAACACAAATGCTGACTAAAACACTCCCCCTTCCTACTTCCCTGTCTTCCTGGGACCACCTCCCAAACACATCTGAATCCTTGCACTGCTGTGCTTTGGAGGAAACCAAGCAGACATAACTTTCCCACTTGGTGTGAGAACATGTGGGCACAAATTCAGAGGGGCTTTGTGCCCCTTCCTCTTTGAGTCTGGACAGAGACACAAATTTCTTCTCCTGTCTTTGTTGGCGAGCACCATGCACGAAGGTAAATTCTGTTCACAGAGGCCCCAGCTGTGTCCTTACTTCCTCACCCATCTCAGCCCAAACATCAGGGTATAAAATACAGTGAACAACTCTGAGCAGCTACAATTCCCTCCTCCAATGCCTGGAGATTTCTTCTTGGTTTTATAGGAAACAGAACGGGAGCTCCTCAGAAACTTACACATAGAACGATCATATGACCCAGCGATGCCACCTCTGGCATAGACCCGAAAGGATTCAAAGCAGGGACTCAGACAGATATTTGTCTATCTATGTTCACAGCAGCATTATCCACAGCAGCAAAACAAGGAGGCCACCCCCAAATATCCGTCAGTGGATGCATAGGTAGACGAAATGTGGTATATCTGCAATGAAATATTCAGCCTTGAAAAAGAGTATTCTGGGGCTGCTGGTAGCTCAGTGGGGGAGTCCATGCCTAGTATGTGGCAGCCCTGTGTTTAATCCTCATCCCTCCTCAAAAATTTTTTTAATAAAAAAGAAAATTCAGACACAAACTATACTATGAGTGAACCTGGAGGGTGTTGTTCTAAGTGAAATAAGCCAGGCCCCAAAGGGACAAATGTGCACGATTCCACTCACATGGGGCACGAGAGTAGTCGAATCCAAAGGCACTAAAGTAGATAGATGGCTACTGGGGGTTACAGGGAGGGAACAGGGAGTCAGTGTTTCATGGGTGCAGAGGTTCAGTTTGGAACAGACAAGAGAGAGAGATGGTCGGTGGTGAAGGCTGCACAGCAACGTGAATGTCCTTAAAGCCATGGAACTGCACACTTCAGAATGGGCAGGTGGGGCTGGGTGTCGCTCAGAGGCAGAGTGCATGCTCAGCACCTGCGAGGCCCTGGGTTCAATCTCTGGCACCACAAGCAAATGGTTAAGATGGCAAATGCATGTTATATATATTTTATTACAATTGTAGGTTAATCAGGAAAAATAACTCCATTTTGTGTTTAAAAAGTTGCTTGTTATGTTTCTTCTTTGTAGCAGTTTTTAAAGAGAAGTAAGGGTTCTCCAGAGAAACAGAATCAACAGAAGAGAGAGAGAGAAAGAGGCAGAGAGGGAGAAACGTATCATGAGGGACGGGCTTTCATGATTGCGGAGGCCGAGAAGTACCACCTTGTGCTGTCTGCAAGCTGGGGCCCCAGGAAAGCCAGTGGTGTGGATCCAGTCCAGGTTCAAGGGCCTGAGACCAAGGGGCCCTCTGGCGTGGGACCCAATCCACGCTCAAAGGCTCCACAATCAGGAGCTCCCATGTCCATGGGCAGGAGAAGATGGATGGACGTCCCAGCTCGAGCAGAGCGAGGGCATTCTCCCTTCTCCGGCCTTTTCATTCTATTCCGTCTCTCAATCAGCTCACCTACGCTGGTGAGGGTGGATCCTCTTTGCTTGGTCTACCAATTCAAATGCTGATCTCTTCCAGAAACATCTTCACGGACACACCCACAAACACTAATTTATCAGCTACCTGGGCATCCCTTAGCCACCACATAGAGTTGCCACCACATAGAATTAACTCTCAGAGGGACCAAAGAGTGAAGGGCCTCCTAGGACACTTGCTTTCCCACCACCACCTCCCCTGCGTCTCGTCAACACTGTTTGCTGTCAGCCCACTTTCCCCAGGTGGGTGGCTCGGGTGGGTCTCAAACGCATAATGCTCACAGGAGTAAAGTTGCAGCATATGAAACAGGATGTACTCAGAGCACGGGCTGCTGTGAGACGATCCCTGGATTGGAGGGTAAAACCAAGCCCTCCAGGTAGAAGTCCATGTCTACACACCAGCACCAAACTGCTTCTCCAACCCCCAACCCTCTTCATCCCTAGCTCCCTAGGCGGCAGCCACACCGGTCCCATTCTTCCTGTTCTTTACACAACCCAAGTTCTCTCCCACCTCAGGGCCTTTGCACCCGCCATGCCCACTGATCAGAACACTTTCCTGAGGCTCTTATAAATCTAGCTTCTCTGCATCCTCCATGTTTCAGCCTAATGCCACCTCTGCAGAGAGGCCTTCCGTCCCCACCCTCACCAAAGGGATTGTTAGAGTGATCGTCCATCCCAGGACCAGCTTATTCCCTGGTACAGACCATGTACCATTTGTTTCCTTATTTGTGGTTGATCCTCTCTACTGGAATTCAAACTCCATAAGAGGCGAGGACCATTTCTTCTTCATACTCAAGCACCTGGTGCCAGATATGGAGGGTGAATTCAACTAGATGCTGTGCAAAAAAAAAAAAAAAGATTTTTCATGATGCAGTTTCATGGTGCCACTAGGTCCTAAGTCTGACTTCAGGCCCCGCGAGCCAACCATGGGTGGCAATGTTCTAGGAGGGTCAGCAGACACAGGAGGGAGGGCAGGAGAAGGACAACACCTGTCTTTGGTCCACATGAATTCCTGCTGCCTAATGCCCTCTAGAGGTGCCCCATACCTGCTGGATGTTCCAGAACTCGTCAGGGGAAAGCAGAGCTTCAGACAGAAATCGGGGGTCACGGATGCCATGTAAATGGTTTGCAAAGTCCTGGGATAGATGAGGTCACCTTGAAAGAGGTTTCCTGTGCCCCTAAGTGTTGGTGCTGGGAATAAGGTGCGCCATCCCGGCAGAGCCCACAGTGTAGTGAGAGGCAGAGCTGCGAAAGGCAGAAGGAGGGAGTAGGTCAGATCCCAAGGAAGCAGGAGAGGGTGCGTGTTGGGGAGATTCTGAACAACCTGGTGACGTAAACACGTTACGCACCATTTTATAAGAGGAAAGTCAGGATCAGAGATGTTAGGTAGCTTGCTCGAAGTCACACAGCCTAGAAATGGTACAGCATGCAGTGAAGTGCTCAGTTGTCATTTGATGGCAATGGCCATGGCTGGGGCAGGCAAAGCCCCGGAGTATTTCCTCCTCCTCCCTTCACCTCACTCACTGTCCTTGTCCCAGCCCCACACTCACTGGTAGGGCTTACAAATCAGCACAAAAGGATGAATGGTCCAGGAGGAAGAGCTTGACTTTCTGATCAGTTTAACTTGAACGTCAGAGGAAGAAAGTCTGAGGGCACAGCCTGCTCAGAGCCACGACCAGTCCTGAAAGGGGTTTGGAGCACAGACTCTGGGGCCAGACCACACTGGCTGAAATCCTTGGTGCCTCAGTCTCCTCTTTTGCACGATGGGACAGTAACAAAAGTCTGCGCTTCATGGTGTTGCTAAACAACCGAGCCCAAACAAGAACAGCACAGAGCACACGCTCTCTGCACATCAGCTAGGCGCTGGCTCCCTCTGGCAGACCAGCTCCCTCCCCTTGCCTGGGCCCTGGAAGGTGACGCCCTGACAACTCTGCCTGGACTGTGGTGATGCCAGGTCTGGAGCCAGCTTCCCCGGGAGGGCGGCATGTGGATCACTTCCAGGAGCTAATGAATTTTTCAAATCCCCGGGCTTACTGGCCCTCCAAAAGCTGTCCTGATTCTGCCTCCTGGGGCGATTGAGCCCAGAAAAGAAGTCTGCAGGAAAGTGACTCTGCAGAGTCTGCCGTGCTGTAACTGCCGCATGCCTCCCGGCTGGTGACACCAGCCAAGACCTGAGCCATTCTGCATTGTGGACACCCAGCGGCAGGAACTCCCAGCTTTGCCCCTCTGTCCTCTCCCAGAGACCATGGTATCTTGCAGGAAACCAGAGAGAATTCTGGTTGCTCAAGATGCTGCTGGGGTACAACTGAGGGGAAGCTGCCCCAAGGGAAGGAGCTCTTCCCGACCCAGCTTGGCCACTGCAGTGTCCTCGATACATGTCTCTCTCCTGGTGTGCCTTCACAGTCGGGCTCCAGAGCAGAGTGAAGCGGGGGACTCTGGGCATTCAAGGCGGGGTCTGGGACAAGCACCTTGGCTCTGGGTGACCTGCATCAGCCCTGTACTTTGAGATGGTAACCAGCCCAGGCTCAGCCCAGAGAGCCCAGGGTCATTGATCCCCAGCACATCCAGTGTCAGAGGAGGAGCAAGCCATGGCCCTCGCCAACCAGGGCTCTAACAGCAGGCCACACATACAGGAGGCCCAAGTCTGGGGGTCTCCAGCCCCTCTCCACCCATGCAGGAACTCTGCCCCCAGGTCAAGGAACACGCCCTCCCATGGCCTCTTAATAGGAGCCTCACGGACCTCACTAACCAGCTGTCTGGCACACGGTGGTGGCTCCCCCGCCCCTCGCATGGCCTTGTCATTTGCAGTTTTCCTCTTAAGTCAATTTACAGCCAATCCTCTTCCTTCCACCCCAGTGAGTGACCCTGCCACCACCCTTTCTTGTCAGCACTGTCCAAACATCCTCCGCCCGCACCCTGGATTCCAATCTCTCGCCAACTGACTTTGTCCACACAGCAGTCAGAAGCAGCTTCTTCCACCCTTTAAAGACCTTCAGTGGTTTTCCATTGCCCTTGGGATATAAGTGCCAATCCCTGGCCTTCCCAACCTGACCCTGCGCTCCTCTGCCCCTCGCCCTGCTGCCAGTCTCCAGCCCCAGGGGGACAGGCTTCCTTCCAGCCTCTCTATATGGGCTCCAGTCCCGATGCAGACAAGTGGAGGGGTTCCTGTTGCACCTGGCCCCTCAGCCTGGCTTCCAAGGCTTTTAGGGCTTTTGCCGCCTTCTTCATAGACTTAAGACCCTGTGAAGTTCACCTGCCATGAAAGCCCCGTGCCACCATCAGGCTCACAGCAGAGTAGTGCACAAAGCAGCATTCCTTTCATGAAAGCATGCTTGAGAAGGAAGATCTGCCCTTTTCTCTTTCTTGCTCTGCCTCTCTTCCCTAGTGGTTGGACGCTGCTGTGGGTCCAGACACCATTGTATCTCCCTGTGGGACGGCCACGTCAAAGCTCCTGGCCCTGCATCCCTCTGAATTCAGGACCGTCAGCACTGGGTACCAGGTTGAGGAGAGCAACACTGGGTGGACAAGAACCCAGAACCCCAGCTCCTGTGCCGAGGGTCCTCAGTCTCTTGCCCAAAAACTTTTCAAACTTTTCTATACATCCATGTGGCATAAACCCATATTGAAGACTGGAAGCCCAAATCATAAGAAGAACGGGGTTCGTGTTAATGGGGTACTTTCTCTGGCCAAGGTGGAATTATCTTACACAAGCCTCCACTTGGGAGGCAGGTACTGTTATTTTCGCCCCTTTACAGCTGAGGCAAGATGCTCACAGAGGTCCAGCGATGGGCCCAGGGTCCTGGGATTTGAACCCACCTGGCCTGACTTTCCAGTGGGTTGCTTACCACCACCTAGCTCAGAGTTAAGCACCCCCATTCTGCAAGTAGGAGTAGCTGGGTTCAAATTGTGATTCAGGGCAAATTACTTAACCTCTCTTAAGCTCAGTTTGCTCATCTGTGAAACGGGAGTAACAAGAGCATGGGGCTGGTTGGGAGGCTCCGATGAGAGCATGCATGTGAGGTGCTGGCTCGTAGCCAAGGCCATGACTGCTGTGCTTGACATCGGCCCTGCAGGTACTGGGTCTGGTCATCCTTTGGAACACTCAGTCCACCTAGGGTCATTGGGAGGATGGAATGAAACACAGAACACAATCTAAAAGCCCTGAAAACTGAAGGTCAAACTCCCTTGGCAGCAGAACCTGACCTGGCTCGACCTCATTTGGTGGCAAACCCTGACCTTGCCTGACCAGGAGGCTGTTGACAGGGTGTTTTTAAATCCCCTGCAGTGCGTCTATTCAAAACCCCTCTGTGCTTGGTGATGAGTGTGTGGACTAGGGGCATCGTATGCTATGTGGTCTATGCATCACCTGTCCGAATTCTCTAGGATCATCAGAACAACTCCAGGGCTGGGGCTGTGGCTCAGGGGTAGATCGCTTGCCTAGCATGTGTGAGGCACTGGGTTCGATCCTCAGCACCACATAAAAATAAATAAATGAAGACATTGCGTCCATCTACGACCAAAAAAATATATAAAAAAAAAAAAAGAACAACTCCAACATATAAAACACACCCAGGGTTTGCCATAAGGGATTGTGCTGAAGGCATCCTGCATGCGTGGCTGGCATACAGCAGGTGCTCAATAACTGACCATTCTGTTTTCTTTGGGGATTATGCCTGTCCTTCCCCTCTTTCTCTCCAACTCAGCCTGCTCTTCTGTGTCGGAAACAAGAGTTCTTGTGCCTCTGGAGGGAATAACTGAAAAAGAGCACAGGGAACTTCCTAAAGTAGTCGAGATATTCTTTTAGTCACACAAATGTAGCAAATTGTTACAACTACAAACTTGTGATCTGTTTTCTACTGCTGAATATTATATTATGATAAATTGAATTAATAAAACAGAATCAGGAGTCAGGAGACGCAGGGTTTTTTTATAGTGCTGAAACTTTACAACCATTTCTTACATAGATCCCAGTGAATAGGATAACGCATAATATAATGAAGAACATCCTTAAAATAAATGCAATGAGGTCCTTAAGACTGTTTCTTGGAATAACAATGTGAAAGAGGAAGACATGAGAAGCAAGTCCAGGGCTGGGATTGTAGCTCAGTGGTAGAGCGCTTGCCTCGCATGCGTGAGGCCCTGGGTTCGATCCTCAGCACCACATACAAAGCATTAAAATAAAGACATTGTGTCCATCTACAACTAAAATAATAATAATAAAAAAAAGAAGCAAGTCCAGACAGAAAAATGATTTGATGGAAGCCCAGGGTTCCCTGGTGAGTTTTCTGGATCTAGTGATGAGAATTAAGAAATTTCATATAGAGGCTGGGATTGTAGCTCAGCGGTAGAGCGCTTGCCTTGCATGCGTGAGGCCCTGGGTTCGATCCTCAGCACCACGTACAAAGCAATAAAATAAAGACATTGTGTCCATCTACAACTAAAAAAAAAAAATATTTAAAAAAAAAAAAAAAAAAAAGAAATTTCATATAGAGGTGTAGAGAGAGAGGGATGAACCTCTTATTATCTAGACCACTGGGCCCAGAAGCCAGCTGACAGAAGAGGAATTTGATGAAGTTGGAGGTCAGTTTGTTGTTTTCTGACCCACTACAATGGGTTCAACTTTGAAGGGTTGGAAGAATAAGGCCTGAGTCTATAGAACTGTTTTAGAAGAACATTGTGAGATTCTGGACAAAGCGTGAAGATCAAACAAAAGAACTGTCACAAGGAACTCAGAATTGGGTCATAAGCTAAGTTGCTTTGCAGCCCAGACAACCATCTGTGGAATTATTTAGGGACTGTTTTCTTTGCCTCTACATAAAATCTTGTGAACTGGAAGTTTTGGGCACTTAGAGGCAACATTCCAGGCAGTCTTGTGATTCTCGGTTCCACTGGCAATACCAAACCTCCTCCAATCAACTTCTCAGATTGTGGACATGGAAAAGGAGAATTTGGAGCAGGAGAGAAAGAACTTGTTAGGCACTCCAGAGGATTGAAGTCAGGATAGTGGAAGATGACTGGAAGGGGCGTGCAAAGGTATCTGGGCAATAGGAATATTCGTCTGTTCCATGGATGGGTACTCTTGAAAGAGATGTGCTCAGTTTGTGAAAATTATTCAGCTGTATTCTTATAATATATTCCCTTCTCTTTCTGTATGTTTTACTTCAATAAAAATGGTTTAAGAATAATTTTAAATGTTTTAGCCCCACTCCACCCCACTCCCCATGATCGGGAGCTACAAAAACCTTAACGCTTTGGCCTCTGCCCTCAAGGTTTAGGAACCTCCATGTCCAGCAAGGAAACTGGTAAAACTTGAGGAGGGGATGTGAGCCAACCGCCAGAGCCTGAGAAAGACTGAGGAAAGGACCCCAAATTTTTAAGGATAATTAGCACATTTTTTTCACAGATAAATGTGTATATGTTGGGAGCAGAGAGAGGACAGGTGGTGGGAAGGACATTTTAGGCCCATGAGAAGAGAAGATTTAAAAAAAAAAAGAAAATAAAAAAGAGTTCTTGTGCCTCTTCATGGAAGTGAATAGATGTTGATGAGAATCCTGATACAACTGCTGCACATTCAGAGCTGACGGGAGGCAGGGCTCTAAGCCCACCTCGGCTACTGTCCAACACCCTGTAGCCAGATGGCTGAGCACATGCACTTTGCAGAGGTGCCTTATTTATTTTTATTTGGGGGGTGCCAGCGATTGAACTCAGGGGCACTCAACAACCGAGCCACATCCCCAGCCCTTATTTTGCATTTTATTTAGAGACAGGGTCTCACTGAGTTGCTTAGTGCCTTGCCATTGCTGAGCTTGGCTTTGAAGTCGAGATCCTCCTGCCTCCACCTCCCCACCAGTGGGATTATAGATGTGTGCTACTGCGCCCAGCACTGCAGAGGTGCCTTCTGTTCAAATCCCAGCTCTGCCACTTCCTAGCAGGGCCTGCCATTTAACAATACCCCACCACCCGCCCTAGTAAACAGAGATCCATCACAGTGCCAACTTGAACTGTCCTAGGAGGACTTGGAATCATGCCTAGCACATAATCAGTGTTAGTACAATTGTTATTAATCCTCACTCTGGAGCATAAGCCATAGCTGGCCTTACCATGCTGGTTTGGAAACTGAGGCAGAGAGGTAAAATAACTTGGTAATTCAGGAACAGAGCCCTGTTCTCTGCTGCCTCTCAGAAGCTGGGACAAAGGGACTAGCAGGAGGGAAGAAAAGGAACATGGTCCACCCCAACAGTACCTGTTCACTGGTCCATCATCTATCCATTTTGAGCGCCCACCAAGTTCCCAGCAATATTCAAAATGTGTCAAAAGCACAAATCTGGGCCTCTTAGACTTGACATGATTCCCAAAGATGATTTCCTTCTAAGAAATGATCAGGGACACTTGTTGGGCAGAGACAAAGAGCTCACAGAGAGTCCAGGAAAACAGGTTCCAGCCTGGCGGGCATAGGCTATAGCTTTTCCTTGGAGACATGGAACAACACCATCCTTTCATTAAAGAGAAGGCTTGGCTGGCAAAGTCTCATGAGGACTGTCACTGGAAACGGCTCAGGCTGATCTAGCATGGAAAAATGAAAAGAGGGAGTGCAGTAGCCGACTGGGCATTTGTCCTTTGCCCCACACCATACCACCTGCCCCTGCTGCCCCTGGGCAGAAGTAGGCCTCACTGCCTCCTCTTATTCCAATGTACGTGAGGCCTCCTGAGAGAGAAAATGGTCCTGCCCCAGCCATTGGCTCTCTGCAAAACCAAAATGCTCCTTACAATTTCTAGCATAGAAATGGAACCTCAGAGAGTGAGAGGGATGTTTTTCCCCATAGCCAGCAGCTTTTGCAGAAAAATAAGGATTCAAAAATCAATTAGAGGGCTAGGGTTGTGGCCAGTGTGGAGTGCTTGCCAAGCACGCATGAGGCACTGGGTTCGATCCTCAGCACCACATAAAAATAAAATAAAGATATTCTGTCACCTACAACTAAAAAATAAACATTTTTTAAAAAATTCATATTCAAATTGTAGCTAGTAAAAAGAATTTTTTATACTATTTATTTCTTGTGACCCCATGACATTCACTCAAGTTTGAGTAGTTCTTACATAGATTCCTTAGGATTTTCTAGTAAACAATATATTGTCTGTGACTAAAGACAGTTTTACTTCTTCCTTTTGACTGTTACTGAACTCTGGCTCCAAAGCTCATTAAAAGGAAAGTCAATATTCAAGAGATAAATGTTGGGGAAAAGAAAGCAGGCATTATCAAGGGTGCTAGCAACCTGGGAAGTAGACTGTTTTCTCCAGAGCCCCTTTCCAAGTCTCTGGGGAAGTAGGGGCTACTTATATGAGGACCAAATTAGAAGCTACATGCAGGAGCTTGAGTCAGGCAGTTTGGTGTTTTGACACCAACCACAGGTGATAATCTTCTAGTGATAGGCTATTCTTATCTTGAGAGCAAGATGCTTCCGAATGCAGAGAGGGAGCCATATCCTGGGGAAAAGAAGGGAACAAGAATAAAGCAAGATGGAGTCTCTGATGGCAACAGATTTTGTGCCATTTATTTCTTTTTCTTGCCTTAATGCACTGACTAGGACCTCTAACAGTGAAGAATGCAGAGCAAACCCTTTTGTTTATTGCTAATCTTAGGGTACAGACAGGCATCCATTTACTCTTAAGTACGTCAGCTATGGATTTGTCGTCAGCACCTTTTAATAGATGGAAGGATTCCTTCCTGTTCTCAATTTGCTGAAAGCTTTTATCATAAATGATGTTCAACTTCATCAAATGCTTTTCTGCATCTATTGACATGATTGTCCATTTTTTTCTTTCTCCTTTCTCCTGTTAATATGCTGAATTACATTGATTGGTTTTCTTTTTTGGGGTGTGGGGTACTGGGGATTGAATTCAGGGGCACTCGACCACTGAGCCACATCCCCAGCCCTATTTTGTGTTTTATGTAGAGACAGGGTCTCACTGAGTTGCTTAGCGCCTTGCCGTTGCCAAGGCTGGCTTTGAACTTGCGATTCTCCTGTCTCAGCCTCCCAAAGTGCTGGGATTACAGGCATGCGCCACCACGGCGCCCAGCTTGATTGATTTTCAAATGTTAAGCCAACCTCTCATTCCTGGGTCATTTCTCATTTGGTCATGATGTAGTATCCTTTATCTATATTACTGGCTCTGACTGTTCATATTTTGCTAAGGAGTTTCATCCATTTGAATCCCTGCTGTATCCTGAGAACCTAGAACACTGCCATGAATGGAGTACATGCTCACTACATGTGTTGAATCTGACAGCTTCCTGGACATGGAATTGCTGGGTCACCGGATGTGTGCACTTCTATATTTTGACAGAAATTGTCAGACTTTCCTCTGAAAATGTCCCAGTCTTCACCTCCCATCAACGTGCATGCCAGGGAGTTAACGCGGTGTGCAGTATGGCTCAGCGACACGCGTGGCATCACAGCCACACTCCCTCCACTGAGTGATGGTGAACAGGCTGCAGAAGCACTTGACTTCCCCCAAGCAAGCACAGGGAGGCTTACAGAGAAGCCAAGTCCTGAGCTGTCTTGCTAGAATTCCAGCGAGATAGAGGAGGAGATCCAGAGGAAGTCCAGCCCGCAGAAGAAGGGGAGCAGCCTAGGCGGCAGAAACAGCATAGTCAAAAGTACAGAGGCATGAAAGATTGTTGCATCAGCCACCGACTAGTCGTGTGACCTTGGACAAATCTATCCTACTTATCCACACAAAGAGAATGACAACAACAGGGCTGCCAACACCATGAGTACCCAATGAGTAACACACGAGAGACATTGGGAAACCTTGCTATTGAGATGGAGGTGGGGAGGCCGGTTATGTGTCCAGCTGAGCCCCAGATTGACAATCCTTGGGAAAAGAAAGCAGGAGGCCAGTCCTAACTTGGAGTTAGCAGCTTAGGTCCTAGCCTCAAACACCAGCCAAGGTAAGGACTGTGTGCCAAGGATGGCATCTCCTGACTCAGAATCCTGCCCAGAGGGGAGCAGGTTGGTTAACAGTTGGCAGAACTCTTCCTAAGCTCCTCTGCTGCCTCATAAATTATCTTCAGCTAAGATGAACACTGACTTCCTAAGCAACTTAAGCAAGGGATTTAGTAGATTCAGGTAACACGACCACATTTGTCTTTTTTCCTTTCCTTCCATCCTTCTATGTTTCTGTATATATGGAGCACTAACATGTCTTCCCTTCTTTCTTTTTTTAAAAAATATCTTTATTTTATTTGTTTATTGTTACGTGGTGCTAAGGATCGAACCCAGTGCCTCACGCATATGAGGCAAGTGCTCTACCACTGAGCTACAATCCCAGCCCAGCTTCCCCTCTTTCTAGGCCTGGGAGCAATGGCTTTAATATAGAGCAATCACTGTATTTATTTTTTTGGATGACTGTGCCTGGGAGTTATTTCTGAAGAGTTCCCATAATCAAATACAGATTGGCTGCTGGCTTCTGTTTGCTTACAGCTCCCTTCCTACTTGGGCTCTCTGTTTACACAGAGCAAGCACATCTAAGCAGCTTGGGCTGGTCAATGTGCTGCTTTCAGCAGCCCCAAGAAGGAGAACACAAAGAGTGGGTGTTATTCACCAACAGACTATAAAGGGTAAAGACTAAAGGGCTAACAGACTAAAGGGGTAAAATTGTAGCCTATGAGAACAGTTAGGAGATTTTTGTTTTGGGTGGTTTTTTTTTTTTTTTCTCCTGCAAAATAGGTAAAGTCCATGCAGATCTGAAATCCCTTAGCAGTAATAGAGGGAACACAGAGAAACAGGTAGATTTGGAGAATTTTAGAAGCTAGAAGAGCCAGGTGAATGATGGGGCTGCTGAGAGAGAAAGAGTCTAAGGAAAAAGGAGTTTCTGGCCCTGGTCCCTGTGCTGAATGGCAGCTACCACCAGAACAGGAAATGGAGAGGTTGAGCAGGTTTGGAGGAGGGGAAGAATGATTAGTTCAATTTGAGACATTTATTCACTGGTTCCTTGGGCATTACCAGGCAGCAGGAACCATGTCAGGAATAACTGTTGAGCAAGAAAAGAACAAAACTAAAGTCCCTGCTCTCCCGAAGCCCACATTCCAGGGTGGGAAGGGCAATTTAAATATACCAACAAAGTAACTGCAGAACCAGGTAAGGATATTCAGTGGAGTCATGAGATGGACTCTGCTGCAAGGGTAACCAGAGAAGGCCCCACCAAACCAGCTCAGGATGTAAAATGCCAGGCTGAGAACAAGTAGAGAAATAGTTTAGATGTATCAGTCTGGACTGGAGAAGATCAAAAAAGATAGGTCAAAAAGCTCATTACAAAGGGGCTGGGGTTATGGCTCAGTGGTAGAGCGCTTGCCTAGCATGCGTGAGGCACTGGGTTCGATTCTCAGCACCACATATAAATAAATAAAATAAATAAAGATCCATAAAAAAATAAAAAAATTTTAAAAAGCTCATTGCAAAATACATACACCATATAATACTATTTATAAATAAAATAGTGTTGTATATGGAAATATACAAAATGATGAGCTGAGATGTAGCCCCATGGTAGAATGCTTAGCTAGCATGGGTAAGGTCATGGTTCCATCCCCAGCACCGCACACACACGCACAAAGTGCTTAGGGTGCACCGAGAGGTTAGTCTATTTAAAACATCATTTAAGCTGGATGATGGGTACGGTGTATTTGCATACGTAAATATCACAAAGTGAACTTTTTAAAAAGGCGAGGCCGATGGCCTGGTAACCCTTCGCCAAGTGCGAGTTCGCGGCCTGCGAGCTGGGACCGGGCAGCTCCGGCCAGTTCTCACTTCTTCAGCGCGGTGACCTAGAACCGCCCAGATGGGAGAAGCGCCCGGGGCTGACCCCGCCCCAACCAGGGAGGTCTCCCCGCCCACATCCGCCTGCCGCCCAATAGGCATACGGGATCCGGGCCCACACCTCCGCCGCGCCCCGCCTTCAACTCGCGCCGCCGCGTAACGTCACGGCCCAGCCCCCGCCACGTGACGGCCGCGCGCCGGGGTCTGGCTTGCCGCTGGGTTCGCGCGGCAGAGGCCGGTGAGGCGCTGGCGGCGACGCCGCGGAGGCAGCGGGACTGCGGGTCCCGCGCGCGCATGGAGGCACTGGAGGCCGCCTGAGGACAGCGGGCGAGAGGACCAGGCGACCTCGTGCATCCCTCGAGCGGCGGCGGCGGGCCGCGGAGCCGGCGCGGCCATGGCGACCGGCACCCAGCAGAAGGAGAACACGCTGCTTCACCTCTTCGCCGGCGGGTGAGCCTCCGGCCGAGCCCGCGCGCCCCGCCGCCCCGGCCTCTCGGCCCCCGCCGCGGCCTCCTCGGCGGCTCAGCGCGGCCCCGCGGGGAGGGGCTCGGCGGCCGGGCGGCGGGGCCCGGGAGGGGGCGGGGCCCGGGAGGGGTCGGGGCCTCTTCCCCACCCCCACTGCCCCCCGCGACGCCTTGTGCGGGGGCGGTTTTCCCCCGCGCGCGTCCCTCGGCCCGGCGTGCCCAGCATTTTTCTCCTTCTTAACAATTGGTGGCTGGTGAGTGTCATCCGGGGCGGTCCTGTCGGGCCACCGAGGCTCGGGCGGCGTCCTCCCTGGCCACGCCATGCTCGCTGTCCATCTGGATTCTCTTCCGTGGCCTGTCGCCAGAGACCAGCGTTTCGGGCCCAGCTCTGCCCTGAGTTCTCGGGGTGGCTAGTGCAGAGGTAATTCAGACGGTCAGCGGCTGCAGGTGTTGGACCTCAGCAAGGGCCTGGAAGGTGCTGGTGAACGGCAGCGACGCCAAGCAGCAACACGTGGGAGGGTTAAATTAGGAACCTCCGAAGATTGCGGGGTCGGGGAGGTGTGCCTGTGTTGTTCCATCGTCGAGCACCTAACATTTCCTTACATTTTTTTCAGAGGAGGCAAACCGTTTTGGGGGAGATTGAATTGTATGTAGGTTGGGAAGGGAGCTGACGCACCCCCACCCCCACCCCCTCCAGAGAACAGAAACGTTTTTCAGTATTAGGGATTTCATTTAAATCACAGCCGGTGGCATTGGGTTCTTTTGGTTTCTTCCAGATATTTGGAGTCTTATTTGTGAACCTCACAGGCCTAGCACGAAGGTTTTTAAGTGTAGGACATTTTGCATAAAACATTTTATCCTGGGTTATCATCTTGAGTATTTTGGTTGCACCCTGGACTGATACCTAGATATGTTCCTCATTACAAACACGTAATGGTTAAGAAACTTACCTGCAAGGATGATGAAAGCGTTTCTGCACTTTCTGTATTTTTATTGTAGGCCATTACTTCTTTTCTTCAGTTAGACAGTTTTTGGTGGTTCCTGGTAGGAAGAGTTTCTCATTCATTTCTGTCATTCTCTCAACCCTTCCCATCATGTCTCCGTGGATATTTGAGAGTAACAGAGGAAGCATTCTTAAGAGACTATAAATTTGTCATTCCTGGGAATTTTAAAGAAGTTGCACATATTTTTAAAGCCAAGTAGGAGAATTTTTTAAAATGAAATTATGTTCAGTGATTTTTGATTTACTGTTTTTAGTGAAGTGGTCTTTTAAGTTTTTCTTTGTATTCCAAATTGGAAGAGCTGTATGTTCTGGAGCAGTGTAAGTGAACCTTACACTGGTGAGGTTCACTGTGTAATGGATGGCTCTGTCTTGATGGATCCCCTGGTGTGCCCTTCATAGTGCCCTCTGGCTGCCTGTTGTCCTGCTGGAGTATCAGGCTTTTACCTTGTGATGGCAAAAAACTGCAGTGGGCAGCACAGCCAGCTACTGATTAGGTAGTTTATTAGGGTAATGCCTGAAGCCGTGGGAATTAACAAACTTCAGTTCCTTCATTAGTAGCAGTTTGGGATTACTGTACTTGCAGATTCAAGAAAGAAATCTTCAAAAGGGATGTTTCCAGAGTCACTGATTGGATTTTGATCCATCTAGTAGACATGACTTGCATCTCTCTTAGGGTAGAACCTGAAAGGAGCTGAGTGTCGAATGGGCACAGTGTATAGTGACATGTAGTCAGGCCAGCTGTCTCAGCTCTTCAGTGGAGTGCATGCTGCTTCGCTCCAGGTAACCGTTTTCCACTCTTATTAAGCTGGCATCTTTCCAGAGACCTAAGTTCAGTTCCTTTCAAAGCCTTTTGAAAAGAAGGCAGGGCCCTTTTAAAATCTGTCACATTTCTCTTGTTTATTAAATAGCTTTCAGAAGGTATAATACCAAACAATTTTAATGCGATCACTAATTAATGATATTGAACAAATATTTTTGTTAGGTGTAACAGGCTTATGAATAGATGGAAATTAATTTTAGCGCCTGGAAAAATTAAAACTGTACCAAAACTGCTCATACTGTTAGAAATTTCTTTGATTTTTTTTTTTTTTTTTTTTTTTTAAGATACTTTCTTGGGCTGGAGTTGTGCCTCAGCGGTAGAGCGCTTGCCTAGCACATGCAAGGCCCTGGGTTTGATCCTCAGCACCACATAAAAATAAAATGAAATAAAGGTATTATGTCCAACTACAACTAAAAACATGTTTTTTTAAAAAAAAGATACTTTCTTGGATTCTTCGCAAAGAAGAAAATACTCTTGTATTAACCTGTAATCATATTTTTGAATGCAGTGTGTTGCCTTTTAAGAGAACAGGAAGAAAAACCACCCACTAACCAATACCTAGAAGTGAACGCTTAAAGGTTCCCTGCCTGAATATATATCTCAAATACAAGTTCAAATTTATTTTAAAAATAGCTTTGTGTTCGTTAAATTGCTTCCTCCTTGGTGATATTTTGAGTTTCAGGGGCAGCATGGTAGAATGTCTCTCAGAACAGTTTGTCATAGAGCCATATTTATCTACTATTGGTGCTGGGCTGTGGAGAAAGCAATGAAGAAGGCAAATTTAGTGTCTAAACCCAGCACTAGAGTTCATTGAGGACATTAGAGTCATTTACCATAGGGCTGCTATCATTGCTGACTTCCACCATTATGAATAACTGGATATCTTTACAGGTGCATATTTTCTTTGGATAGAACAGCAGAGGAACAGTTACTGAATAAAAACATTTTTGGTCTCACCACATTCATAAACTATCTTAGGTTATTTCTGCATGAGTGAACTTCATTCTTTTTTTTAAATATTTATTTTTTTAGTTGTAAAAGTGGACAGAATATCTTTATTTTATTTTTATGTGGTGCTGAGGATTGAACCCAGTGCCTCACATGTGCTAGGTGAGCACTCTACCACTGCGCCATAACCCCAGCCCCAACTTCATTCATTTGATAGTGTTTAGTACCTTTAGAATTTCTGCTTTCTTCTCTTATCTGGATAGTATTGTCAAAACAAAGTACTTGCATTTTATTGTTACATCATAACAGAACTTTTCATTCTTTTTCTGCTCTTTGAACCATCTCATCAAGAAAAATGCTGGAATGCTGTGAAGTGGCCCTTGGCTGTGTGGGCCTGATTTGCCCCCAAAGAATTTGGGTAGGGACTGGGGATAAAGCTCAGTAGTAGCGCACTTGCCTAGCATGCACAAGGCCCAGGGCTGGATTCCTGGACTGCGCACAGAGGATGACTTGGGGATTCTGCTTGTTTATTAGTGTCAGTGATGCCCTTTATCTGCAGCACTGTAGCAGGGTAGTGATTAGGAGATCTGCTGGGCACCTGAAATAGACTAAGCTGATACAGATTTAAAGGTGGAAGACCTGGACTAGATACTTCAGGTCTTATTTTTATGGCATGATTTTGTTTTGAAATCAAATATACTTAAGGTAGCCTTTAAAATGTATTTTAATGGGAAGATAGTATGTCTTTAAGGTCTTAAATTGTAAAATCCACAGATATTTTCAAAATCAGTACTTCGCCCCTATTATGGACAGCTTTTGCTAGGTATACGCTGGTGCTGTGTCCCTACAAGTTTAATCTGTATCAGCCAGTGGTTACTATGGAAGCCTTGGGGAATCCTGAGATGGTGTGAGTTCATCTTTTTTTGTGGGGTAGGGGACAGTCTACAAAAGAGACAAGACTTACGTGAAATGCTTAAAAAATTTTTGATAAAGCATATCTTGTATACATAATAATTGGAATATACTGTTATGTACATACTGCTTGTATAAAGCCATATATGTTGCTAGGAATATAAATTGGCTGATTTCGTCCAGTGTGTTCATACATGTTACAAGCATTTTTAAAAATTGTGTGGTATTTGAGTGGGAAATATCCAGTAGAACAGAGGCTACATGAAGGTAGGAACCATGCTGGTTCTCTTCACTAGAGTCTCCTACTAAATCTCCACGTTACAGATGCCCAAACAATATTTCTTAAGTGATTGACCAAGTGAATAAAGGGTATTGTGTATCCCAAGGGTGTAGCCTGATATGGTCCAAGTTGTCCCAGATAAAGAGAAGCAGCACCTTGAATATTTATTTATGAATTGCAAATTTGGTTCTGTATTAAGATTTGCTAAAACTGTGGGTATAAGATAATGTTAATTTTTGTGAAAGTTTTTGTTTTTGTCTATTTGTGAAAGATTATCTTCAGGTTCAGAAAGTACTAGAGTTTTTATTCATTTTGAATGCTGTTTTCACTTTGGTTTCCAAATGAAATGGAATACCGGAAATAGCTACATCAAAAACTATTTTGCTTTAACTTTTTTTTTTTTTGGTAGTGGTATTGGGGATTGAACCCAGGACCTTATGCATACTAGGCAAGCATTCTACCACAGAGATTCACCCCCAACTCAAACTATTTTGCTTTCACTGAGTAAATACAGAAAAATTGCATAATTAAAATTTTGATAGACCTTATCCCAAGTATTCAAATAAAACTTCCCAATTATATTATATACAGAAAAGCAACTACTATCTTTCAAATAGTAACTACAGAGGTAGCAGCAGAAAAGGCAGAATTATGAGAAGCACCAAAGACTAGGAGGATTGGGGAGTCCCGATAGTCTGCTTGTTAGTAGAGCCTGCTGTTACATATATGTGTATATGAGCTGTGCGTGTGGAAACCAGTTTTCTGCCAGTTGGGTAGTGATTCTTATGATAAAGAGCACTTTGTCCTTGACTTTGGTGTCTAGTATGTGTGTGCACAGGCATAGTAAACAGAGGTTCTTGTTGAAAAATCTGCTTTTTGATAAATTGACCTAGCCCTTTGAATCTCAGAGGTAATAGGTAAAAGTCTGTGAGCAATTTAAAAATATTATGTAGTGAGCACATAAAAATGGTAGAAAAACCCAGTGTGTACATTGTGGCAGGAATGCACTAACTTTGCCTTGCTATAAATTGGAGGAGAGGTGCCTAATCCGCAGGGGAGAAATCAAGCAAGTGTTATGTGGGTGTAAAAGATAAAGGATTCATATGCTCTTATGTAATAAACATAAGATTTAGTTCCGGAACGGAGGAATGAAAGAAGGTAGAGAGGCGAGCATAGTTTTATGTAACAGGGAACATTAAAAAAGGGAACCAGTGCAGAAAAAATCTAGTTCATAGATTTTTAGGAAAATTAAGTAAATAGACTTCAAAGCAAAACGCTTCCGTGACTGCGCACAGCCATGTCTTGAGCTGCTTGTGGTGGCCCCACTGCTCACTTGGAGTGCAGCGTCCCAGAGAACTTCTGCTGGACTTTGGCATTACCACTAGAGCAATATTACCCTGGGAGCGAAAGGAATACCCTGGAGGTTTCCTCATGGTGTTAGAAACAGTCTACTATAAACATTAGTCCTAACTGCTCTTTGGGAGGTTATAACATTCAAACTCCACAAGTGCTTTCTTGAGAAGTGTGAGCATAATTATTATTTTGTTTTTGGCTAGGCTTGTTTAGGAGGCTTTCAGTTGTAAGTCTAGAAAATTTACTTCCCACTGGCTTAATTATTGGTACATACACCAAACTCTGTAGAGGAAGGACAGGCTTCAGGGGAGAACTCATCTGACCAGATGGACAGTGTGGCCATGGAACCCATCTTTGCCTGCTCTGCCTCCCATCCAGTGGATGCTGGGGTTGGTCACTGCATGGGCTTGGCTTCCAGCAGCTCCTCCTGTCTCCCGCCCTCAAACAGGTCTGGAGTTGCACTCTCCTTGGACACACTTGGACACACACCATCTTTAAACTGGTCATTCAGCATCTTGGCCTGAATCACATGCCCGTCTCTGAATAGACAGCCTAGCAAAGTAGATGGTGTTTTGTTGACAGGTGTGAGTGAGTCAGAGCTAAAACGAGAAATGGGCTCAGTCCCATGTGTACTGTGCGGCTTAACAAATGAGGCCCTGGTGAAGACAGGGAGGGGGGAAGTGCTGGGAGGCAGGTGGCCTGCAGTGCCCGCTGCTGTGGGTTCCGCTGTCTCCAGATATGTTGTCCATTTTATTTGGTCTGGAACTGAGTTTCTCAACCTGAGCCAGGTAATTCTTTTGAGGGGAAGGGATGTCCTGTGCATGGGAAGATGCTGAGCAGCATCCTTGGCCTCTGCTTATTAAATAGTAGTAACAGCTTCCCACTACGCGTTTCTCATGTGTGTGTTTGGGTTTTGTTTTTTGTGGTGCCGGGGATTGAACCCAAGGGACCTCTATCACCAAGCTGTATCCCCAGCTCTTTTTTTAAATTTATTTTTATTTCAAAACAGGGTCTAGCTACATTGCCAGGGCTGACTTCCAACTTGTGATCCTTCTGCCTCAGCCTCCTGAGTTGCTGGGATTATAGGCGTAGTCACTGTGCCTGGCTCCTACCCCCATTTCAACACCATAATATTTTTAGACATTGCCAGATGTCATTGAGGGTGGGGACAAAATTGCCTATATGTGGAACATTGGTCTAGAATAGTGGTCTTCAATTTATTTTTTATTTTTTAGTTGTTGATGGACCTTTATTTTATTCATTTATTTATGTGTGGTGCTGAGGATCCAACCCAGTGCCTCACACATGCAAGGCAAGCGCTCTATTACTGAGACATAATCCCAGCCCCAGTCTTCAAATTTTAATCAAGCGGGGCTTGGTGGCGCATGCCTGTAATCCCAGCACTTTGGGAGGCTGAGACAGGAGGATCGTGAGTTCAAAGCCAGCCTCAGCAATGGCGAGGTGCTAAGCAACTCAATGAGACCCTGTCTCTACATAAAACACAAAATAGGGCTGGGAATGTGGCTCAGTGGTCGAGTGCCCCTGAGTTCAATCCCCGTACAAAAAAAAAATTTTTTTTAATCACACAGCCCTATGATTGAAATGTTTATTCTGCCCTATTTTATACATATGAAATGTATGCACAAAATATAAATTAAATGAATATTAGAAATAAGATCTTTCGTCCTTTTTTTTTTGTCTTTTTTGATACTAATTGAACTTGGGCACTTTACCATTGAGCCATATCCCTTACCTTGTTGTTACCTTGAAATGGGATCTGGTTAAGTTGCTGGGGCTGGCCTTAAACCTGTGATCCTCCTGCCTCTGCCTCCCAAATTGCTGGGATTATAGGTGTGCACCACTATGCCCTGTTGAAGTTATATTCCTTTCTGTAATTCAGTGGGTCTTTACAGTGGAAGATGTACCCCACTTCGGTGATTAATGGTCTGAAATATTGCTGTTTAGTCAGATTAGTCAGCTCCCCAACTATGTGATGCTAAGTCTGTGTCACCATCTAAGTGGACATTTAATGTGACTTTTCCCACTGTCTGAGCATGGCTACTAGGTGAACCAAGTAAGCCCATCTTAGAGGTGGGAGAGTCTGCCCTACTGCCGTTGACCACTCCACCCGCAGACTGTGTGCCCAGAGAAGAGAAGCTGTGACTGTCAACGTTGGGTCTTGTTGAGTAATAAGAGTATCTTACTGTCCTTGTCCCCTACTCTGTCCTCAGCCTTAGTAAGTCTGGGCTGCAGTGTGAGGGACGTCTCAAGGCTGAAAGACTGGAAGCTTGCTCTGGCGCCATATGCTTCCTGCAGGTAGGAGGCTGCTGCGTCAGGTGAGCCAGCAGGTGAGAAGGGGCTGGGGAAGGAGGCTGATAGGCCCACTGGCTTAGTGTTGAGGGACTTGTGGGCTAGAGGAAGGGAAGGCACCCAGTGCTACCCAAGTCTCCAGGTCAGGTGAGACAGAAAAGAGGGTGGAGGATGAACTGCTGGTGAGACCCGAGGAGGGGGTGTCCCATGTTGGGGCTTGTGGTGAGGTTGACCACCAGTTGCATTGAAACAGTAACATTCTCTGGGGCCACCAGTACAGCACACTGCCAGATGGACCCACAGCAAGACAAGACCATGTCTCTTCTCCCTGTCCCCAAGCCCAGAGAACCATAAATCAAAGGGGAAAAAGTGACAGAGAAGCCAAGTCCTCACACGCAGCACGTTTGCCAGGCAGTAGCAGAGGGAGATTGGGGCAGACTAGGCATGGAGGTTCTCAGTGGGGCTGTGTTTGAAAAACTGAAAGTTACGGAGAAGTCTGGAATCCGCCCGTGCCATTGAAAGGAAAGAGGAATTCATAGAGCACAGCAGAAAGTGATGGGTGGGGGACCAGCGACAGCGCCTGTGTCCTTTCCGAACTGATACTCCAGAGAAGCTGGGTTAACACCTTGCAGCGCAGTGGGACACAGCTTTGGCAGAGCCCAGGTGCCAGCCAGGTGGTGTTGTGTTGAAGAATCTGGACAGCAGGAAGGGCTTTTTCTACAAAGAATATAATTTATTATAATCTTCATTGCTTCAGACCCAGATATTTTTAGGAAAAAATAAATATTTATGAGTGTGTGTGTGGTGCTGGCAACAAAACCCAGGGCCTCAAACACTCTATCACTGGGCTAAGTCCAGCCCTATGATTTAATATTTTTAGAAAAATTTAGAAAGCCAATCAAAATCAGTATTTCATATTATCTTCTCAGACTGATGGTTTTGCCCACAGTGGTTCATGAAGAAAGAAAAAGGAGTTCTGCTGAAGAAACTTGGAAAATTCTGCTAGGAAATGTTTTGAATTTTAGGATTAGAGGATCCCTCTGGGAATTGAACCCAGGGTGCTTAACCACTGAGCCACATCCCTTTTTTATTTTGAAGCAGGGCCTTGCTAAGTTGCCCAGGCTGGCCTTGAACTTGCCATCCTCCTGCCTCAGCCACCCCAGTTGCTGGGATTACAGGCATGTGCTACTGCATCCAGCTGGAACGATCTTCTTTGGAAATTTTTAAAGATTATAACTTGTTTTTTTCTAACTGAGGATTACAGTAAATTTGTATCTGACACAAATGACTTAAAAATATCCTTTGGACGGGTCATGTTGTGGTTTGGGTGTGAGGTGTACCCCAAAGGCTCACATGTGAGCCAGTGCAAGAAGGTTCAGAGGAAAAATGATTGAGTTATAGCCTTACCCTAATCAGTGAATTAACCCCTGATGGAATTAATTGAGTGGTGACTGGAGTCAGGAGGGGTGTGACTGGAGGAGGTGGTTCATGGGGGGCGAGGCTATGGGGTATATATTTTGTATCTGGAAAGTGGAGTCTCTCTCTCCTTTCTGATCTTGTGAGCTGGATCCCTCTGTCACACTCCTCCACTATAATGTCCTGCATCACCTCGAGCCCCAAGGAATGGAGCCTGCTGCCTATGGATCGGGACTTCTGAAACCATGAGCCCCTAAATAACTTTTCCTCCTAAAATTGTTCTCGTCAGGTGCTTTAGTCGCAGCAGCGAAAAACCTGACTAAAACGGGTCACTTCTAAGACGTGTTTCCGGCAGGTAAGGCGAGGCCTGCCGGCTGCCGAGCAGTTTGCTCCCGCACTGCAGGGCCCTGTCACCGTGTTTCCCGTTGCTCAGCTGCTCGTTGTGACACTGATGTGCACCCTTCCTGCCTTGTAGTTGAGGCCACTGAGCCTGCACGTGCCCGGTTCTGGTCTTTGTCACCACCATGCCTTTCACCAGAGTGGCAGGGTGCAGCATAGAACGGGACTGCGGTGCTTCGTGTGTGGCCTGCCACCTCGGGTCACTCACTGTCAGGAGGCAGCCTTGTTGACAGACTGCTTCCTGCTGGTCATCTTCCCATCAGTGCACAGATTTGGATGACAATTGGACAAAGTCATGAGTGCCGCTGACTTGGGGACAAAGTGAAGGTGGTTGACCTGTGTCTGATTGGAACTTGTTGACTTTCTGATAAAAGAATTTAAACAGAGGGACTGGGATTGTAGCTCAGCGGTAGAGCGCTTGCCTCGCATGCGTGAGGCCCTGGGTTCGATCCTCAGCACCACATACAAAGCAATAAAATAAAGACATTATGTCCATCTACAGCTAAAAAAATATTAAAAAAAAAAAAAAAAAGAATTTAAACAGAATCTTTTTTTTTTCTTTTTTTGGTCACATGGAGTTAGATTGTTCACTATAAATCGATTTCAGATATTTCTTTATCTTACTCTGTAGCAGGTAATTTTTCCAGTATTTTGAAGTTAAGTTTTTGAAGTTTTATATATGAGGTGTGTGCGTGTCACTGGCCATCAAAGCCAGAGCCTCGTGCCCTGCAGGCAGCGCTTCACCTCTGAGTTACATCCTCAGCCTACACGTTGGACTTTTTTAAGCACGTGGTTAGTATTATAATAGAGAAGAGTAGTTCATTTTGTGTAACTAGGCATGGGTTAGAAAGTTTTTTCTACCCTTTTTTTTTAAACTTTTCCCTCTTATCCTGTTTTCTTTAGATACAACCTAGTGCTAAACACAAATTATACAAACCAATATTAAGTAAGACTCAAAAATAATTTTTTTTTTTTGGTACCAGGCATTGAACCCAGGGGTGCTTAAGTACTGAGCCACATCCCCAGCCCCTTTGGTATTTTATTTAAAGACAAGGTCTTGCTGGGTCGCTGAGGGCCTCACTAAGTTGCTGAGGCTGGCTTTGAACTCACACTCCTCCTGCTTCAGCCTCCTGAGCCATTGGGATTACAGGTGTGCGCCAATGTGCCCAGCTCAGAATTGCTTCTTGATTAAAAAATACATGAGAGTTTTACAAAGTCTAAATTAACTAACAAAACTAATATATAATAGTATAACCAAACTAATATAATACAATTGCTTTCCTTTTATAAAACCCCACGAGAGGCTATCTTAGCATAGACAGAGGACCTGGATGGGGGTTTGGGTTGAACGCTGAGTGACTTGGAAACTTTGAAAAAGCATATAAACTTGTCAAAAGCTACATCATTTCTGTCTCCTGACATTTGAGTTCCCCAATGTGAAATAGGGCCAATTATTCCTGCCTCTTGGGATTGTCAGAGGAACGAATGCTTGTCACAGACCATCACTGGGCTAATTAATGGCAGCAGTGCTGTTTAGCAGATGGCTTTCAGTGCTCAGGCTGTTGCTTGCTCAGTGGAGCTTCAGGCTCCTGATCTTTTTTTTTTTTTTAATATTTATTTATTTATTTTTTAGTTTTAGGTCGACAATATCTTTGTTTTTATGTGGTGCTGAGGATCGAACCCAGTGCCTCACGCATGCTAGGCGAGCACGCTACCACTGCGCCACAATCCCAGCCCCCAGGCTCCTGATCTTCGTCCTGCTTGGAGATTTGACTTCGTCACCTTAGTTGTGTGGGAGGGGCTGGTTGCTTCTGGATTTCCCACACCTAACCCTGTGTTGGTGGAGCTGGGGAGCTAACGCGGTGCTGTACAGTGCCAGCACCTATTCCTCTGTGGTGAGCCTGTGCCACTCTGAGACGCCAGTGCAGCAGCATTCCAAGGGCACCTCCTCACGTGCCAGGCACCACAGCAAGTGCAGGTGGACGGGGTGGAAGATGAAGGGCGAGTGTGCTTCCCAGATATTTAGGTGCCTTTTAAAAACATTCTCCATGAAATCTCACGTGAATAAGTGCTGTTTGAGATCTCAGTGGGCCCTGATGGGAGGGGGTGCAAGGTCCTAACCTTGAGGATCATCCTGCTGTAGAGCCACGGTTTCCAGTGAAGAAAGCCTGCGTCTCTGGTGGTATGGATGGTGGCTTGAGATGGTACTTGACATTGTTCATTATAACTAGCTTGTCAAACATGTGATTTGTGGATGTCGTTATGTAAAAGAAGATGGAAGTAGGTGTTTTAAGATAAATGAGTTGTTGGGGTTACAGGCGTGTGCCACTGTGCCCAGCCAGGACTGGGTTTTTAAAGGGATAAGAGGACAGCAGTGGGGTAAGGTGAAGTAGCTTGTTCTGAACAATTTTCTTTTGGCCCTGATAGTTACACAGTTGTTTTGGATGGTTTAGATTGGTGCTGGAGTCTGTTCCCACATTAAGCTATACATGATTGGTTGCTGGGAAGCTAACTTAAGGGGATCATTAGTAAAATGTAAATTAGATTTTAATAAAGATCCATATTGTCATAAACATGGAATTTCAGATAGTGCCATTACCTAAATATTTGGTTTTGGTGTGCAGAGATGCATTTTGTAGACTGTTCTTGCAGCATGTAGTGAAATGAGAAATGGCATGAATGTCCAAAGTTAGGAAGTTTGTTAAAATATTATGCATCATGTATGACTAAAAAGAACAAATAAAAACATTTTTAAAAAAATATACATCAACACAGACAGTACAAAACCAGGACAAGGTGGTCTGTGTGCCAGTATAGAAGGGCATGGTGACGGTGGTTATCACTTTAGCTCTGTGATTTCAACTTTTTTTTTTAACCTCCCTTGTGTTCTGTTTTCTTTAATATATGTGCCCTTTTTCTAAGAGAAAAGTGAGACTTCACACCCTGCTCAGGCCACTTTTCTGATGCTGGTGTGACCTCTTCTCTTACAGGTGTGGGGGCACAGTTGGTGCTATTTTCACTTGTCCACTGGAAGTCATTAAGACCAGGTTACAGTCTTCCAGACTGGCTCTCCGGACCGTCTATTATCCTCAGGTCCATCTGGGGACCATTAATGGAGCTGGAATGGTGAGACCAACATCGGTGACACCTGGACTCCTACAGGTTCTGAAGTAAGTTCTGTCCTGCACAGTCCTCTCTGCTCTTGCCACTGTACACTCCTGTCAATACAGAATGTCCACCAAGCCCATCAGATGGAATGTTTCTGTTTGCACAGTCTTTAGTCCTTATTTAAGAACTAGTGTTTGTGTGTGAGTGTGCACGTGTGCGTGGAACTGGGGATTGAACCCAGGGATGCTCTACCTCTGAGCTACATCCCCAGTCCCCTTCTTATTTTTGTTTGTTTGGTTTTTTTTTGGAGACAAGCTGTCACCCAAGTTGCCTAGGGTGGCCATGAACTTGAAATCCTGCCTCAGCCTCTGAGTAGCTGGGATTACAGGTGTGCATGGCCACATTCAGCAAAAACTAGCATTGGGATTGGGATTAGGATTCTTTTTTTTTTTTATTTTTTTTATTTTTTAGTTGTTGATGAACCTTTTTTTTAATCATTTATTTATATGCGGTGCTGAGAATTGAACCCAGTGCCTCACACATGCAAGGCAAGCGCTCTACTACTGAGCCACAACCCCAGCCCCAAGAACTAGGATTCTTTATAACACCTTTGAACCCTGACCTTGTGCCCTTGGCAGCAAGGGTCCTGCTGTGCATGTGATCATCATCCAGGAACCATTGAGTAAACCAGACTACAAAGCAAACCGAAAACCCGTATTTAAATTGTTGCATCAAATGATCACTGTTGCTCAGATCTTTTGAAGACTAACAAGGAAATAAGGGGATAAATTTTTTTTTAATTTTTTTTTTTTTTAGTTGTAGATGGGCACAGTATCTTTATTTATTTTTACGTGGTGCTGAGGATTGAACCCAGTGCCTCACACATGCGAGGCAAGCACTCTACCACTGAGCCACAATCCCAGCCCCAAGGGATAAATTTTTTTAAATTGCACAAGACATGGGTTGTATTTTAAGAGGAAGTGATATGCAAATGAAATGTTTTTGAATTTTACTTTTTTTTTTTTTTTTTT
>CM053400.1:5813426-5880178 GCA_028644305.1 Xerus rutilus
ACCACTGAGCCACATCCCCAGCCCTATTTTGTGTTTTATGTAGAGACAGGGTCTCACTGAGTTGCTTAGCACCTCGCCATTGCTGAGGCTGGCTTTGAACTCGCGATTCTCCTGTCTCAGCCTCCCTAAGTGCTGGGATTACAGGCTTGAGCCACCGCGCCCGGCTTTGAATTTTACTTTTTATTTGGAAATAATTTATAGAAAATTTTTTGTTTTATTACTAGGCTATCTTCCCTCTTTATTATTTTTGCTGCAGGAAAAATATCCTATTTGCTTACAAAGTAGCTAAATATTTTTAAATTGAATTTGGCTTATCAGTCTCTAACATTAAGGCAAAATAAAAGATTCAGAAGAGCATTTGACAGTTCTGGTTTTTTAGCTTAGGGACTGTACTTTAAAAAAGATGTTTAATAAATAATAGTTGAATTTAACTGAGCATGATGCTTAGACCTCTGGAACTTATCCTTGGAAAAAAATTGTTTTTTGTTCCTGTAGAGATCTACATGGGAAATGTTAGAAAAAGCAGCAGTGACCGGAGATGCTATGGCCTCACACCTGCACACGCAGCACTTAGGCAGAGTTCAGCCACGTCCTAGATAATGGAATGAGTGCTCAGTTTGTTCTTAGCTACATTGTGTTTGTAAAACTTACCTGTGCGGCACTTGGGCATCCCTGCCAAATGTGATAAAGGGTACATCTAGCTCACTAAGCAGAGCTGGATCACATGACCAGGTGCTGGGGACCGGGAAGCAGGTCCCATGTGAGAGTCAGAAACCCCCTCAGGGAAGGGGGACTTTCTGCAAAAGAGTTCAAGAGAATACATTTCTTAAGTTTTAACACTGAAAGTCGGGGAAGAGACCCAACAGGCAGGAGGTTAGGGTCTGGCACAGAGAAAATAGAATCCAGTGACGTGGAGGTGGAAGTGAACCTCAGCCAGGATACACAGCTGCTGTCCTCAGTGACTATGAAAACACCTCCTAGTCGCTTGGCCTGTTCACAGCAGAAGCAGACACTGGATCCAGATGACCCCTTTCACCTAAAGAGCATGCAGTGCCCAACAGTGAAGTGATTTCCCCAGTTTGCTAGCTTTCAAAGCAAACTTCCTCATACAGGCTTGCTCAGTTACGTGGGACTGCTGAGTTCAGGTTTACTGTACCTAGCAGATGGTTATCCAAAAGTTGTGGCTATCAATGGAGCTGAGCCTGTAAGATAAATGGGAATTTTTGTACTTTAAGTTCTATAAGATATATATTCCACATCTCCAATATCTTGTGTCTCTCATCTCCGGTAAATCCTGCCCACCCCCCGACCATGTATGTGTCCCCAAGAAGGACAATCATTTATCAAAATGTAACCCAAAGGAAAAGGGCTACTCCATCTTTTAAAATATAGAAACACCACATTAATAAATTCCACACTACACAAGAATATTTTTGCTGTGGACCTACAACATTCATTGGTTGATATAGCCACAACTACAAAATAATGTAATATCACATATGGATACATTTTAAACCACTTACACTATATGAACATCTAAATATAAACAAGGAACTAAGTAAAATTTTAACTTGCTGGAAAAGCATCTGTGAAGCAGCAGTTTTCATGTGAGAGCTGTTTATGTACTTCAGCTTTATCTCCTAAGCCTGATACACAGATTTTGAGATTGTCCACTATACCTCATCTGGTATTACAGCTTCCAAGTAATAAAAGTCTGCTTTCATGTAGTAGTATGTCCTTGTCTTCACAACCACCTTAAGGTGTTCTTTCTTAGGCCTGCTGTTACCTGTTTATAGATGAGGACATGCAGATCAGAAGTTAAAAGATATATACCAAAGTCATGTTTGATATATAACCACCTTATGTTTAAGGATTTGGAGCAGCTGAGAGTAAAGTGAAAAACAGTAGCACAAAGTCCTAGGATGGAGGCTGAGCTGCTGTGTCTTTCAGGTCTCACACAGAGACATCAGCTCCTGGCTGAGACATTCAGGACCATGTCCTCCGCCAGCCTCTCTAGCTGCTGCTTCTGTTTCCCTGGCTGTCTGTAGCCACACCGCCCCCTGCAGCAGGAGCTACCCAGAGCTTAGAGCCTGCCCCACTCCTCTAGTGACAGTCCCTCCCTTGATGATCACATTTCATCTTGTTGTAAATACCATCTGTGAATGACGATGTTTCCCTCACAGGCCCTCTGGTTGCCTGTTGGACAGCTCAAGCATTCACTGCCTGTTCCAAATGTAACAGGAGCAAACCAAACTCCCTGCACCCTGCTGCCCCGGAACCTCCCTGTCTGGGTTAAAGCAGCACCGTCTTTGCAGCTGTGCAGCTCTGGGGCCCGGAGTCACCCTCAAGTCTTATTTCTCTCAATCCCACAGTAGATGCTGTCAACTCTGCCTTCAGAATATATGCAGAATCCCGGGCTGGGGTTGTAGCTCAGTGGTAGAGCACTTGCCTCGCACGTGTGAGGTACTGGGTTCGATCCTCAGCACCACATAAAATAAATAAATAAAGATATTGTGTCCATCTACAAGTAAAAAAATATTTTAAAAAAAGAA
Source organism: Xerus rutilus (assembly GCA_028644305.1). Classification (NCBI taxonomy): domain Eukaryota; kingdom Metazoa; phylum Chordata; class Mammalia; order Rodentia; family Sciuridae; genus Xerus; species Xerus rutilus. The sequence goes on from CM053400.1 coordinate 5,815,979, forward strand.
TATATACAAAATCCGAGCCCTGTTTAACACCTCTTCTGTTGCTGTCCTGGCAGAGGCCTCTGTCACACCTGTGTCATGACATTGGCTTCCCAACTGCCCTGGCCTAAGACAGCTGTCCCCATCTTCAGTGTGTTCTCAGCACAGCAGCTGGAGAATTCTCTGCTTTCATCCCTCCTGGGACTACATCTTCCTCCAAGCCAAAGCTGCAGCCCACAGCTCTCCTTGATATCACCTCCTGCCCCTCCCTTGCTCCTCCAGCCTCCTTGTTCCTTTAAAAGGCCAGGAACATTTTCTACCACAGGGTGCTTGTTCTGGACATTATCTGCCTGGCTTTGTCACCTTTGCAGGAAGCCCTTGCAGTGACCATGCTCTTTAAAACTGAACCCTCCCCCACACCCATCCCCCCCTTCCTGCTTTATTTCTATCCACAGCACTTATCTCCTTCCAGCAGTGTAGTTTATTTATATGCTATTTTAGCCACCCCCCACTTGAACTTCTTGGAGATAGGGACCTTTGTGTAATTGCTCAAGTGTCCTCAAGCACCTAGAATATGGCCTGTGACAGAGTAAGCACTCGGTACAATCAGCGAGTAGATGGATTTGGGCCATTCGATAGATAGTGCATATGAAGGGCTCAGCATCCCCTGCCATGTAAATAAAGATAGCTGCTATCTGACGCATGTACATTCTGCGCTGTTAAACGTAAGATTTGTTAATGAGTTTATTGGTGGCCAGGGCCACAGAGGGGAACACCGCATTACCTAATTCCCATCTGAAGAAAGCACAGTGGCCCTTCAGGGACAGCGCATGTGTTTTCCTGTGAGTTCTAAAGCAGGCTGCAGTCAGGCTGTCTGGCTGTGTGCCTCAGGATGGCTGCTTTTCACTGGGCTGCCACCCTGGTGGGAGCTGCCCCCTCTCACCGGGACTGTTAGCCAGCCCTGAGCCAGGGCAGCTGTTGTGGCCTGCAGAGAGAGCTCTTTATGTAGGAAACAACAGGCAAGGCCAAGGGCTCAGGCCTTCCCATCTTTGTTTTCTGTTTACATTTCTAGAAGATACTGTTATTCAAAAGCCCAGGACTGGGATTGTGGCTCAGTGGTGGAGCGCTTGCCTAGCATGTGTCAGGCACTGGGTTCGATTCTCAGCACCACATTAAAAAATTAAGCAAATAAAATAAAGGTATTGTGTCCGTCTATAACTAATAAAAATATTAAAATAAATAAAGCCCAAATGGTAGCATGGCAGCTTATCCTAGTAATTTAGGAGGCTGAGGGAGGAGGGTTGCAAGTTCAAGGCCAGCCTCCACAACTTAGCAAGACCCTATTTCAATGAAAAAACAACAGTAAAAAGGACTGGGGGGCTGGGATTGTAGCTCAGTGGTAAAGTGCTTGCCTCGCATGTGTGAGGTACTGGGTTCGATCCTTAGCACCACATAAAAATAAATAAAGATATTGTGTTTATCTACAACTAAAAAATATTTTAAAAAAAAGGACTGGGGATGTAGCTCAGTGGTAGAGCCCCCTGGGTTCAATCCCCAGTACCAAAAAAACCCCAAATGAATAACAGCTACTTCATTAAACTTCAGCCACTCGTGACGTGTCCTGCTCTGTGAGGGAGCACTGCTTTAAAAGACATCAGTTAGAGTTTGTTTATAGGAAGTTTATTTTTCAAAATGCAAATCATTGTTTTCTCAGGTTAACATATTAGGTAAGTCTGGTTTAATTTTTTTTTCAACAAGGCTTCTCTTTAAACTGCCGAGGTGCCTTATATTTGTTTTTCAAGTATCTTTTGTTGTTGTTGTTGTTGTTTAATTTTTTTTTTTTTTAGTTGTAGATGGACACAATGTCTTTATTTTATTGCTTTGTATGTGGTGCTGAGGATCGAACCCAGGGCCTCATGCATGCGAGGCAAGCACTCTACCACTGAGCTACAATCCCAGCCCCTCAAGTATCTTTTTAATCCAAAAAGTAATGTGTGCATCAGTGAGCCAATCTGTTTTTTTAATTTTTTTTTTTTAGTTGTAGATGGACACAATATCTTTATTTTATTGCTTTGTATGTGGTGCTGAGGATCGAACCCAGGGCCTCACGCATGCGAGGCAAGCGCTCTACCGCTGAGCTACAATCCCAGCCCCAATCTGTATTTTTTTAAAACTGACATGTTTAGATAAGATACTTGTCTTGGATTAGTTGATGGTAAGCATATTGTGTTCTGAAACTCCAAACAAGACTCTTAATTCCTTTTGCATTTCTTTCCCAAATGAAGGTTGATGTGACTGGGAAAGTGAGTCTGGATCCTTATAAACCTTCTTTTGAAGCTAATGTGGACCATTTATAGTAGGAACTTGATTGTTCCAGAAAAGTGTTGTAAACACCCAGATAGTTTAGACGTTTGGATTATATAACAGAGTTGACTCTTTGCCAACTGTTAATATGCGTAACTATGGAGACCACTGTCTTCAGTTCTTTAAAGGTCTGAGTCACTTGAGGACACGAGCTCCCTGCTGCATTATGGATAAGAGGCTCCCAGCTTCCTGAAGCCAGAGATTCCCTTAATTGTGTTTAAATGCCTTCTAGAGCTGCACACTGTACCATTTCTGGACCACAGATGGAATCTAAGCTTTAAAAGATTGTTGAATATATCTAGCATGAAAATCTTTATTACATACTATGTCAGGAGGTATAGGTTACTTCAAGGTGTTAAGAAAAGTTTTTGTTACGAGATCTCACCTTTTTAAACAGTCCTGCTTTAAGAAAGTAAAGTATTTTAATTTCAAAACATTAAATTCTCACGTCTCTCTTAAGAGCCAGATGGCTTACTCTTGGCCAGTGTGAATAATCATTGAAACCCCATGAATTTCATTTTGAAGAATTGTATTTATGGAATCCTAAGAATTGTGTTCACACTATAAAGTTTGTTTTTGTTGTTTTTTGCAGTGCTGTGAATCAAACCCAGGGCCTCACACATGCTAGGCAAATACTCTACTACTGAATTGCACTCCAGCCTAAAATTTTTTTATTTTGAAATCATTTCAGACTTACAGAAAAGTTACTGGAATGGTACTGATAACTTTCTTATACCTTTTTATAGATTCGCCTTAGTTTTAACATTTTGATACATTCGCACTTTCATTTTGGCTGTCTATACATATATTTTGTGTCCATCTCAAAGTGAGTGCCATGTGCCTGCCCCTTTAATCATTTATTTCCCAAGAGAAAATTCTCTTGGAAACAGTAGTTTCCAAATTCAAAAAATTTCATACTGATATGCTACTTTTTAACTATTCTACAATCCATATTCCAGTTTTAGCATTTAATCTGTTATAAGCAATTGATTAAACATAAGAACTAAATTTTGCTTTACAACAGCATTTCTTCCCTGCTCTAGGTCTTTCTTCATTGAATTTTTGCTCCTTTTCTCCTTGCCTGGCTCTTTTTTTGCAGAGGGGGCCAGATACTGGGGATTGAACTCAGGGGTACTTGACCACTGAGTCACATCCCCAGCCCTATTTTGTGTTTTATTTAGAAACAGTCTCACTGAGTTGTTTAGCACTTTACTTTTGCTGAGGCTGTCTTTGAACCTCCTTTGATCCTCCTGCCTCAGCCTCCTGAGCTGCCTGGATTACAGGCATGCATTACTGCACCTGGCTGTTTATTGTTTTAAAAGCTTTATTAAGATGTCGTTCATATACCACACAGCCCACCCACTCGAGCATTCAGTTCAGCCAAGTGTGGTGCTGTGTGCTTGATGTGCTTGATCCCAACCACTTGGGAGGCTGAGGTGAGAAGATCACTTGAGTCATAGGCTAGCTTTAGGCAACAGCGGAAGACCCATCTCTTCATTTAAAAAAAAAGAAAGGAAAAGAAAAAGTGCCATTCAACTGTAGTTAGTATGTTCACAGTTTTGTACAACCATGGCCACAATTTAGTTTTAGAGCATTGTCATCTGCACTTAAAACCCTTCACCTGTTTGCATCACACCTACCTCTTGCCCAGCCATAGGTAACCAGATGCTAGTCCAGATGCTAGTCTGCTTCCTGTCTTTAGATTCATCTCTCCCAGACTTTGATAGAAATGATGTGTGTTGGCTTCATGTGTCTGGCATCTTTCGTTTAGCTGAATGTTTTTTAAGGTTCATCCTTGCTGTAGCACATACCAGGACTGACTTCCTCTCTTGTTGAAGAATATTTCATTGTATGGTTAGGTCTTATTTTAACCTTGCTTTGACCTTCCTCAGATGCCATGGAGAAAAAAATGAAATGTCTGCTGCACTAGTGTAGACGTGTTCCCTGGTCTAGGTGTGGCAGAGTTAAGCAGGTTGTACCAAGGGATTAGTCTGGCCATACTGTCAAGTGTGTTCTGATGTCCCTTCAAAGTACTGCCCAACAGTAAAGAACATGGTTAGAAAATAAGACTGCAGTCTCTCTAATTTTTGAAGTAGTTGGATTATGTAAACTGAACTGAAGTCTAGCTTACTAATTTTTTTAATATTATTTTAGTTGTAGATGGACACAATACCTTTATTTATTTTTATGTGGTGCTGAGGATCGAACCCAGTGCCTCACGCGTGCTAGGCGAGCACGCTACCGCTGCGCCATAAGCCCAGCCCCGGAATTGTTTTTTTAATTCCATTTCAGAGTGCTCCTGTGTAGAAATACAACTGATTTTCTCATACTGACCTCATATCCTATAACCTTGCAGAACTAAAATAACTTTATGGTGGATTCCCTAGTGTGTTTTGTTGTTGTTTTTAATACTTTTTAGTTGTAGATGGACACAATGCCTGTATTTTATTTATTTTTGTGCGGTACTGATAATCAAACCCATGGCCTTACACATGCTAGGCAAGTGCTCTACCACTGAACTATACCCCCAACCACTAGTATTTCAATATAAGATTCTTCTGTCCATAGTAGAGTTTTACTTTTTCTCTTTTTAGTCCAAATACTTTTTCTTTTTCTTGTCTAGTTGCTAGCCTTCTATATTTATGAAAGATCTTAAGGTATAAATATTTAGTTTAAGCTGTTGAAATATTTCATGAACATCTAAAAATTAGGAGAGAAACTGAGCTTCACAGTTTGGTTGGTTTGTATATCTAGGGGATCTAGAGCATGAAAAGTGACATCATTACCTGAGGAAGGAGAAAAGATGCCAGTTAACAGACTTGAACACAGTTCATGTGCCATGGAGTAGACATCAGCCTAACCTCTCTTGCACGAAAAATTTCTGCTTGGTTTTGAAGACCTTTTCTCCATGAGAAATGTGGAAGTGGTAGAGATAGAGTTAGCAGGATTCACTTTACTGTTGGCATTAAAAATATCATTTTAGGGCTGGGATTGTGGCTCAGTGGTAGAGCGCCTGCCTCCCATGTATGAGGCACTGGGTTTGATCCTCAGCACCACATAAAAATAAATAAAATAAGGATAATGTGTCCATCTACAACTAAAAAAGATATTTAAAAAAATATATATATTATTTTATCATACCTCCAGTGTGTCATAACAAAGGTAAAACATTGCATGTAACCCTTTGACTAGGATGTGATTATTTGTGAGCTGGTTCAACATAGATGCTGTCAGATTGAAGGTACTAGTTACCAAATAAAAATTCTCAATAAGAAAAGATGAGTGGGGCATGGTGGTGCCCACCTATAATTCCAGCTGCTCAGGAGGCTTAGGCAGGAGGATTGCAAGTTTGAGGCCAGCCTGGGAAACTTAAGGAGACCATGTCTCAAAATAAGAAATGAATAGGAGGGGCTGGGATTGTGGCTCAGTGGTAGAGTGCTTGCCTCTGCCTCGCATGTGGGAGGCACTGGGTTCAATCCTCAGCACCACATATAAATAAATGAATAAATAAAGGTCAATCAACAACTAAAAATATTTTTTAAAAAAATGAATAGGCCTGGAAATGTAGCTCAGTGGTAGAGTATCCCTGGATTCAGTACTCTGTGTGTGTACGCGCGCTCAGAAAGGAAACGTAATTAGAGAAGACCATTAATAAAAACAACGTAAATTCTATTGGATGCTAATAGAAGATTGAGCCATTGAAAAGAATAAATTTAACCAACTTGAAGAATTACTATATTGGAGCGGGAAAATGTCTAAGAGTGTTCTATCCATTTTAGGATTTTCTGAGTTGCTTTTAATCAGAAACCATATTAATGTTTTTTTAAGCATGTTGGAAGGTGGTGGAGAAATTAGAAGCCTTAGGTGTTCCTGCTAGGAATGTAGATAGCACGGCCCCTCTGGAAAACAGCATGGCCATTCCTCAAAACTTAGGATGACCCTGTGACCCAGCAATTTTGCTACTCAGTATCAATCCAAAAGTATTAAAAACAGGGTTTTGAACAGATACTGTATTTGTAGGCCCATCCTCAGCAGCATTATTCACAACAGCCAAAAGGTTGGAGCAGCTCAGGTGTCTGTTGGTGAATGAATGGATGAATAAAATGTGGTATATATAACAATAGAATGTCATCCAGCCTTTAAGGAGAAGGGAATTCTGACACACGCTAGGGCATGGATGACCCTCAACACATGGCAGGTGAAATAAGCCAATCACAAAGGGGACACATAGTATATGATTGCACTGGTGGGAAGTATCTGCAGTAGTCAGATGCAGAGTCAAAGTGGAATGACAGGGTCAGAGGGGAGTGGGGCGGGGTTTTGGTGGGAAGTGTCAGCTGAAGATGAAGTGCCAAAGTTAGACCAGGAGCTGCTGCCACAACAGTGTGCATGCTCTCGGTGCCACTGACCTGTCCATTTAAAAATGACCAAGGTGGAAACTTTGTTATATATACTAGTGCAGTTTAAAAAATAAAAGAATAGTGGCACATGCCTATAATCCCGGCAGCTCAGGAAGCTGAGGCAGGAGGATCACAAGTTCAAAGTCAGCCTCAGCAACTCAGCAAGACCCTATATTAAAAGGGGCTGGGGATGTGGCCCAGAGGTTAAGCACCCATGGGTTCAATACCTACTACCCCAAAATAATAAATAAAATTTGTCACAGTATCATCTTGGGACTCAAGAGGCTAGACTTTGGCTTTAAATAACCTTCATATATACCATGAAATGTAATAGGTTTTTCTGTTCTTTACATTCCTGTTTAGAGCTCTGCTACAATAGGCAAGATCTACAAGGTAACACTGTTACAAATAAAGAGGTATTTCCAAAAGAAATACCACCAAGTGAAATCTCTGAGCTGTTTCTCAGGGAACCTTGTTAAGATTGAGGACACTCCCTTACCAGATGTTCATCCTACCTGAGTAGCATTTCAGTGTGTAGCACAAACCCTGATTTCTTGCTCCTGCTTGGGCAGGGAAAAGGCTCATTGAAAATATGTCCAAGCTGGGCGCGGTGGCACACACCTGTAATCCCAGCACTTTGGGAGGCTGAGTCAGGAGAATCGTGAGTTCAAAGCCAGCCTTAACAATGGTGAGGCGCTAAGCAACTCAGTGAGACCCTGTCTCTACATAAAACATAAAATAGGGCTGGGGATGGGCTCAGTGGTCGAGTGCCCCTGAGTTCAATCCCGGGTACCAAAAAAAGAAAGAAAGAAAATATGTCCAGTGATTTCTTTCACAGGAGGCTGTCACTGTTAGTGGAACCAGGACTCGGGGCCTTCTGCATATGTAGTGTTTTTTTGAACATTTTAGTCTCTCAAGGAACTGATATGAAAATTGACTTCTCGCCATTTGGCACAGGCCTGCCTTAGGGGATTTTAAAGGTATGTCTTCTATTATTCAGGTCCATCTTGGAGAAGGAGGGACCAAAGTCACTCTTCAGAGGCTTGGGTCCAAATTTGGTTGGAGTTGCACCATCAAGGTAAGCATTAAACTGTGCGCTCGCTCCTAAGAGCAGTGTCTATGCTAGGCCTTTCTTGCCGGAAGGAGACACTGCTAACTGGCCAGTTTCATTTTCTGAGTTGGATTCACCTAAATATATCTGACATGGAGAGATGGCAATAGCTGTGGTTATGTTCTTTTGTGTGAGAAAGAGATTGTTTATTTTATTAAGTAGGAAAACTAATTGGTTATCATCACCTGTAATCTCCCTTAACTGTTCGCTGCCCTAAGTGTGGTGTGTTGTCACCATTTGGTGTTATCTGGGAGTTTGTGAGGAACATGCGTCATGTAATCTCAGGGCACACCCAGGCCTACAGCCTAGCAAGATCCCCTGATGATTCATGTGCAACACTGATCTGAAGAAATTGGAAAAATACCCAGGCTTTTTACTGTCTGCAAAATGACATTCTCCTTTATTTTTTTTTAAACAAGACTTAATTCTCTTTAAAGCTTGTTTAAATTTACAAAGCTGTGCTGTGCCAGTAGCATAGCCACTGGCCACATGCACTTGCTTAAATGTAAATTAATTAAAATGAAAGATCCAGATCCTTAGTCTGTTTCAAGTATCAGAATCCACAGGTAGCTAGTGGTTCTATATTGGAGAGCACAGGTGCAGAACATTCCATCTTTGTAGAAGGTTCTTTTGGACAGCGCTGATAACGAGAGTGTAGATATAGAAGTGAACATGTGCACATTATTAAAGCATAGAATCTCAACAATTTAAAGATTTGATTTACTTCCAATTCTAGAATTGGGCAGCATTTTATTTCATAAAATTTAGAGTAAGTGTTCCAGTGGGCCAAGCAGAGGTAAGAACGGGGAGATGGAATAATAGAAAAATAACTGGTTAACATCCGGTTCCTTTTTTTTTTTTTTTTTTTTTAAATATTTATTTTTTAGTTGTAGGTGGACACAATAGCTTTATTTTATTTTTATGTGGTGCTGAGGATCGAACCCAGTGCCTCTTGCGTGCTAGGCGAGCACGCTACCACTGCGCCATAACCCCAGCCCCTGGTTCTTTTTTTTATAAGGGTTAAAGCAGAGGAAACTTGATGGTCAGACCAATAGAAACTGTCCCTTTTGAGAAAGTTATCTCTCTGATCCTGATTTCTTAGAGAGACAGATAACAAACAGCTTAGTTTGGTGACAGGCAGCTTCAACACAGGGACTTCACTCCTTTTGTCTGGTCTCCTTGGGCTCAGGGAAGGAGTTTAGTCCAAAGTAGTGGCCTCCTGCAATTTTTATTTTAACAGTAGTCAAGATCCTAAGATGAAACTTAAATAGTGTGATTAGGTCGTTGGCCGGTAGAAAAAAGAAGCATTTTGCTTGCATTATAGGGAAACTTCCAAGAGCCTGTACTCCTGAGCCCCTGCAGCAAAGAGGATAGAGGAGAAAGACCAAAAAAACTGGGATGGGGGACAGAAACACTGCGCTGGCCTTTGTGATCCTGAGTCATTATATTTGATTTTTTTTTTTTTTTTTGGTGTAAGATAGAAGAAGTGTGGTGTATTTTAGAAATGTTAAACAAGCTTTTAAAGTTAAAGTATGTATTGCTGCTTTAACAGATTAGCATTCATCCAGAGTTAAGAACATAAAAGGACTTTGTACAGATATTAATTACCAAATCTCATTTTCCTCAATTGTTTTGGACACTGTCATCACTAAATAATTTCTGGCAGGGCAAACAAGAACTTCCTGGACGGGTTTTGGTTTTAGCACAGGTGACGTCAAGCTTTTGGTTACATATTGTCTCCCATATTTTTTATTATATCTCCCATATATATATTTTATAGTGCCATAATGATTTCTTTATAGTGTTCTCTCTTTGTTCTAACAGGGCTGTGTACTTTGCATGTTACTCCAAAGCCAAAGAGCAATTTAATGGCATTTTCGTGCCTAATAGCAATATTGTGCATATTTTCTCAGCTGGCTCTGCAGGTATGTTACCTAGTGAGTGCAATAAAATCCTCTCGCTTCTAAAGCATGTGTTGTTTTTTCCTCAGGATTAGAAATTCACTTCCTGTTCTTTTTGACCTAAAATTGTTTTCAAAAGCTTTATGTTAGAACTGATGGAATGAGTGTTTGAGAGCAGTTTGTAATTTGATTTCATTTTTTCTGACCACTCAAGCTTTTTATTCTCCCTCAAAATTCACATGTTCTCCTGCATGCTGCTGTTCAGTGCTGTTTGTTTTAAATTATTAGTGTGTTTTTCATGTCTTTGTGCTTTTCCCATTAAGTTGTTTCCTAAAATCAGGGCTGCTTTCTTTGTGACTCCCCAGCATCTGGCAGGCTCATCTGCCCTTAATACCTGGAGTGCACAGTGAGGGTCAGGCCTATGGGACAGTGTTTTCAGGAGGATGGGCAACAGAGAGCTTCTGTTCTCTTTTGAGAGAGTCACTCCACTTGTAGATCTTGGGGGCAGAACTGTTCCTCAGGAAGTCCTGGGCAGAAAGCATGGACTTGCAGATTGCCAAGAGAAGGTCTGTCATTTTATACAAAGGTTTATGTCAACTTAAATTGAAAGGTATTTTAGAGAATTTAAATTGACATTTTAGAAAAAAATTCCACCTTCTGCCAGCCTGTAAGGTATAAACACCAGTTTCATTTGCCTCTGTTACCCCAGTAAATGTGCCAGCCACCCAGTTGAATATTTAGGGATTATGATGTGTAGAACTTGAATAGAAAACATTCAGCAGAGCTGCTTCACACTCGAGAAGCATTTCCACTTCACATGGAGCTCTGAGGACATAGCATTCCAAATCAGGTTGATCTTCAGTTAATAGGCCAGTAGTGAGTTAGCCATAAGCTAGAAGCTACTGGTTCTGTGACTTGCAGAGTTAACTTAAAACAGAGGTAAATAAAGCAGACCTTCAGGGAGCTTTATAAGCAACTGTCTTCCTAGTAGTTAATCTGCTTAGTCAGGACTCGACGGCATGAGGTGTATCCAAGGAGTTGGGACTAATGCCACAACATGGCCTTTTTTTGACTGGTTGGAAAGATGACCAAAGTTAAAATGATTCCTCTAAGCATTTAAATCAGTCTTAATACTTCATTTCCTGAAATGATTCATCAGGTTTTTAAATTTCTAAGTTTGAATTCAGGTGAGAAGAGATTGAATTCCTTTTTTCCAAACTAGATATAGGGTAACGTTTGGGTTACTTCAGCAACTTCTTTAAAAATCCCTTGAGGATCTGAAGCTTCTAAATTGTGCTCACAGTTTCTACCCTGGGAATCACATCAGGAGAAAGGCCAGCAGCACCACCTAGGGGTGGGAGAGACCCAACAGGCTCTAGGAAGCTGAGTGCTTTCTTGGGTCCAGGAGTAGTAGACATGGTACAGGTTAGAGACTGCAGCTTCCATCTGCAGAGAGGTACCTGCCTCCTCCACCCAGCTCTGTTAAGCCACAGAAGTCCTAGTTTTGGAAGCTGTTGGTATGGCATGAACAGCTTTGGTAAGCACTGGCCCTGCCTAGTGATGTCTTTATTTCATTGTTTTTTCTTCCAGCCTTTGTCACAAATTCCTTAATGAATCCCATATGGATGGTTAAAACCCGGATGCAGCTAGAACGAAAGTGAGTTACTGATTGTTCCTTCCTTAATGTAAGAATTGGGGGGATTTCTCTTTCCCCAATTCTAGCTATGACATTAGATGTAGGACTCTTTTTAGTCATACTCCTCTTTTTCCCCCCTCAATCTATATGTAGAAATAACCTTTTGTTTTGAGATTTGCACTTGTAAGCTTTGTGGGGGGGGGGGCACAGAGATGACAGGAGATAATGGGAAGTGCTCTTAGGGGGCTGTGTGCAGGCCCCACCAGGGGACATGCTGGGGCCCCTCTGGAGCCTCACCTTCCAGGGAGGACGCCAGAAAGAGCAGAACAGCTTGTGCCTTCAGGCCCCAGAGGGCAAGTTGAATAAGGCCCTCAGATACACTCACGATTTTTGCCCTGAAACTCTAGTCAGGCATTGTTAAAATTTTTTTTGTGCTGTGGATTCCTTTGGCATTCTGGGGAAACCTGTAGACTCTTTTTAGAAAAAAGTCTTTTTAAAAAGCAATCAAAAACAGTTATTAAAATACAACTAGCTGGGGCTAAGGTTGTGGCTCAGTGGCAGAGTGCTTGCCTAGCATGCGTGAGGCACTGGGTTCGGTCCTCAGCACCACATAAAAATAAACAAAATAAAAGCATGTTGTCCATCTGCAACTACAAAAAAATTTTTTTTTAAAATACAACAGGCGGGTATAGTGGCCTCCATGATCCCAGCAACCCAAGAGACACATAACAAGGCTCCTAGGAGGTCCCTCTCCTGAGATAGCAACGCCACCCACCATCTTGAGAGCAGCCAGGTTGTAAAGTAGGCTTGAAGTGGTCAGAGGAGGGGATTTCAGCCGTTTAGCTTAAAGCTCTTAATCAGGTCCATTTTATGATTCTAGAATCTACATCCTTTTATTCCATAGCATGGAATAACTGTTCCAGTGAGTCAAGCAGAGGAAGTTGGTTTCATAGGAAAGGACTGTCTACAGAAGGGCATCCCAATAACTTAGGAGGCTGAGACAGGAGGATCACAATCTCAAAGCCAGCCTCAGCAAATTGGTGAGGCACTGAGCAACTTAGTAAGATCCTGGCTCAAAATAAAAAGGGCTGAGGATGTGGCTCAGTGGTTAAGCACCCCTGGATTCAATCCCCAGTACCAAAAAAAAGAAGAAGAAGAAGAAGTTTGGCCATTTCAGAGTTACTTTTCCTTGTAACATAATAAGGAGACTGAACAATTAAAAACAACTAGTTGACCTCAGCTTAGTCAAGGTTACCTTTTTTTGTGAAAGGATTAAAATAGAGAACCAAGTTTAGAAATAATCAAGTAAAAACACACGATTCAAAACAAACAAAAATACACCATTCATGCATTAGCCCCTGGGTTCAGTCCCCAGCATGCACACAAAACACTGGAGACTAGGAAGCCTTCGTACTCACCAACCTGTCAGAATTTTGGTGAATTTTTCTTCTTTCACACACTTCATGTATGATTGTGTCCTGCTTTTCTCTTAAGCACCTTCCTGTGTCTTACTGCACCACAACTTTGAATCTAGCACTTGCCTTCCCTTTCTTAGATTTTCAGACTTCGACCGTATTGCAGTTGTGATTCCCCTGTGATGAGTGTAATCCTCCATTAGCTCTTTCTAGAATTAGGTGAGAGGCTGTGAACATGCTTCTCTGGCCCTTGATACAGACACACAGACCACTCTGTGGGCCGGTCAGGTTGAGCTGGCCTCACGGGGGCCAGGGGTCAGCCAGCCACAGGACAGGAAGGACAGGTTTCTCTCGTGCAGTTCTCCACGTTCGGTGGTCCCCTCTGTGACCTGGTGCAGTGTATCTCTCAGCGGCCTGTCATTGGTTCTCCTCATGCAGAATAAGGGGCTCCAAGCAGATGAACACACTCCAGTGCGCTCGATACGTTTACCAGACAGAAGGTGTCCGTGGCTTCTATAGAGGATTGACTGCCTCATATGCTGGAATCTCAGAAACTATCATCTGTTTTGCTATTTATGAAAGTTTAAAGAAGTATCTGAAAGAAGCTCCATTAGCCTCTTCCACAAATGGAACTGAGAAAAATTCCGCAAGTTTTTTTGGACTCATGGCAGCTGCTGCTCTTTCTAAGGGGTGCGCCTCCTGCATTGCTTATCCACATGGTATGTTTTGCTTTGTACTTCCAGAGCAGTCGAGCAGCTAACAGGTTTGTCATTTGTCACTGTATCAAGACCTCCATAGCACAAACTGAAGTGCAAATACAGGTTGAGTGTCCTTTATCTGAAATACTTTTGATGAGAAGTGTTTCAGATTTGGAGATTTTCAGATTTTGTGATGTGTGTGTAGGCTTTACCAGTTAAGCATGCCTAATCTGGCCAACATGATGTGCTGCAGAAGTTTCAGACGGATTATCAGATTAGGGATGCTCACCCTGTACCTGCAGGTAAGGTGGATGAGTACAAGTGGCCTTGTACTTGAGCATAGAACATGTGTGTGGTGGGAACTGCCTCATTCCGCTTCAGCTGATTGGGGGCCAAAACTTGCTGTGCAGAAATGCAGGCCCTCTGTTTTCAAAGAAATCCAAAATATGGATCTTACTTACCTTGATTTAAAAAATTACATGGGAACCAAACTTAAAAATCACTCAGCTTCACTTTGAGTGATGAGTATGGCTACTTTGTATAAATTTATTTTTTAGCAATTTTGTTTGTTTGTCTTGGTACTGGAGATTGAAGGGCCTTAAGAATGCTAAGTACATGCTTTGCCACTGAGCTATACCCTCAGCCATATTTATTTTTTAAAGAATTATAGAATTGGGGCTGGGATTGTAGCTCAGCGGTAGAGCGCTTGCCTCGCATGCGTGAAGCCCTGGGTTCGATCCTCAGCACCACATACAAAGCAATAGAGTAAAGACATTGTGTCCATCTACAATAAAAAAAATATTAAAAAAAAAAAAAGAATTATAGAATTACTGTCCACTGACATTCTTTTAAAAAAAAGAAAAGGAAAAAACCTCGGACAGTGGCGCACACCTTAATCCCAGCTACTCAGTCAGCTGAGGCAGGAGGATCACAAGTTTGAGTTGAGCTTGGGCAACTTGACAAGACCCTGTCTCACAATTTTAAAAAAGGACTGGGATGTGGCTCAGTGGTAGACCATTTGCTTAACATGCTTGAGGTCCTGGCTTCCATCCCTAGTACCACCAAAACAAAACAAACCCACACATAGTTCCTTGTGCTGTGAGAAACAGGCTGTTTTCAAAAACCCACTACACTGTCAGCAGTAGCTGTTGCACATGGTGTCCACTATCGGTGGCAGGTATCACGTTCCACTGTGTGCTGGGGCACTATCAGGCAACTCAGGGACGATGGAGAAGAGGTCATACAGGGTCTGAGTTCTGCACAACAGGCAGGAGAGACTAGTGTCCAGCTGTGGGAGCCTGGGGAGGAGTCTTGAAGGAGGGAATGGCTTTCAGCTGGACAGAATGGAAAGGATTCAAGGAGAAGAAGTTGGGGAGGGGAATCTGAGATGCGCAAAAGAGAATTTACCCTTCCGTTGTCTAGGCTTGTGACTGTCCTGCCAGATAGAGCCAGGATGGCACATAGATATTGCTGAACCTTGACTTCTGTCCCTGTTTTATTTGTAGCCTAAAGCAGGTGTTTGTCTCTCTGCAGAGGTCATTAGAACTCGGCTCCGGGAGGAGGGCACCAAGTACAAGTCCTTCATCCAGACGGCTCGCCTGGTGTTCCGGGAGGAAGGCTACCTCGCCTTCTACAGAGGACTCTCGGCCCAGCTCATCCGGCAGATCCCAAATACTGCGATCGTGTTGTCCACCTACGAGTTGATAGTGTACCTGCTGGAGGACCGAGTGCAGTAGCAGGCCAGCACTGTGCTCTAGAATAAGACTGAGAGACTAGAGGTTTTTTCCATGATGTTTAGAGTGTCTGAGACTGAAACAGGAAAGGCCATAGAGCATCTGGCTCCTATCACCTGTTGGACATTTCCTTTTGGATTCATGCTTTCTGGAAGGTTTAAATTCATTAACGTTAATAGTTAATTATAACTTTTTTTTTTTAACTTAAGAGGATTCAGGATTAAGAGGCAACTAAATTAAATCATGCTATTTAATTTAAGTGTGCATTTGGTTTGTGTCCTCTTTTATGCTCATCACACTGTAAACTGTAGGAACACAGAGGAAACACAAGGTTGAAGCACGGGTTCTATTCTGATCTGACCCCGACGGTCTCCATTACCAGATGAGGAAGAAGAAGTATCACATTTTGGTGGTTCTGTGGGCAAAATTCCCAGCTATTTTTCTCTCTGCACATTACACTTTTCCAAGCCTCCTTACAGATGGATCTAAGCTTTCAGATGCTACTAGGAAAAAAAATTTCTGACACTAAATATTTTATGTTATAAACATTTTCCTGAAGGAACTCTCATCTCCCCTGTTTGAACCCAAGGGGAATTTTAAAGGACCATTTATCCATTGCCTCACTCGTGGATGGACCTCCAGAAGTGAAACCTCAGAAGCCAGGCATAGCGGGCTGGGATTGTGGTGCAGTGGTAGCGTGCTCTCCTAGCATGCGTGAGGTACTGGGTTCGATCCTCAGCACCACATAAAAAAATAAAATAAAGATATTCTGTCTACCTGCAACCAAAAAATAAATTAATTTAAAAAAAAAAAAAAAAAAAGCCAGGCATAGCGCCAGCCTGGCTGTGAGTGTTGAGTGTGGTGAGCAGTGGCCATTTGCTCTGCAGTCTCTGACTGTTCTTGGGTCTCTGCTGGAACCCCACACAGGAGTGATTGCCCACCCCTGGGGAGGTCACTCATACTGATAGGAGGTGCTGGTGTTGCATAAATACCTCTGGTCAAAGCCTAAAAACAAAAACAAAAACGCCTAAATACAAATTACCAGAATTTTACTCCCTGCTTTTAAAGGAAACAATAAAGGACCACAATGATTATAATAAGACAAAAAGCAGATAAAAATCAGTAGTCTTCCATTAGCTCTTTCACTGGAATTTGTACATGAAGCTTATTTTTCAATCTGAATTTTTAGAAAGATATTTGATCCTAATATCTGATACATTGTATTTCATATTCAATAGCAGATAGTTTGGTGGGGATGAGGAGAGGATATTTTCAAGTAGAATTTAAATCAAATTTGATCTTTATAGTCATAGGGAAGTCAGTTTGTGTTCTTGAGCTCACTAATCTGCTTCAACTACCTCGAAGTCTAAATGGGCAACTGTAGCCAGGCTTCATTGCTTCTACATTGCATGATGGGGAAGTGATTTCTTATCCAGAAGCTCCTTGTAGTGTTTGGTAGTGGCATTTAGCAACAACTTCATTTTTTAAAAAAATTTATTTTTATGTGGTGCTGAGGATCAAACCCACTGTCTCACACAAGCTAGGTAAGCGCTCTGCCACTTACAACCCTAGCCCCCTCGTTTTTATACTCTCAAAGCCTGAATTTTTCCTCAAGATTTTATCTATGCTGTAGGTTAAAAATGAGATTGCTGAACTTTTCACTTACATATTCTTGAATGAATATTTTGATATTAAGCTAGTATAATTTAGTTCTTTGTCTGCCTCTCCCTCACCAGGCCGTCAAAATAAAAATAGAGCACTCAGCCAGGTGCGGTGGCACAAGCCTGTAATCCCAGCACTTAGGGAGGCTGAGACAGGAGAATGCAATGGCAAGGCGCTAAGCAACTCAGTGAGACCTTGTCTCTACATAAAGTAAACAAAATAGGGGCTGGGGTTGTGGCTTGGTGGTAGAGCGCTTGCCTAGCATGTGTGAGGCACTTGGTTCGATTCTCAGCACCACATATAAATAAATTTAAAAAAAAAAAAAAGGGTCCATCAACAACGAAAAAAAATTTAAAAAAAAAAAACACACCAAAATAGGGCTGGGGATGTGGCTCAGTGGTTAAGTCCCCCTGAGTTCAATCTCCAGTACCCAAAAAAAGAAAGAAAATACAGCACTCAATGGGAAGGGAGTAAGCAGGAAGGAAGGGACACTTTCTCTAGAAAGGAGCTGGTGGGTTTAAAGTGAGGAATACCACTGCCGAGGCTGAGTGGGGAAACCCCATGATTTACTCTCTGCTCCACAAGCT
Source organism: Xerus rutilus (assembly GCA_028644305.1). Taxonomy (NCBI): domain Eukaryota; kingdom Metazoa; phylum Chordata; class Mammalia; order Rodentia; family Sciuridae; genus Xerus; species Xerus rutilus. The sequence continues at coordinate 5,833,462 of CM053400.1, forward strand.
TAGTCATTGGGAATTCATTATTTTTAAATAATCATATGTATATACACACATACATATTTATGACTTTAAAAACTCTCATTGCATACCTAGTATATGCTATAAACTGTGCAAGGTATTAGGTATTTTCTCATTTAAATTCATCCTGATGACCTTGTGAGGTACGTGGTACCATCCACATATGAAGTGAGTGGGAAGTGGTAAACTGACCCACAGTAGCCTGCCATCCTACTTGTTCAATAAATGAATAAAAGAGTTGTAGAGGGCCTTGGAGTCTGTGTTGTCAGATAATGGCTGAGGTTTTAAAAAAGAAGTTCTACTTTGGCTCAGTTTTAAAGGTTCCAGTCTGTGGTTGATTGGCCTGTAGCTTTGGGGCCTGCAGGGAGGCAGCACATGGTGGCAGGAGCACATGGCAGAGCAAACCTTCACCTCATGGCCCAGAAGTAAAAAGAGGAAGAGACCAGGGTCTCTCAGTCCCCTTCAAGGGCATGCCCCCCAATAAGCTGAGTTTCCACCACCTTCTAATAGCACAGAAGGCTGGAGACAGACTCCAAGGGTAGGGTCTGGCAAACCATTCAGGAAGCTGCATCCATAGGCAATGCCACTGATCAAAGGTGTGCTTAACCTAATGAATGATGGATGTGACCGCTGGATGCCATACGTTGTTCTCCCATGGTGCAGTCGTGTCTGTGGGACACAAGCAGACACAATCTTCTTAGAAAGGGAGCGATGCTTAAACACAGGCCTGCACACTGGAGGAATGCTAACATACTAGGATATTTGTGTGCTCCTGACTGGTAAAAGCTTCAGGACAAGACAGTCAGGAGCATGGGCTTTGTTCTGACACCAACCAGGAGAGGAGGTCTAGTCCAGGCCTACGCACCTGCTAGGCTTCACCTTGGTTCCTCACTCACCCTGGTTCCTCCTTCCTGCCCAGTAGGAGGCAGAGCTGAATGTGGGCAGCTTCACTGGCAACAGAAAGGTGACACTGGTGTCCAAATAACCCATCTCTGCCCCAGAGAACTTAATATTGATCTCAAAAACACTGGTAAGTTTGTAGGGTCACAGATACATTGTGCTTAGAATAAAATTGTTTCTTCTTAGCTTTTATTGACTAATTTAGCTCAAATCGATACTGCAAACTCCCACAAAGTGCATCTTCCTTCCAGTTCCACCCGAGATAACTGACCAGTTTGCCGTTCAGTGTTAACCACCTTCTACTTCCTACAAATACATACATAGGCTTTATTCAAATTTGGGATATTATAAAAATAACCAGCATGTGGAATTTTCCCCTCTTTGGTACCTGGGATTGGACTCAGGGGCACTCAACCACTGAGCCCCATCCCCAGCCCTATTTTGTGTTTTATGTAGAGACAGGGTCTCACCGAGTTGCTTAGCTGGCTTTGAACTCGCATTCCTCCCGCCTCAGGCCCTCGAGTCTCTGGGATTACAGGCGTGCGCCACCACGCCTGACTCAGCGTGTGGCTTTCTAAAGTGTGCCCTCCCTCCAGGTCAATACCTCCAGCTCCGCGGTTCTAATGGCTGCATCACATTCCGAAGCATGTTTGTGTTTGTACAAGCTAATTTTTAACCCTTGTGGCTTCAGGAGTGGCAACTTGAAGCAAAACGGCACCGCGCGCACAGGCGAGATTTAGCTAGATGTTGGAAGGACAGAACTAGCGGGAGGAAAGGACTAATGACAAGCAGCCCCAAGTGGCAGGACGCGGGCGGACTCCCAGCCGCTGGAGCTCGGGCCCACGCGGCCGGCGCGTGCGCGGGCGGGACTCTAGCCCGCCCCTGCTCGCCGCCTTCCACCTCCGGACGACGCGGGGCGCGCCCGAGTCGGCGCCGCGCGCTTCCGCCGGCGCCCCGCCCACCCGGGCTCGCCCCGCGCCGTGATTGGCTGAGCGGCGGGAGCGCGCCGAGTCAGGGGGCGGGCCCGCGCCTGCTACAAAGCGGCGAAGGTCACGGCGCGAGCAGGCGCGCGCCGCCGCCCCGCGTACCGCTGCGGCCCGCGCCCCCAGCCCGCCGCCGCCGCCGCCGCCGCCGCCCGCGCGGGAGCCATGGAAGGAGTGAGCGCGCTGCTGGCCCGCTGCCCCACGGCCGGCCTGGCCGGCGGCCTGGGGGTCACAGCGTGCGCCGCCGCCGGCGTGCTGCTCTACCGGATCGCGCGGAGGTGAGTGCGCGGGCCGCCCCACGCGGCCTGGCCGCCGCCCCGCCCCAGCCCCGCAGCTCCCGCGGACGCCGCGGCGGGGGCCCGGCCTGTTTGCGAACGCGCGGGGCCGCTCTGCAGCCCCACCCCTACCCCGAAGAGACCGAGTTGGGAACCGAGTCGGGAAGCGGCCGGGAGCCTGGCCGGGGGCGGGGGCTCCAGAATGTGGCGTGCGGGCGAGAGCGGCGGGTGCGGGGGCTGCCGGCTCCTCCTCCCGCGGGGCCCGCGCCCCACGCCCTGCACCGGAGGCCGCTGCCCCCTGGCGGCTTGCCCTGGGCCCATTACTCCAGGCCCCCAGCCCTGGGCCCCTGGCAGCGCGTCCGATGGGGTGATAATAGCTGGCACTTGCTCTTCTGCATGTCATGGCTCCGGCGACACACTCCTCATATCGGCCATTTCAGAGGCAGCTACTGCTTCCCTCAGGAGAAGCCGAGAGACGACAAGCCAAATAGATTGATGTCAGGAGAGACACGTTTGAACTGAAGCTGCCGGTGTGTGTGGAACCTGCACTCCTGACCCCTGGCTGGACTGCCTCCAGGGGCGGCGAAAGCCAAGCTGCTTCAGAGGTGTCTGAGATGGACGGAGGCCGCCCTCCACGCTGCCAGGCTGAGATCATGCAGACCCCCACATGCACATCTGGCTTACCTGATCCGACTCCACGGTCAGGCGTAGAAGTGGAATGGCCTCTTGGGTCAGCAGGCTAGGGGTGGGTGGCCAGCTGTGCGGATGGCCAACTGTTTCTTCACTGATCCACCTTCCCTGGGAACAGGGAGAAAGGTGAAGTTGTGAGACCATCCTAGGGACAGCAAGGGATGCACAAAGGTGAAGGGTGCAAAGTGACTTGCCCAGGATCACTCAGCAGCAGGTGGCAGAGCTGCAGCTTGAACCCAGAAGTCTGGCTGGCCAGTCTTCCTTAACCACCTCAGGGGAGAGACAGGCTTTTAAAAAGGAGTGGAGTGGGCGAGTCACAGAGACCTCTGGAAGAGATGTCCCATGTCTCTGGAGGAGGAGCTGCCTCCTGGGGAACTGAGGGAGCCCCCAATGCAAGGGGTTGCGCACCCTGTCTCTACACGTTCCATCCCTGCCCGGTTTCTGGAAGCTGGAGGAGCCTATAGGACCAGCTGGTCTAAACCAGCCATTGTACATTAGGGCCTGTGGCAGTTTGCTCCGATTCCCAGAGCCTTGGGCAGCAGAGCTGGTCCAGAGCCAGGTTCCTCCTGGACAGTAGCACCTCTGTAGCCCAGGATTCGGAGAGCTGCTGAGGAGCAGAGTCTGCACCTGCTCGCTTGGGTGTAGCGAAGCTACATGTGACCAGGGCTTGCTCACTGTGCCATGCACTCGTGTATCTTGTGCTGTGACTGTTCCCAGGTGCCCTCTTGCCCCTTCCTTGCCTGGCAGCCATGGCTTTCCTTCTGCCAGAGACAAGACAGAATGAGGGGTTTTGGTGAGCTGTGCTGTGGGTACCAGGTGGGTGCCCAGAAGTCATTTGGTGTCCCTGAACCACACCAGAGGTTTGAGGTGTAGTGTTGGGACTGTTACTGTTGATTGGGCAGAGTGGTCCTTCCCAGGATGCCCTTAAGGTGCCCTCATAGGGCATTGAGTGTCATCTGGAGAACAGCCTAGCAAGTGGCTACGTGCACCTTTCTCCCTCCAGCAGGGAGAACACTGTGAAAGAGGAATCATTGTTTCTGGCCATAGTGAGGGCATGAAAGGAAAGTTGTTTTGGGAAGGTGACTTGGTGGGGTCAGTGTTTGCAGGCTTAGCACAGAGATGGCAGAGGGCAGGAAGGTGGCCCTGAGAAGGGATGTGAAGGGAGCATCCTCTTGACTCTTTCTAAGTCAGCCTTGCCCTGGGATTTAAGGCTGGCTGAGATGCCCAGGAAGTGGTCACTTTTCTAAAGTCCCCACAGAGCCTCAATCAGGTCCAATAACTGACTCCTCACCCATGAGTCCTCTTGCCCCAATTATTGCTAATGACCAGAGCAGCTGTCATTTCTGTGCTGGTAGTGGAGCCATAAGTACTTGGGGCTGTCCCCCAGGCAGCAGCTCCAATGGGCCAGATACTACAATTCTCTCATTCTACAGATGAGAAAACAAGTCCTGGAGAGGTTGACCTTTCTGCCCCAAATCACCCAGCTGTAAGTGGCAGAGCCCCCCTCACGTCCACACTGCAGCTATCAACCAAGGCTTATGTTCTGCGGGCTCACTGAGCACCTGGGCTGCTTCTCTGCACTCACAGGCAGCACAGACCCAAATTACACTTCCCTGGGCTTGCTCACCCCTGTGTCCAGGCAGCCGTGATAGCCAGTAGCTTCCTGTGCCTCCCCCTGGCCTTTAACTCTGCTGCTCAGGTCCATCCTGCCTTGTCCCACCTCATCGTGTGTCCAGGATTTGCCCTTTGCAAGCACATCCCTGCACCATCACATGCTGCCCGGGGGCTCCCAGTAGGATCTGTTTCTTACATTTGGGGATGAAGAGGAGGCAACCTCCCCCAGTGCATAGCAGAGCCTGTGGTGGTGTTCAGAGTCCCTCTAGGATGCCCTCATGTTGCCAGGTCCACTTCTCACCACTTATGTCCTGGGCTGCCCACCCACACTGAGCAGATTTTGCACCCCGGGTGCATACACCTCATGTGGTCCCCGCCTCGGCCTGCCGTTGAGTGCACCTACTCTTTTTTTTTGTTTTGTTTTTTCGGTTTTCTTTTGGGAATTGAGGGTTGAACCCAGGGGTGCCCTCACCTTTTTTGTTTTTTGAGGCAGGATCTCACTAAGTTGCCCAAGCTATCTTCAAACTTGTGATCCTCCTGCCTCGTCTTCCAGAGTAGCTAGTATTACAGATGTGCATCACTACACCTGGCTTGAGCACACGTGCTCTTTAGGGTGACAGCAGATACCCTGCAAGTTGCTGCTTTCCTGTGGCTTCTGTCTCAGGTGCCTTTGAGTTGTCATTCTTGTCCTTATGTGCATGACCAAGTGGAGCGCTTTGCTAGTCCTTGCGTCTCTGCAAGCTTCACATGGTGCTTGATGAGCTGATAGGTAGAGAGCCCGCCCCAGGCTCGGTCGGTCCTCAGAGGGTAAATTTTGGGGTTTCTGTCTTGGTGTTGGTAGCATCACTGAGGACTTTGGTGTGCTTTGCTTGGGTCCTGGCAGTGCCCAGTTGCAGTTTGATGCCACTGCGGATGAAGCAAGCCCAGGAGGCTCCTTGGATCCTACGGACAGATGAGGTAGTCTGTGTTGCCCACCCAGCAGGTGGAAAGGCAAAAGAGGTACCCTGTGAGGCCAGCTCTCCCTGGCCCTCTGAGGGAACCAAGCCTGACTCACAGAGACGAGTCTTTCAGAGCCTGCTCACAGTGCCCAAGGTCACAAGTGAATGCCAGACCCTTGGGCAGGCCATGTGCTGCTCAGCCTGGTGGAGACTTGGAGCCCCTCAGGATGGCAACTGAGCCATGCCTGGTGTCCTCCATGTGCCACAGAGCAGGGTGCACACCCTGACAGGCTCCTGGGCTGAGGAACTGAAGCTGTGGGCACATGCTAGAACAGTTGGGAGACCTTAGGGTAGGAGCTTTGTTCTAAAAAAAAAAAAACAACCCTGTGTTGGGGCTGGTGGAGTGCTAGCCTCGTCAGAGGCCTCTGCTCATTGCTCCCCTCTCTGTTCTGGGCTGTGGAGGGACATGCGGAGCAGGTGGCTGCACCGTGCTTCTGCCGCCATGGCTGCCTCAGGCCCCTCAGGCAACCCAAGAGCTTAGGAGAAAGATGACAGGAGCTAGGAGAGTAGCTTCCATGCCCACCTTTAAGCCCCCAAGCCACCTCCTAAAAGGGTCGTGGCCTGGGCCTGAGGCTGTCTTCCTCCTTACCTGTGTCACTCTCCTTTCACCTCAAACCTAGTCTGCAAGGTGTGGTTTGTCCTAGAGCCGCGCTGTGGTGCTGTGGGCTGGGCGCAGAGCAGTGGGCTGGGGGTTCAGGAGGGAATCTTGAGGGTGGGGTGAGTGCCTTTCCCTGAGTAGAAGCCAGGCCAGGCAAAGCTGGCTCAGCCGCTGCCACATTGGGCCTGGCAGAGTGGGCCTTGAGACCAGGGCTGCCTGGCCTGCCTGGGCTGTCTAGGAGCGGGGGAGCAGATGGTTGCACGCTCACCCATGCCGTGCTGGTGGGAGGGGATCTGAGATTCCTGCCAGTAGCCCTCGCTGCCACCCACACACTTTTCATGGCTGCCCCCACGAGGTGACTGCTGGCTTGGAGACCTCCTGGCCAGGGTGGGCAGCAGCTGCTGTGGCCACAAGGGAACACCCTTGCCCCAGCAGAGATTAGCTGCGGTCCTGGGACAAAGGCTAATCCCCTGCCTTCCCTTTAAGGCCGGGAGAGCCCTGAGCCATTTCTTTAGTGAGAGGCTCCCCTGGTGGGAGGGGCTTCCTGGCAGGTGGCACACTCACTGCTCACCTGTCTGGTTCCCAGGGCAGGCAACGGGGGTGGGGGGGTTGGGGGAGTGACCTTCCCCTTCAAACAGACCGTGGCTAAGGGGCCCTTGCTAGGGGTGGGGGTCATCACCCAGAGATAGGTGGGTACAGGGCCAGTGAGAAAAGTCACACTGCCTGATTCACCAGCTGTCAGGATACACCCCCGTGCACAACTATAAGGAGGCCTGTAAATGTAAAGCAGGTACAAATTAATAAACAGGGAGTGCTAATTGCCCAGGCCTGCCAGACCACCGCAGCAGAGATTCCACACCTCCAGCCAGGGCCGGCCCCTTGGCTTCTTGTGTTACTGTCCCCGTTGTTGGTGCCCAGTGAAGCTGACTGGTGCTGAGCACAGGCCGGCTCCGTGCTCTCCTACGTTCCCTGTTTGGGTTCTCCCAGCAGCCATTCTGGGACACAGTCTTAGTGTCCCCATTTGATAGGTGAGGGAATGAAATGGAGATTCCAGGAGGTTGGAGACCCTCCCTGGAGGCCATGCCATTGAGCGCGGAGCCACCCCAGCCCTGTGCACTATCTTCAGGCCTTGCCTGCTAACCCTGTGCTCTTGACAGGGTGCAGCTGCTCTTTGTTATGATGGAAGCTTTGACCTGAGCTGCAGCCGGAAGGGGGTGGGCTGAGGCTGCCGGTGGCATACCCTGGCCATCCCCTGTGGGCCTGGGCCCTTCCTTGTGGGGCCTGGCTCCATTTCCTCTGGCTTCCCTGCCCCCATGTCACCGCTGTTTATGATGTTGACTCTAGGCCCAGCATCCTAAGCGCTGCCCAGGATCAGGCCCCAGAGGGCAGCCTTGTCCCTGGCTGGCAGGTGATAGAACTCCTTTATCCTGCCCATTGTTGATGGAAGGGCACAGAGGGGCAAGGCCAGGCGGAGGCAACTGTACCCTTCTTCCCTGGAGCTACCCTACCCCCCATGCCAGTGACTAGTGGTGACAGAGCTGGCCCTTGGAATAGCAGAGCACTTTGTACCTTATGCCATCAAGTCCTTGTAGTGTACAGAAGCCCTGGGTGCTGGGGCTGCTCCCCCTTTACAGACGTGAGCCCTGAGGCTGGGAGAATAAGAGCTTCCAGCTCCCTCCTCCTTCCTCAGGATGTAAAGGAGGGAGGGGTGGCTACCCCCTGCCTGGGCCCAGCCAGGCACTCCAGGGCTAGGGCTAGGGGCAGAATGGCAAGGCCAGGACCCTGGGGCTGTAGCAGCTGCCTCCTTCACTCATGTTCCTAGGTTCTGGGACTGAGGGGTTTGTTGGGTAGTTGTGTGCCTCCTCTCCCCCCACAGTGCCCCATAGCCAATAAGGCAGATGGAAGGGACAGGGGACCCAGAACATAGATCCCCAGTGTATGGGCCAGGATTATCCTGAAGCCCCCACCTGTCGCCACACATGTGACCAGTGAGGGCCACTATGGTCCTGCCCACCCTTGTTGCTTCACTAGGAAGGCTGGCCCCGGCCCAGCAGCTGTCACTAGTCCCTGCCTCTCAACTTCCTTGGCTGTCACACTCCAAGGACTTTTTCTGGGAAGCCACGGGAGACTCCCTTCCCTCTGAAAACTTTGGAGAACACCATTTCCGCAGCCTGGGGAGGGACCTTCCTGAATCGGGCCCCAGGTCATGGTGTGCTGGTGGCCTTGGGTACCCATATGGATGCGCTGGAGCCACTGGATCGGGTGAGTCTCCAGCTGCTTCCTGGGAGGCGCTCCGTCAGCTGTGGCTTCCTCGCTGGATCCTCCTGGGCTGGGTCCTCCTGGGCTGGCCACAGCGTGTCCAGTCGAGTTCTCCCTCAGCTAGCGCGTCCTCCAGCAGCAGGCCTGCGGATCCAGCTTCTGGCGCCCTTTCCCTGGTGGCCTGGGGCAGGGCTTGGGTGGCCTCCCCTCTCACAAGTCTTGGTATTCTGGACTGAATCCACTGTCCTTGGTCCACAGGGTGAAGCCGACGCACACGATGGTCAATTGCTGGTTCTGCAACCAGGACACTCTGGTGCCCTATGGGAACCGCAACTGCTGGGACTGTCCTCACTGCGAGCAGTACAACGGCTTCCAGGAGGTGCAGGCCTTGGGCTGGTGGGCAGTCGGGCAGTCAGGGCTGGTGCTTCTGAGACAGCACCTCAAGGCCACCTGCTCCCTGGCCCATCCCAGATTGATCCTCCTTCCACTGGACCGTGGTCAGGGTGTGGCAGCTCGTGTGTGCCTCACTGTCGTCCTAGTGCAACACCCTCATTTGAGGAGGAGGAACCAGGCTCAGGGAGCTGTGGCAGCTTGCCAGATGTCTCCCCACTACAGGCGGCAGGCTTGGGGTACTAGCCCAGATCTGTGGCTCTGCAGTCAGCGTGGTCCATCACAGCTGCTCGACCGCTCAGCCACCATAGACAGTGTGTGAACCAGTGAGTGCAGCCGGTTTCCAGTAAGACTTCACACAGCAGGCAGGCAGCCCGCTCACAGGCCACCGTTTGCAAACTGGGTTCTGAGCCGCAAAGCCAGAGCCTGTGTGTGTGCAGGAGGCAGCCCCAGGCCCTGCCTCAGCACCCGGCCCTCGGGCTTTCACGTGAGGTGCCAGAGGAAGAGCTACTGCTCTTTCATGTAGAAAAAGTGGGAGTGGCTGAGATCCTGGAGCACCCTGCAGCGGCCTCCAGCTGAGCCAGCCAGGGATGGGGGTGGGCTCCGCACTAACCAGGAGGCCCATGCTCCTCCACAGAACGGTGACTACAACAAGCCGATCCCAGCCCAGTACCTGGAGCACCTGAACCACGTGGTGAGCGGCGTGCGCACTCCCCAGGATCCCGCACAGCCGCAGCAGTGGGTGAGCAGCCAGGTCCTTCTGTGCAGAAGGTGCAGCCACCACCAGACCACCAAGATCAAGCAGCTGGCCGCCTTCGCTCCACGGGAGGAGGTGAGCAGGGTGGCGGGGCCAACCTGCACAGGCCTGGCTGGGGCCGTCTCTGTGCCTCTAGCCTCTGTTAAGCCAGACAGCAGCCTGTCTGTCCCGAGTACCCAAGGCCCCTTCCCTTGATGCTGGGCTGGCTGCATTCCAGGGAGTGTGACTCCTTCTCAACTGGAGCTAAACTGCTTGCTCTCGCTGTTTTGTCATCGCTGTCTGGGGGCTGAGCCCGGGAACGCTAGTGGGAATCCTGGGGATTGCTATTCCAGAGGTTTTTGTCCCTGGACAGAGGAGGAGAGGGGCCTTGGACTCCACTGGGCCCTGTGGAACCCATCCTGTCCTCATCCTTCTAGGTCCCTTTACCTGTTGGCAGCCTGGCAGTTCCTGGGGTAAGGGGTTCTGGGGATCGAACCCAAGTACTGAACCACCAAGCTATGCCTCAACCCCGGCTGGGGCAATTCAGACCTGGTTGGGAACACTCATAGCTCTGGGAGAAGAGGGAAGCTAGGTATTACTAAGAAACTTAAAGTTAGGAGTTAGACTGAGCTGGGAGCTTTGTTCCCCTGGGTCTCCCTCCATGAGATCCAGGGGGTCCTCCTCTTGGACCCCACCCCTAGACGTTGCCTAGCCTGGGGTCCTGTGACCTCCAGAGACAGACCCCAGCTAAAGCCTAGAAACACCAGCTTTCCCAGGTCCAGCCTAGAAGGGGAGAGAACAGAGTGAGCTCAGGCCAAGCAGGGAGAGACGGAGGTCTGCAGAAAGGGGAGGAAAAGGGGACCTAGAATCAGATGGCTTTTCTGGCACACTTGGTCTCCTCCAGATATCAAACTGGTCCTGACCAGTCGAGACTGAAACACTGGAGATAACAGTGATGTGTCTCTGAGGGTGCCGGCAGTGGGGCTTCTCTTCTGGGCTGCTCCAGAAGCCCAAAGAACCCTGTAGCTCCCCGCTAAGGCCTTGGCCCAGCCAGCAGCTGTGTAATCCATTTTAGACAAGCAGTCAAGGGTAAGGGTAGGCCCCGAGCCAGGGTTGTCCATCTGCTGGAGTCCAGCAGCAGCCTAGAGCTGCCTCCTACCACTTACCTGCCTTCCAGAAGCTGCGGGCAGGAGTGGGGACTGCTGCAAACAGTGCTTCCCTGGTGCCTGGCCTCCAGGTGCATTCTTAGAGCAACAGCGCTTTGTTAGAGCACTGCTGTCACCTGTACCCTCCCTGTGCGCTCTCACTCTTGAGAGCCTGCGTCACCATTCAGTGGCAGAGGGGGAGGCAGTTCAGAGTGGGGGTACTCACCCATGATCACCCTCTTGTAAGTGGCAAGACCTAGTTCTGAACCAGGGGAGCTCAGGTACCCCCAGACTCAAGCCTCTGTCCCCACCCACAGGGGAGATACGACGAGGAGATCGAGGTGTACCGCCACCACCTGGAGCAGATGTACAAGCTGTGCCGGCCATGCCAGGCAGCCGTTGAATACTACATCAAGCACCAGAACCGCCAGCTACGTGCCCTGCTGCTTAGCCACCAGTTTAGGCGCCGGGAGGCTGACCAGGCCCACGTGCAGGTCTGAGACTGGCATCATGGGCTTTCGGGGCCTTGAGTCTACACCGGAAGCCCCTGCCAGAAGGCTGGGCCTCATTGACCCTTCCTGGGGAAACAGCCTTCCCCGGGAGTCCCCTTCCCACCCTGCCCCTCAAGTACCTCTGTCACCAGCCAGGTGTGTGTTCACAAGGAGAGTGACCAGGATCGTGACACTTGTGTTATTTATATGCCCAAGCATGGGTTTGAGTGGCACTTTCTCGACATCGTTACTTGCATTCCTCATGACAGCCTTTATGGTTACTCTTAGGTGCTATGACTCCCGTTTACAACTCTGGGGAGGCTGAGAAGCTTGCACAGAGCCCTGCACCAACTGTGCACCAGTATCAGGGTTTAAACCCAGGAGTGTCTGGCTGACACTACTAATTGTCATCACAAAACCTATTTAATGAAATAGTCTGGTCATTTGAAAAATGAGGGACTAGATGTGCATCTCAGTGGGAAAGCACTTTCCTGACATGTACAAGATTCTGGATTTGATCCTAGCACTGCAAAAATAACCCCTAAAATCACACATAGTAGCAGGTATATTTAGAAATAAACACAGTCCTCTCCTGTCCTGAGATGTGCCCTGGGGCCCTGGGTGTGTGGTTAACAGTCTGCGGCTGGGCCCCTAACCCACAGCAGGGCACCAGGTGGACCCCTGTCAGATGTGGTTCTCATTCTAACTGCATGTTCCCCTACACCGAGTAGCTTCTGGCTGTATTGTTTAACTTTTGCCAGCGTTAACTGTGTGTACTGCAGTACTAGTTAAAAGCACAAGGGAGAACTTGACAGGGTAAGTTTGGAGAACTTACTTGGAGGAATAAGGTCCCTACAATGTGGAAGAGATTGTTTAAAAGGAGAGCGAGGATGGTGGGGGCAGGAGGATACCAGGCAGTGGTGTCCACAGCAGAGCTGAGGGGTGTGGGAACAGGGCATCTGTAAGTATCAGGCTCTTGAATGAGTACCATGGGGCCCAGCCAGCCCCTTGTCCCCCCGCTCCCCAGGGCATGTGTGGCAGTTGGTGGTGCTGTGGCACCTTGCTGACCCGTCTCTCTTCCTCCCTCTCAGAGCTTGTCTACGGCGAAGGCCCCAGTCCAGGTCATCCTGCTTCGTGCTCTGGCCTTCCTGGCCTGTGCCTTCCTGCTGACTACTGCGCTGTATGGCCCCAGTGACCCCTTCACCCCAGAGGCTGCCCTGCCCCCTGCCCTGCCACCTGGCGGCAATGGCTCAGCCATGCCAGACAATGGCACTGGCCCTGGTGCTGAGGGCTGGCGGCAGCTGCTGGGCCTGCTGCCCGAGCATACAGCCGAGAAGTTGCTTGAGGCCTGGGCCTTTGGGCAGAGCCACCAGATGGCCGTTGTACTGCTGGGCCTGCTTACCTGCGTGCTGGCCATGCTCATGGCCGGCCGTATCAGGTACGTGCAGGCCGTGGCACAGCAGGCAGGGATTCGAGCCCTGGTTGCTGTGTGGGGATGGGGGCCGGGGCCTTGGTGTACAGCCCTGGGCTGGACTCCACCGTGTAGCTGGACGAGACTTGTCCTTCCTCCAGGAACCCAGAATCTGGCAGGCGAGACAGGACATGAAATGACTTGCCTTTCAGGGGGCAGTGGCACCAGCACTTGCCCACTGTGAGCTGGGCCCAGTCACTTCACTTCTGTCCCTCACTCTCCTGTCTATAAGCCACGTGACGAGATCACCTGCCTGTGGGCTGTGGGGCTCAGGTGAGGTGCTCTTGGGCCTTGCTTCCTTCCTGAGTGGTAGCAGGCCCACACTGCTGCAGCCACACAGTGGCTCAGGAGGTTTCCTGAGCCCCATCTCAGCAGCACAGGAGGAGTGCTGACCTGCTCAGAGCTGGCGGCTTGTAAGCCAGAGGAGGGAGTCCCCCGGCTCTGGGCTCTGCCCTATGAGCAAGGCCCAGTGTGGGCGGAGGAGGCAGGAAGCAACTGGGCTGGGGGTTCCTGCCTTGCCCCTCAGGCACCAACCTGCCCCTGCTGTCTCCCCATAGGCTCCGAAGAATCGACGCCTTTTCCACCTGCCTGTGGGCCCTGCTGCTGGGGCTGCACCTGGCTGAGCAGTACCTACAAGTGGCCTCACCCAACTGGCTGGATACACTCAAGTTCAGCACCACGTCCCTGTGCTGCCTGGTGGGCTTCACAGCAGCTGTGGCCACAAGGAAAGCAACAGGCCCACGGAGGTTCCGGCCCCGAAGGTCAGAGAAGCAGCAGTGACTGCGGGGGGAGGACAGATGGATGAACAGCCCAGGGTGCAGCTCGTGCCTGGAGCAGGCACCCCGCGGTCTTGTCTTTTCTCACCTGCCTCACTTCCCATCCACCCAGCCTAGAGCCCCGAGTCCAGTCCAGTCTCTTCACTGCCCACCTTTTCCTTCCCAGCACCGCCAGGCCATCCCCCGATTGAGGTGCTGCCTGAGTGCCCTGTAGCACTCACCACTACCACCACTTCTGGCCTGAGACCCTTTCACAGCCTCAGTGACCTGGACCTGAGCAGCACCCTCACAGTCTGCCTCTGCCCCCAGCCCTGAGCCTGCTGCCCATGGCACTTGCTCATCCACGCCGCCACAGGGTGAGGGTGTGAGGCTGAGCCCCAGCACACGGCGGTGATGGTGGCTACCTGCTGAGTCCTTGCTGTGTGACCCGACCACTCAGGCTGCTTGGTAGGGCAAGTGCCACTCAGAGTGAGTGAGGGCCAGAAGAGAATCACCACCCTGTCCCCACATAGGACCTCCCACCTGGTCTGTCCCTTGGTCTTGCTTATGGCATGGCAGGCAGGGATTCGAGCTGGGCTGCCTCAGTTCACTACCCAGTTCCCTGCTCTGAGACTTTCCTAGACTACACGATCCCTTGGCTCTTTCCCCAGGAATGGGGAGTGTAGGTCTTGGGCCTGACCTGGCCTTGACCATAATATGTGAAGTGAGCCCCATCCCAAGGTGGATAATAGAAAATCCGGCTGCTTCTTGTAGTCGAGAAGCGCCTTCCTGACAGCCAGGCTGTGCTGGGCTCCCCAGGGTGCAGTCTTAATAGTCTGCTCAGCAGTTAGTTACCAGGCGCGCCACGTGCCAGCCCTGCCTGCTCCTCTGCCCTGCCAGCTGGGCCAGGACTTCCCCTCGCTGGCTGGCAGGAGCGGACTTGAGTGCTCTCATCAGCCCCGCGACCCTGTGCCGGGGATGTGCCCCAGCTCCTCTGCTCGCCCAACATGGTGCCTGAGAGAAGCTCAGATTGCCCTAGTTCTGCACAGGTCAGGAGCCCACAGGCCCAGAGGCTAGTGATAAGGTCATTCCACCTTGTCCTCCTCTGGCTTGTCACTCCCTGGCTTCCTTACAGCAGCTCATGTAGGATGCCGTCCTCCTGCCCTCCACTTCCCCGGAGAACAGCCACAGGGCCTTGGCCTGGCCTTGCCCTCTGAGGAAGGGCCGCAGCCCAAAGCTGCAGCCCCAGGGAAGGGCCATACGCCTGCTCCTCGTTAGCTGTTTGTCCTGGCCAGGCCCTTGCTGTTCCTTGCCTCAATTAACCATCTGAAATGACAGGTAGAACCCTTGCCAGGGCCCTGGGGTGCTGGCCTCTGGGGATGTGAGGGTCACATGCAGTAGCACATAGGGACACACTCTGAGAACTAACTGTGGTGCTGTCCCAATGTGGAGATAGATCTTGGCTTCGAGGCTGTGTGCAAGGGCCCAGCAGGAGTGTGGGCCCAGGCTGGGACGCCTGGTGTAGCCTGTGGTGGCCCCTGAGTAGGCTGCGTACTCCCTTCAGGGCCAGTCTGTCCTGCCACTTGTCACTCAACATGAGCCTCACTCTGACTGGCCTGCAGTGTGCCAGCTCTTCCACTCTGCTTCAGAGCCCAAGGAGGGCAAAAGCAGATTACACGTGTGAGGGCCACACCCAGCAAAGGGGCCACCGGCTGCCTAGGTCTGGGGGGTGCCAGATAGGCAGGCAGGAGACGGCTGGTCATCTTCAGCATGGCGCCCCTTTGGGAGTTGAGTGGTGCCCAGGACCCACCATTACTAGCTGTTAAGTCTGAGGGTCCTATGAGGCCACCCATCGTCTGGCCTCCATAGTAGACTGTAGGAGCTCACGTCCTGCTCAGTTTCTGCGTGTGGTGAGCCCGGGTGGGGCAGGAGACCATCTGGGCTTCTGCAGCCTTCTGTGACTTCAGACAAGGCCTGGCCATGCTGGACTTGGCTTCTTGTTCTGCGTGCAGGGTTAGATGAAAGCCCTCAGAAAAGATGTGGACAAGGCCCTGGCCCTTTGCTCAACAGTGAGGAGTAGGGAGCCTCTGCTGCCCCTGGAGGTTCATCTGCCTGTCCCTCCACCTCCTGAAGCAGCCTAAGGGGGAAGGCGACAGGTGCCAGGCTGTCGGCCGTGCGCTCTGGGTGTGATGTGAATCTCTCGTTCTCAAAACTGACCGTGTGGTGCTGATTTCTGTGCTCTTGGCAGTGGGCAGGAGCAGGATGTGTGTGTGTATTTAAATTATTTATAATAGCCGGAGCCAGCTCTGGCTGGCAGGGATCCCTTACTCAGCAGATGTCTCTCCTGCTCTCTGGTGGGTGTGAAGACACGAGCCGGTAAGGATTCCTGGCCTTTTTAAGAGTTCTGTGTGACTTTTAACTGTCCATTGACGTTTCCATTACAAGTGCCGGCGCCTTCCGGTATTAATGGCAGCAGCTGAGGAAGTGCAGGCTTCCCTGGAGGGGGACAGGCTGATGGGACCACCATATGAGCATCCCAGGTCAGGGGTGTCATCCCTGCTGAGAGTAGGGGAGGTAGGCTCAGCCATCTCCCCGCTCTGGGTCTACGGTCCCAACCCCGCCCAGCGGGCTCTGGAGCAGACTGCCAGGACCATCCTCCAGGATCCCTCAGCTGGCCCTGCCCTGCCAGGAAGGGGCCTGTGTCCTGTCTGCGACTGGTGCCGAGTCTCATCTGTCTTGTTGTGTAGAATTGTCGATAATTGTCTAGTGACCCCTAATCACTGTAAACACCACTCTGGCCGTAGACATCATGTTTTGAATGCTGTGTTTTCAATAAATGCCTCCCGGGCCCTGCTATTTCCGGTTGGCGTCAGGTACCATGTCTTTTCCTGTTTTCTTTCACATTTCTTCAGAAGGGCCTCTGCCAGGGCTGGGGCAGCGGGGAGGGCTTGTTTGGGGTGTAGGCATGTACACAGGAGTCTGAATGGGAGGTCTGGGAGCTGGTGACAATGACAGATGGCTCAGGGGCCACCTCTCCTTCACCTTGATGCATAGTTTTCTCATCTCAATAAATAGCTGCTTAAAACATAACCTCTCTCCTGCTCTTGACGAGGCGGGGCAGGAGAAGACCATGTGGCTCCTCATGTTCGTCAAGTTGCTGGCCCTACCCACAGTCACCATCCCTGGGAGTTGGGGGTCACAGATGTGGATCTCAGGCTCTGAGTCCCTGTCTGCGGTGGGTCTGAGCACACGAGCGAGCATTCACACCTGCACTGCTCTCTGGAGCCCGACAGCCAGGGCTCCTATAACAGGAGGACGCTCTGTGGGAACCCTCCTCCAGAGTAGAATTGAGCCCCAACAGAGACCTCACCTGGTGCTTTGTGAGGGTCCACCTATCCAGTGCTGTTACCTCACATCACAGCAGGAGGGCAGACCTCCAGCACTCTCCCAATGCCAGCAGTTTCTGTGTCAGGTGGTTGAGATTCTTGGGTTTAACGGGGGGACAGTGGGGTGGCCCCAGGTGTGAGGAAGCACTGGGGAACGTGGGAACACACTGGCAAGACCCAGCTACTCCTGGTGTTGACCCTAGTGGCCAGGAGCCTCTGGTCCCAGCTGGCTGCTTCCGAAACCCATAGCCTGACAAGGACTCTCTCGCCTCTCTGCATCCTTAACCATGCTCACTAGTCCCTGGAGTCTTCCTGCTCCAGAGTCACCCTTGGCGCCTGGCCTTGAGAGGAGTGGTCACAGGAGGCCCTACAGAGTCCTGCTGCCCCCTGCTGGAGGGGCCTGCGCCCGCTTTGAGGCCTACACCCTTCTGCTGTGGGGCTGCTCCCTGCTGACTCCCCTGCAGAGATGGGTAGTCTCTTCTCACCCAGGCCACACTTGCCTAACCACGTGATGTTACCGTCACAAAATGAGAATACAAAACCTTTTCCTTTTTTTTAACCCTATTTTTTGGTGCTGGGCCCTTGCATACCCTCAGCAAGCGGTCTGCCCTTGTGTGGTGCCCTCAGCCTGCAGAATCTTTTTTTATTTAGAGACAGAGCCCTCCCCAGAGTCTGGGGGCAAGGAACTGGGCATCAGGTCTGAAGAACGAGTTAGGTAGAACGGGGGTGCATCCTGCCTGGGCCCAGTTGGCCAGGCCCCTCTGCAGATTTTCTACCTTAATTTCCCATGTTCTGTAAACACTGGACCTCACCATTGGTTCTGAAATCCAGACAGCCTTCTGGTTCTTTGCGAAAGATCAGAATGGTCATGTGATTATCCAGGGAGTCAACAGCTGTCCCCATCCTTGCCTTATAAAACTTCTTAAAGGGACAGAAGAGAGAAATAGCCAGGAGAGTGATGGTAGCTTGGCTAGTGACCCCCTGAGCCCTCGGTCATGACGGCATGGGTACGTGAGCCAGCCCCAGCTCACCACAGGCCTGAGCCTACCCACCCATCTGTTGCCACATTGTCTGCTGGGCTCCTTTGTCCCTTGGGATCGAGGTAAGGCTGGACGCCCAGAGCTTCGTCCAGAAGGCAGACTAATGTATTAACTGCCTCTGTCCTCTCCCCTTCTGTAACTGGGTGCCCTAATCGGAAGCATGGTTGACATTCTGGCCTGGGGCCATCCGTCCTGTTGTGTGATCTGTACCATTCTCAAATTAAAGAGACACTGTCCCCTGTCTTTTGGGCAGCCTCGTGGTCATTTATGGGTCTCTTCTGAGCTCGAGTTTGATGTGTGCCCCCCAAGAGCCTGAGGGTGTGAGGCCTGGCCACCTCTCCCTCTGTGCTGCAAAGGGCTTTAGAGGAGCATCCAGGGTCTGAGACCAGAGAGCAGGAGGCAGCCTCCCAAGAGAGAGCGACGGGAGGGCTTCAGAAATCGTGCCCAGGCAGCACAGGGCTCCCTGGGCCCCAGCCCGTGTGGGAGACCACCCAGGTGTCTCCTGGGCTCCACTGCTCTCTGGGAGCCTCTGGACACAGCAGGAAGGGGCATTCGGAGCCCAGGTCCACCGAGTCTCGCTGAGCGCGCGGCACAGGCTGGGTTTTTGTTTCAGGGCGCAGGGGCTGGCGTGAGGTTGGCAAGGGCGACAGTGTCACTTTAATGCCGAGACTTGTAGTGGAGGTAGTTTGCTGTGAGCCTGAGGGCTTGGAGGGGCATGCGGGCTGGGGTGGGTCATGCTGGCGCCTCCCAGCCACCCGCTCCTAATGGCGCGAATGGGTGACTGCTTTTCTGCTTCAACTAACGCACGCCTCCTGGGGACCCTGACTCAGGCCCCTCGCACCTGGGAAAGGGCATGGACCCCTGCTGGGCAGGCTGCCTCCAGAACTTTCTGGGCTCACCCTCTTCCTCTCTTGGTGCCCAATGGGCCCTTGCAGGTGTTTCCCTGGAGACTCTGCCGGCCTTTTCCCCTCCAGCCCCAGCCTGGCTGTGCCTCACCCAAGCGTTGCCAGCTCTTCGCCATCCCTGTTCATCCCCACCCCACCCGGCTTCCTGCCACTCGCCAACCAGCAGCTGTTCCGGTCTCCCCGCCGGGCCTCACCCTCCTCTCTACCAGGCCGCCTCAGCCGGGCCCTCTCACTGGGAACCATTCCCTCCCTGACTCGAGCAGGTAAGAGGCATCGGTGGGCAGGCGCAAGCCGGGGCAGCTGGGCTGGGATCTGGAAAGGACAGGATGGGCCTGCTCAGCAGCTGCCCTCGGCCTCAACCCCTCTCAGCCTCTGCTTCCCTCCAAAACACAGGACAAGGAGCAGCATGGTCCCAGGGTTAAGTGAGAGGAGGTGCTTGGAGGGTGCTCAGAGGGGCCACAGGTGCTCTGGCTCCTCAGGAAATGTGAGCGCCTATGGGTTTGCCTTTTCCTACTTTTCTACCATTCTTGTATCTGTTTTCTGAGCAAAGTCCTGGGGATGGGAAAATGTGTCCCCAAGCGCAGGGATTCTGCTCAGGTGAGTCACGTTGGGCAAGCACTTGCTGCTCATGGACTTTGAAGGGACCAAGGCCTGTCCCTGATGTGAAGGACTTTGTCTCACTCTCACCTTTCCCAACTGAATCTGCTAAGTTGCTAGTAAATTAATTCAGTTTAAGCATGCTCAGGACTCCAGAGTGTCTGAACGATGCCCTCTCGCCTTTGGGAAGCCTCCCTCTCAGTAGAGTCTCCTGAGGGCGGCATTCTGAGTGCCAGGGGAGCTTCAAGGCAAAAGGGTGCATCTTAATCTGATGTTTTTGCTGAACTGTACGTTCAGCCAGGCTTGGTCCAGTGCAATCAAGGTCTCACTTAAGCCCCTCAAAGATTCTGCCGGGCAGGGGGCTACAGCTCTGTGTCAGCTCCCTCTGCTCCCCAGTTTCATTAGGGGACTTGCCCAAGGTCCCTCTGCTGCTGAGTGCTGGGTTTGAGCCTGGCCTGCCAGACCCTTAAGTGCAGGCTATGTGGGTGAATAAGCTCCAGAACATTTTAGGGTCGCCCTGTCCATCCTGGGGTGAGACACGGTTTGAGGCCTTCTGAGGAGCAGTGGAGTGTGATTACTCACCCTGGGTACAAACTCCTGGACTCTAGGTGTTCCTGTGTAACCAACCAGGAGCCAGGCTGCTGGAGGAAAGTGGCTGCTGCCTGTCCCCCTACAGGGAATTGTTCTAAGGACATTCCTGAGACCCAGGCTTGTCGAATGACAGGCAGGTCATAGCCAAGGACTGGCCCAACATAAGCTCTGGACATTCCTGAGACCCAGGCTTGTCGAATGACAGGCAAGTCATAGCCAAGGACTGGCCCAACATAAGCTCTGGACATTCCTGAGACCCAGGCTTGTCGAATGACAGGCAAGTCATAGCCAAGGACTGGCCCAACATAAGCTCTGGGTGCTGATGGAGCCTCTGTAAGCTTTTTGGAGCAGCACCTAGAGTGAGAGTGCCTTTGGAATGCCCTAGACAGGGACCCTGACCCTGCAGCTGGGAGTGTTTTTAGGAGTTCCTATCAGGAGCTAAGACCTGGCGGAGGCCTGAGGCTGAGAGTGGGGTCCAGGTCGGAGAAGGGGCTCCATCTCCCAGGCCTCCACAGGACAGTGCTAGAACAGACCCTGCCTGAGTCTTTGATGGCTGTCTTGTGAGGAGAGAGGTGCTTAGTTCTTCAAAACATAATATGAGCCGGGAGCAGCCATGCATGCTGCAATCCCAGCCTATGATCCTGAGGACTCAGGAGGCTGAGGCAGGAAGAGCAAAAGTTCAAGGTCAACCTGGACATCTTAGCCAGACCCTGACTCAAAATAAAATGTGAAATGGTGTAATAAGATATAACGTTTTTCCTTTAAAAAATTTAAGTGCGTGTGTAGAGTTAAGAAGCTGTTGTACATTTATGATTTAATAAAATATCTAAAGGGAAAAAAATAAAATGTGAAAAAGGCACTGGGGTACATACAGCTCAGGGGTAGAGCTTGTACTTGGCCTGCGCGGGGCCCAGGGTTCCATTCCCAGACCCCAAGCAAAATGATGATGAAATGGTCCCAGCTAACCATTCCATGGGGTTACAGCAGGGACTTAACCTCTGAGGGCAAGTCCTGCTCCCACGTCCAGTAAGGTAAAAATAGGTGGAGCCCCAGCCTCTGCCCACCTCCCACTTCTCCCTGGTGCTGGGGGTCCTGGGTCCCACCTGCAGGCCTGAGGGAGGGGAGGTGGGTCACGAGCCCTTGGTTGTAGGGGAGGTACCCTTCCCCAAGATCTCCTTTCTCCATCCCACCGGGCAGGTCAGGTGTACTTCCCAGGTTGCTGTGAGGAGGACCCTCCTGTGTAGGAAATGGAAGCGCTGCACCACTGGGAACAGCTGAGAGGGCCCCCGGGTCCCGGCTCCCTGGAGCCTAAGACCATAGCCCTAGGTGGGTGCGTGCACCTTGCTGCCCCCTCATCTCCTCTGAAGTGGGGTGGTTAGCCTGGGGCGGAGTGAGTGGCAGCTAGCTTAGTGGAGTGCTCACCTAGCACATAAGGCCCTGGCTTTCATCCAGCACTGCAAAAAAATTAAAATGGGGCAGTGGCTCTGGGGCTGTGAGGGGACACAGGGAGAGCAGTCAGCCAAGTGTCTGGAACAGGCTCCTCGGCAGACTGGCTGCTGTTGGCGTTGAGGGGCTCCTGACAACAGCAGCCCTCGCTGCCCCAGCATGCTGACCTGAGGCTGATGGTAGTAGGTTTTGTTCTTCCCCTAAGCAGTGATGTCCCTCTCTGTCTCCTAGGGCCCCAGCCTGCCAGCTCTCTGAGGGAACTGCCGAGGTGCCAGCCCTGCCTAGGGTTGGTTACACGCTGACTGAGAGTGGCAGAGCTGAGGGACTTTCGTCTTGAGCCCCTAGGAAGGAGGATGGCCATTCTGGGGCCAGTTCAGGTCTTTGCAGCAGGGCCTCCCATGCTTGAGGACAGCAAACAATCTCCCTGTCCCTGTCAAGGCTTAAGGACACAGAATGGCCATCCTGAGGTGTCGGCAGAGTTCAGTGGGTCTGAGTTCCAGTATCTGAACATCTGACGACAGTGGGATCCCAAGGTCCATGCTGGGCATGGGTCTGAGGAACACGTCTGGCGGGTCTTTAACTTGGATGTGGGAGGCAGTAGGTCCAGGGTCAGGTATGTGGCCGCGTCGCCTTCTTATCTCTCTCCCTCTGCTCTTCGCTGCTGCTCTCTGCAGAAGCCCTCGACCTTGCATGCCCAGAAGAGACCCTGTCCCAGCATCCATAGACCTGGTACTGGGGGACTGATCGGCATGCTTGGGTCATGTGTTCACTCTCACCCAGGCACATGGGCTGGCCTGGACGAGGAGGGGCCGGCAGGACACGGGGATGGACCCTGTGGCGCTCCTGGGGCAGGGGAGCAGCCGTCAGTCCCCAGCACAAGGCACGTGGCATCCTCCAGGTTTCCCACATGGCTCTCAGCAGGTCATTTGGGGGAACATCAGATACTGGATTAGCCAGGCGTGATGGCACACGCCTGTAATCCCAGCACTTAGGGAGGCTGAGACAGGAGGATCACAAGTTCAAAGCCAGCCTCAGCAAGGGCGAGGTGCTAAGCAACTCAGTGAGACCCTGTCTCTACATAAAACACAAAATAGGGCTGAGGATGTGACTCGGTGGTCAAGTACCCCTGAGTTCAATCCCCAGTACCAAAAAAAAAAAAGATACTGGATGTGGGCCTGCCCTGGGGTGCATTTGATTTAGGAGGAGACAGCACGTTGGGTGCCCCATGGGGTCCAGCACAAGCGTGCTAGAATGGGGGTAGTGGGGAAGGTAGAACTCAAGACGGCTGAAACGTGGAGCCTTGTGTGGCAAGAAGGGCCCAGAATGAGGAGTCAGAGACCTGAACCAGCTGCTGGCTGCCCCTGTGGCCCACCAGGGCTCTCAGTTTCTTTATCTTCAAGTTGGGAATGTGCCCGGGTACCTGGGGTGGTGGCCGAAGGATCGGTCACATGCCTGTGTTTTGGGAAAGCGTGGGTGAAAGTGCAGGTTGGATTTCAGCAGGACGCTCAAGGCAGAGTTGGTGGCTCCTGGTCGACTCGTGGTCGCAGGCCTGGTGCAGTTTGTTTCTCTTTCTGTCCAGACTCAGGGTACCTGTTCAGCGGGAGCCGCCCACCATCTCGAGTGTCTCGACCTGGGGAGGTTCCTCTTTCAGGTAAGGAGAACAGGCACCAAGAGAGGGGATAGGAACGCTGCCTTGGGGCTGGGGAGGCCCAGGGTTTCCAGAGCGGAGTAGCCCCAAGCATGAGCTATGAGACCCAGCAGAGATGTGTTCACACCAGCCCCGGGCAAGACACTGCCACCCCCAGGCCCTAGTTTCCTGTGGTGTGAATGTGGTGGTGGGTTATAGGATCAGGGTAGGCTGTCAAGCATGGACAGAGATGTGCTCTGGGCTCCAGCCACCAGCGTGCTTGGGCTGGCAGACTGAAGTCAGGTCCGAGTTTGTTCCTACCCAGGCCTTGCTCTCAGCTGAAGGAGATGCTGGGGCTTTGGACAGAAATCGAGGGCAGGGGGACATGGCTGAGGATCCGTGCCCTCCTCAGTTCGGCGGGGCCTCCCGCTGTCCCCCATGTCTGCTCCTTCCCTTTCTTCCTGGGTTAAGGAAGGAAAAGCAGCAGGACGGAGACAGCCATGACAGCGGCAACCCTCCTTGCCCTGCTGTCCTCACTCTCGTCACCCGCCCTCCCTGCAGATTACTTCTCTCTGCTGTCCGGAAACTGCCCCGCCTCACCGCTCCCTTCCCCGGTGCCCTCAGTGGCTAGCTCAGTGGCCTCCAGCTATGGCTCCCTGCGCCACCGCAGGCCCCTCATCAGCCCTGCCCGGCTCAACCTGAAGGGGCAGAAGCTGCTGCTGTTCCCGTCGCCCCCTGGGGAGGCCCCCAGCACCCCCAGCAGCTCGGAAGAGCACTCCCCGCACAACGGCAGCCTCTTCACCATCGAACCGCCTCAGCTTCCCCAGAGGCAGCCCATGCAGGACAAGAAGCACACTGTGGGTACGTGTGGGGCATAAAGCACATTGCGGGTGTGGCCTTCAGCTCAGCTTCCACCCGCCAGGGACCATCGGGAGCACCTAGGCCACCAAGAGGCCATTGGTGCTATGATGGGGCTGTCCTTGGACATTGTCCCAGGCTCCAGACTTTCCCAGTGTAGCTCTGGTGACCTTGAATCCCCAGGACATTGTCCTCTACTGGCTGGTTTTATTTTTCTCTTTTGCAGTTGACCTTCGGAGTCCTCTATTCTGGACCCATTGAAAACAGTCATGCTCAGGCAGGCTGTGTCTTGTCACAGATGTCTTTGTTTTGTTCAAATGATCTTGTACTGCAAAGCATTTTAAAAAATTTTAGGGTCTGATGTGGTGGTGCTTGCCTGTAATCCCAGAAGCTTGGGAGCCTGAACAGGGGGGATTGCAAATTTAAGGTCAACCTCAGCAATTTAGCAAGGCTCTAAGCACCTTAGTGAGAACCTGTCTCAAAAAATAAAAAGGGCTGGGGATGTGGCTTAAGGATAAAGTGTCCCTGGGTTCAATCCCCAGCACCAAAAATAAAAATTAAAAAATTTTTAAGCCTGGGCTGAGGACGGAGCTCAGTGGTGGAGTGCTTGCCTCCCCATGCATGAGGTCCCAGGGCTCAACCCCCCAATGCTGCAAATAATAACAATAAATAATAAAAATAAAAAATGTCTAGGACTGGGGACGTAGCTCAGTGGCAAAGTGGTTGCCTAGCATGTGTGAGGCAATCCTTGGCACTGGAAAAAAAAAATTTGTTTTAGATTAGGCTTCTTTAGAGTCTTTTTTTTTTAAAGCAAGGATTGAACCCAAGAGCACTTAACCACTGTGCCACATCCCCAGCGCTTTTTATTTTTTATTTTGAGACAAGGTCTCACCAAATTGCTGAGACTGATATCAAACTCATGTACATTCTGCCTCAGCCCTTCAAGTCGCTGGGATTATAGGTGTGTGCCTTTAAAATCTAGGACTTTCACACAAATGTGTAGATTTCTTGTGTCTCTAATAATGGTGGAAGTTCCAACCACACTGGGCTGAATGCTGGCTAGGCAGAAGTCCCCTGTCCCTGGGCTGCCTTGCTGTCTATCCACCTCCCCCTGCAGAGGTCCCCCTTGTGGGCATTTGTGGGTACCTGTTGGCATTTGATCTGAAACCAGATACCCCATGGCAGCTAAGCAGCCAGGGTCCAAACAGAGTCTGAGCAAGGACCCACCCTTCCACTGCCCAGGGAAGGTGAGCAGGTTGGGACAGGCTGGCCCACCACTTCCAAGGACCATGTCTTGGAATTGAAGTGGAGCTGCCCACATCTGACCCTGGGGGTGAGCTGTGTGCACCCCTGAGACACATGCCTTCTCTTTGCAGACACAAGGTCAGTGCCAGAGAGAGGCAGTGCCTGTAGCAGCCACTCCATCAAGAAAGAGGACGAGTCCTCCCAGTCGTCCACCTGTGTGGTGGACACCACCACCAGAGGGTGCCCAGAGGAGGCTGCCGCCTGGAAAGGTCTGCACCCTGGATGCGGGAGAACATGGGAGGGGACAGAGCCAAAGCCAGAGTCACCTCCTGCTGGGTACAGAGCTCTGGCCTAGAACCATAGGGCCTGTGACATGGGAGAAAGAACCTCAGGGGCACCACAGTCCTCCGGCCAGTGGAATCTTCCCAGTGCTCCTGGATCTAGAGTCTACACTCGGCAGATGGCCTCCCCTTCCCACCAGTACGGGTTCAGTCCAGGCCTCCACCATCTCGTATGAGTCTCTGGCCTCAGGTGGCTATTTAAATTTAGCTGAACTAAAATAAAATTAAGATCTTGGGCTGAGTGTGGTGGTGCACCTGTAATCCCAGTGACTCGGGAGGCTGCAGCAGGAGGATCACAAATTCAAAGCCAACCTGAGCACTTAGCAAGACCCTGTCTCAAAATAAAAAAATGGAAAGGGCTGGGGATGTGGCTTAGTGGTTAAGCACCCCTGGGTTCAATCCCTGGTACCAAAAAAAAAAAGAACTTGGTTCCTCAGCTGCACTGGCCACATTGCCAGAGGCTACAAGTGGCTGTGGCTGCCACAGTGGGCAGGCAGACACTAGAGACTTCCCACCTGGGGCTGACCTGCAGAGCAGCTGCTGGTTCAGACCTCTCTGCTTGCTGATTGGCTCGGCCATGGAGCAGTCAGTGGTTAGCATCAGTTCTCCCCCAGGTGGGGAGGTGGCAGGTGGATAGAGAGGACGGACAGGCCCACAAGTAGGAGGCGACTCTTGGAGTCAAGCAGATCTGGGGTGTGGCTGGTGACCTTGAGGCCTTGGTGAGGACAGACCTGAGTCACTGCTTTTTACCTCTGAGACCTGAACAGATGGTGACCCCACCCCATTTCCTTGTCTGTGAAGTTGGTGTCATGGTTGCCCAGGGATAGGCGCAGGGCAGGCTGCCTTGGGCTACCTGCTGGCCTGGGCTTGGGAAAGGCAGGGCTCCATGAGGATGGGCAGGGCCGAGGTCCTACATCGTAGGGATACCTTGGGGAAGGGGACACTGAGGCCCCACCAACTGCCTCTTCTGGAGGATTGGGTGCTGTTCAGCTGCTGTGGCCCCATCAAGGCCCCTCTGACTAGTGTCTCCCCCTGCACAGGGCGCTTTGGTCCCGCCCTGGTCCGGGGCCTCCTGGCTGTGAGCTTGGCTGCCAACGCCCTCTTCACCTCTGCCTACCTGTACCAGAGCCTCCGCTGACCCCCAGCACCCTGGAGGGCGGTGCCCAGCGGCTTCTACCACTGCCGGCCTCAGAAGCCTCCCGAGGGTGTGCCTCCGCCCTCTCCAGGGCCTGGACCTGCCGGGTCATGCGTTCCTGTCCTCAGGACCCCCACTCTCCTCGCCTGACAGACTGTCCGAGGCCATGGTCCTCGCCTGCCACCCACTTGGCTGACATGGGTGTGTTCGGTGCTGACACTCTGACCCTGAAACCCGGGCCCCTCCCTGCCGTCCAGCCCTTCCTGGCAGAAGGCCAGCACTACTGTACCTGCGGCAAGAGGCCAGGCTGCCTGACCCTGCTGCCAGCTCAAGTCCCATCTTCGTACTGTACTCCCCTGGCAGGGGGGTCACCTCAGAGCCCCACTAAAATGAAGAAAGCCCCTGGGATGGTCCCTGGGTCACCACCAACCCTGTCTCCTTCCAGAGAGAAAGCCTCCCTTGGGCGAGCCCCTAAGGCTGGGCATCTTGTCTTTCCCTTCCTGCTGGCTTCAGGCAGAAGTGGGCAGATGGGGAGCCTGGGGCTCAGTTCTAGCACCCACCCTCCCTCTCCTCCTCCCCTGTGCATCCCTATTTCGTGATTTCTGGTGACCTTGCCAGGAAGCAGCCTGTTACTCTGAGGACGCTAGGGCCGCCCTAGGCCTGTTTTCCCAGGCCCCTCCCTCCCACGTGGCCCACCAGGTCCCTCAGCTCCATATGAACTGCAGATCTCAGAGGAGACTGGGCCCTGCCTGCCCCACTGGGCACTTGGCTCCTTCCAACCTGAGACCCTCTGTTCTACCCTCTTGCTCTCCTGGGCCCTCCTGGGTTCCACATGACTGCTTATCTCCCAGGCCACCCCAACTGGCCGCCCTCTGCCCCGCTCCTGTTAGCCCCTGCCAGTGCTCTTCTGACCCATCTTGCCTCTGTGAGGGGAAGGAGCACCTTGGCCTGAGCTGCCCCTGCCCTGTGGGCAAGTGTCGGGGTGGGGGACCCTCCCGCCCCTGGGCCTCGCCCCAGGCTGCATGTCTGTCTGCCTGTTGATGCGCGTGTTTGCTGGGGGAGGGATCGGCCGCCTCAGTGAATTCTGGGACTCGCTGTGGGGAGGGGCATGGGACAGGAGGAAGGGTCTTCACTCTGTCATTCAGGGATAAAGTTTAATTTTATTTTTGTACACATTTTGCCAGGTAAGGCATTCGCTGCTCGGCAGGATGCCTGCAGTTCTCCCTGCTGGGAGGCGATTTTCTTAAGCTCGGGTGCTTCGTTGTACTTTTTTTAACACATGGGAAGGAGTCCTGCTCTGACCTCACCCTCCCTCCCTCGCCACTCTTGTCCTGGGAGCTCCTGATGCTGTGTCCTGGGCCGTCCACCGCCCTGCACGTTGGGGGCCAGGATGGTGTGAGGACAGTCCAGCTGCCAGAGAGGGTTTCAACATGGAGGTGGCACCCCTTGGTCCCCATTTGTATGGTGGGCGTGTTAAGTTTTTAAATCTTATTTTTTGCCTAACAAAACCAAACTCCATTCCCAGTGCCCTGTCTCTGGCCCCAGCACACGCTCCACCTCCACACAGGGAGCTCTGCTACCTGGACCAGTGGCCCAGCACCCCGCGGGGCCGGGGAGGGGCTTTTATGTTGTTTCAAACAGAAAACACAACCTTATTTTTGTTTACAAAAGCAAAAAATGAAACCAAAAAACATACCGACCTTTGAACTGTGCCTTGCTGTCTCCTCTTCATTCTCGCCTGCTGGCAGCTCGTGGGGAGGAGCCCTGCTGAGGTGGAACCCACTCCTCTCCTCCCTGCACACAGAGCGCCTGGTGTAGGGTGGCAGGCGCGGTGTGACAGTGGTGGTCTTGGAGGGGAGGCTGGTGACCTGGGCCAGCCTAGGCAAATGGTGCTGAAGAGGTTGTGAGCAGAGAGAAGAGGCCTCCTGCAGCAGGACTCAGACACGCTCAGCTCACCTCCTCCAGAAAGCCTGCCCCAGGCTCGGGGTCGCTGTGTGACAGGCCTGGTCTCCTGAGCCCACTCCGAGTGGCCCTGTGGCCTTGGGCAGCTGGGCCCAGCACCAGCACCTCTGCATGCAGAGTGAGATACAGCCCAGCCAGGGGGCCTGGCACCTGGGCTGCAGGAGGAGAGGGCTCCAGGCTGAGCCAGGAGCCACACCAGCCCTCAAAGCAGTCTCGGGTCAGGAACATGGGGTTTGCATTTCTTTGCAGCTTCAGCATCGCTCTGAGCTAGCAAGCTGTCCATCCAGGTCATCGTGGGGATACTAAGCCCCAGCACAATGCAAAGGGAGCCACTGTCTTTCTGGCCCAATGCCCATCAGATGATGGACAGTGAGTTGGTGCTTGACACCCCCAGGGCAGGTAGGGTACAAGCCTGGGCTAACTTGCCCTACCCAGAACCCACAAGGTGCGGCCCAAACACCTCAGGTCCCTGACTCCAAGACTTCCCATGATACCCTCTGGGGTCCTAAGGTAGCCCAGTGACCCTGGTGGGCTCATCCCATTCTACACATGAGCCCGAGATTCAAATCACACTCCAGACCCCTTACCCAGCACCATGAAGACAGCTATTTATTACAAAAAGAAAACAAATTGTCGAGCATAGTGGCGCAAGGCTGTAATCCCAGCCCTTAAGGAGGCTGAGACAAGAGAATAGCGAGTTCAAAGCCAGCTTCAGCAACAGTGAGGTGCTAAGCAACTCAGTGAGACCCTGTCTCTACATGAAACACAAAATAGGGCTGGGGATGTGGCTCAGTGGTCGAGTGCCCCTGAGTTCAATCTCTAGTACCAAAAAAAAAGAAAGAAAACAAATTTAAAGAAAATCGAGAAACATAAGTAATCAAAAAAGAAAATGTCAAGGCTGGGGTTGTGGCTCAGGGGCAGAGCACTCGCCTCGCACATGTGTAGGTTCGATTTTCAGCACCACATAAAAATAAAAAGATAAGTCCATCTATAACTAAAAAAATTTTTAAAAAGAAAATGTCCATCCGGGGCTGGGATTATGGCACAGTGGTAGCGTGCTCGCCTAGCATGCATAAGGCACTGGGTTCGATCCTCAGCACCACATAAAAATAAAATAAAGATATTCTGTCACCTACAACTAAAAAAAAATAAACATTTAAAAAAAAAAAAAGAAAATGTCCATCCTACCATTAAAATATTTATGCTTGTCCTTCCCCTGCCTTGCATGTTGAAGAAAATCCAGAAATATAAATAAAATATTGGCATCTCCCAAGCCCACTGTGCTGGGGATTGAACCCGGGCCTCGTGTGCTGGGCAAGTGCTGTACCACTGAGCTACCATGGCCCCAGCCCCCCCCTTTTTTTTCCTCTGTATATATCTAAATGTGCACTTTTTATGAAATCAATCTGATTATACAAAACATTATTTGGTAACTATTTCTCCTCCAACATCATAACCCACCGCTCTGTGCCCAGCCTGCAGTCCTGTTGGAACATGACCTTCTCCCGATGCTGAGCACCTTGAAGGCCAATAAGAGCAGCTTCTCTCTACTTTTTTCATTGGGATGCCAGGAAACATCCTTGCTGGGCTGGGGCTGGGACTCTGGTAGAGTGCTTGCCTGGCTCACACAAGGCCCTGGATTCAGTCCCCGTACTGCAAAAAATAAAGGATTCTAGAGCATTTGGAGTTGCCTGTTGGCGTTCCACAAAAGTAAAGTGTTATTTGTTCAAAACTCCTAACCTGACTTGCTTTGCAAACCTGGCTCTAGAGACCAGACATCTTCCATGGTGAGGTTAGAGGTTTAGGAGACCCAAGTTCCCCTAGTAACATTTGTAAAGAGATGTTTTGTGTTTTTGGTTGGTTGGTTGGTTGGATTTTTTTGGTACTAGGGATTGAACCTGGGGGAGCTTAACTACTGAACCACATCTCCAGCCTTTTCTATTTCTTATTTTGAAACAGGGTCTTACTAAGTTGCCCAGGCTGGCAACTCATGATCCTCCTGCCTTAACCTCCCCTGCCACTGGGGTTACAGACAGGTCAAGGTGGTTTTTAACACAGCTCTAGGGAGGAACCTGGGCAGGCTGAGGACATGTACACAGGGCAGCCCCACCCACTTCAGGCAGAGAAGCCCAGCCCTCACATGCTGGCCCTCCCCAAGTTGGCATCAGAAAAAAATCAGTTGCTTAAAAAAGAAAATGGTTCAAAAACTGCCAGCACACCAGCCCCCTTAACAGCCACCCCTGTGTCTCTGGGGTCCCTCTGTGACGGGAGAGGAGGAACCCAGGTCTCCTGACCTTCTGAGACAGGGGCCCTCTAAAAGCGATGTCTGGGGAACCCAGAGCAACTCCATCACAGCAAAGTGCTTTCTGTGAGAGCAACTTAAGAGTATTTTGCTGGGGGATGGGGACCTGAGGGAAGCTTCCTTCTGTTCTTAAAAAGGGCAGCCCAAGCCGGGCGCGGTGGCTCAAGCCTGTAATCCCAGCACTTAGGGAGGCTGAGACAGGAGAATCACGAGTTCAAAGCCAGCCTCAGCAATGGCGAGGCGCTAAGCAACTCAGTGAGACCCTGTCTCTACATAAAACACAAAATAGGGCTGGGGGTGTGACTCAGTGGTCGAGTGCCCCTGAGTTCAATCCCCAGTACCAAAAAAAGAAAGAAAGAAAAGAAAGACTCTCAGCTACATTTGGGGATTGCTTGGAGATCCCAGAGCAAAAGCAGAAGTGGTGGGGTTGGGACTCTGTGTCCTTCAGGACAGAGGACACAGCCGGGCCAGGATGGAGCAGAGTGGTGCTAGTGGGTCCCAGAGACAATCCACCAGCCCTGAATGGAGCTGGGAAGAAGGGTGTCTAGGTTGTCCCCTGAGTTTCTAGCTGGACATCTGAACAGAGGGGCCCTCCCCTGTCTCGGGAAACTAGGGGCAGGCCGAGAAGGCGAGAGCTCTGTCACTGAGCCACACCCAGCCCTGTTCTGTTACTGATCTGAGAGCTGTTTCCCCAGGGCTCATGGCCTTTGCGTTATGGATGATGTTACAGACTGAACTGTGTGCCCCCAAAACTCACTGAAGCCTTAATCCCAGTGTGCCTGGAAGCAAGGCCTTTAGGAAGTCATTAAGGTTACCTGCAGTGGTAAGGAGGTGCCCTCACCCACTAGGACTGATGTCCTGAGGAAAGGAGAAACACCAGGAGTGCAGTGAAGGGGATCTTGTGAAATCTCCTGCCACCACCAGGAGACACCAGAGAGGAAGGTCCAGTCCACCCAGCCTCATCTGGGACTCCAGCCTCCAGAACTGAGAGAAAAGTAATTTCTTTTGCTTAAGCCACTCAGCCCATGATATTTTATTATACAATAACAAACTAATACAGATGATATATTTCATATATATACTTATATATAAATTTTTTTAATTAGCAAAATTTGCCCTTTCCTAATATAGAGGCAGGACTGAGAATGGCTGCAGCCCTGGGGCTATCAAGCCGAGAGCCTGGCTTTTTATCTCAGCACAGAAATCAGGTCAGTGCAAGCTGCGCGGGAAATGCAGGAACAGGTGCTGCTGTGTCTCGTTAGGAATTGCATTTCTGATTCCTAGAATCAGGCCTTTGCCATGTGAAGACCTCACACGTCATCGAAGAGTTGTCAGGCGCACTGTTGTCAAGCCACACACACGCATGTGCTACCTCACAGCATGTGGACTAAGCTTGTAGAGTGCCTTCGGTACATAGTGTCCCATGCGAATCTGTAAATGACGGAAGCACGTTGCAGGATCTCACGGACAGCAGGACTTTTTTTGGAGCCTAAAGGCTTGCAGAGTCTGTAAGTCAGGAAACAGGGCTACGGACCCCTGTGCCTGCACCCACCCAGTGTTCAGAGAGGCTCCAGCTCTTCGTGCTCTGCTGACCCTGTCTCAAAATTCTTCATCATTTTTGTGCAAGAGGTCTCACGGTTTCATTTCATGGCAGGCCCTGTGGTTATGTGTTCCGGAAGAAACTCATATCCAACTGTTGGCAACAACTGTTCCTGGGAAATAGTGTTGAGGGAAATGAAAGCAGGCTAGAATTTCTTGAATATTCTGCACAGTACCCATGTTTACCACCACTTTAGCTTTTGTAACTTACATTCAAACATCCAGAACATGAGCGATGTTCCAGGTAAATTTAGCTGCCCAATGAAGAGAATGTGCACTTGACCTGGGCAGAACTGGATGAATCTGTCTCCACCAAATAGTTGCTAGCGGGCTCATCTTGGGTACATTACTCACTCTTCCTAAGGGTGTTAGTTGACTTTCCATTGCTCTAACAAAATGCCTGAGATAATCTTTTTTTTTTTAAGGGAAGGTTTCTTTGACTCAGTTCCAGCCCATGATCAGTTGCCTCTGTTGCTTGAAGCCTATGGTGAGGCAGAACATCACACCAGGGAGTGTGTGTGGAGCACACCATTCACCCGGCAACTGGGAAGCACAAAGACAAAGAACCAGGGTCCCAATATCCCCTTCAGAGCCTGTCCCCAGTAACCAGACCCCTTCCACTATGCCAAACATCTCAGAGTTTCACCATCTCCTAGTAGTGCCCTGAGCTGGGGACCAAGTCTTTAATGCATGGGCCTTTGGGGGACACTCATCCAAACCACACCATTCTTCCCTGGTCCACAAAGGCTCAGGTACAGCTCATGAAGCCAAATGCTTTCAGTCCACCCCCAAAGTCCTCAGAGTCTTAACAGTCTCAACATAACTCAGAAACCCACGGTTGAAATCCTTGTTCAAGACTTAAGTCAAATTCTCAGCGTTGAACTACTATTAAAAAATCAAAAAGTAAATTACATGCTTCCAAGATTAACGGCTTTGAGTAAGTGCTGCCTCTAGGCCCACAGGGGGACACCTGGCAGAAGCCACTCAGCTCCTGGTGGCCAGGAGAGCAAAGGGCTGTGGGTCCCCGTGTTCCCTCAAGGCACATCCCCAATGTAGATTTCCTCCCACAAGGTCCTCACCACAGTCCTAAGAGCACCCCAGGTGGGCAGCCACTCCTTTGACTTGTGGGCCTTGGGGAGACACCCAAACTCTGGCACTGAGACTGTTTCTTCGTGGACAAAACATGGGGACCTACCCCCTGGGGCTGGTATAGGATTAAATGAGTCAATTCTGTAAAGGATGCAGAGGCTGCTGGGAGTTTCCAGGTGCTGGTTACAGAGTCACGAGGGACCAAAGGAGCAGAAAGCTCAGGTTTGAGAGCACAAGCAGACCTACGTTTAAATCCTAACCCAGCCGCTTCCCATGTAAAGGTGGGCCCTTCACCCAATCCTCCTGCACCTCGGTTCTGACATCTGTAAAATAGGAACAGTATAGATTCACAGTTCCTTAGCAGGAGGAACTCCAGGCCCTGTGTCTTGTAACCCAGAAAAGGTCAGCTGCCACCCCATAAAGCCAATGGCTTGGGAGACGGGTGACAGGAGAACAAACAGTTTTAATAATAACAAGCCAGCTCAGAGACAATGGGTCAAGTGCCCTTAGCAACCATCTTGGGGGCCTCAGGTATGCAAAAGGGCTTTATGGGAAGGAGAGGAGCAGGGGACAAAGGACAGGCACCACCCCAGTGACCCAGAACTGGATGCTGTCCCAGCCACTCCCATCTTGGTGCCTTTAGCCTCAAAGCGGGGGAGAGGACCTGGCAAGTCTGGGTCAAATCAACCCTGCGCTGCAGCGCCAGGCAGAGCCTTTCTCAAATGATCAATGTGCCCACCTGCAGAGCTGAGCCAAAATCTGACCCAAATTCAGGCAGCAAAGGGGACAGGCACAACATGAAGGCACAGAGGACTTTTCATCCTGTTCTAGCCACCCATGGGACACCGCAGTGAAGCCAAAGTTCTCAGCAACAGTGGCCTGCAGGTCCCTGAAGGGTAACCTAGGCAACTGTCAGCATCATGGCCCCTGCATCAGAGGTGTTACCTAAAGCAAGGCTAATGGGAGGCTAATAATACATGGCCCAGCTGTGCGACCTCCAAAATTCGTGATTTTTAAACTCAATCAAAAGCGAGTGAAACTAAAGGGTTTATTTTCCTGGGTAACAATCTCAGGGGTCCCTCAAGGGCATCTTCCTGCTGGTGCCTGGGACCAGCAGGGGCCAGAAGTGGGGGACAATGTAGGTGGGGGACCTTGAACTGGACGGCAGCCCTGTCCTGGGTTCTTGATTCTGCCTTGCAGAGCTGGCTCTGACCTGCCCTGAGCATCTGGTCAGCTAGATGCCTGCAGTCTGTGTCCTGAGGAGGAAGCCTGGTGCATGGGTGGCTCCCGCTGGCCACCCGCGGGACGGCACAAGGTTGGCTGTAGGAACAGTGCAGACAAGGCTGATTCCGGATGCCTCAGAAGAGTCCAGAGTACCCCACCCGAGGACAGCCCTGTCCAGAATGACTTCAGGCCACTCTCCCCCTTGAGACCTGCGGGCCCCACCCCAAGGCCTCCCTCCCGCACGCTCAGTCTGCACGTCCAGCTCCACCCTCCCCTCCGCAGAGGGGCTCTGGCCCAGCCTGTTCTGGCCCTCATCTCCTTCCCTTCCTAAACTGTCAGGACAGGAGCCTGAGGGAGAGGACCAGGGGATGGATCCCATTCTGGCTCAATGCTGTGGTCAGGACCCCAATTCAGCCCTGACCACTGCCTGGGCACCTGCTGTCCCAAAACTGGCAGAGCTTTCTGCAGCCTGCAGGTTCCCACCCCCTGCCCAGCTGAGTCTCCTTTAGTGTCTGGCTCAGGTAATACCTGCTCCAGGCAGCCGTCGACCCCTCTGCGGCCCCGGGCACTCCCTTCTTTCTTCTTCAGCTTGAGCACCTCAGCGGCAGGGCCAGCCTTCCTGACACCAACCCTGATGCCTCCACCACGGGAGCAAGGGTGTGCTTGGAGGCGCCGCTGTCGGCCACTGCACGTGAGTGAATGAAGACGCAAGTATCTGTTTAATAGAACTGGGACCATGTCGGGCTGCTGGGTGTTTTTCCAAGACAGCTTTTTTTTTGATGTCTCACATCCTGCACATTTTCCCCTCATCATTAAATTTTCTCCATGATTTCCGATGATGGCACTTTTTTGTCGCAGCCCCGTCGTTTTGTAGGCCACCACCTGCTGTTGGGTAATCCAAGTGGGCAAGGCGTCCTCAGCTTTGGGCTCAGCTGGACGGACGGGGGATGAGTCCTGGGAAGTCCTGTCCGTGGCTCCGAGCCTGGAACACATCCAGGGTGCATTTTAAGTCTTTGGCTCCACGTTGTGGGGTGGAGGCCATCTCCCTGCACCATTTTCTTGACTAGCTTCCCAGATAGGGACACGGTAGGGGTTGGCGGGATCAGCCAGCCCCAGTGCAAGAATCCCTCTGGGTTCTTGGGAGTTTGAGCTCAGAGACTAGGAGTCTGGATGGGGAGAAGCAAGAGGTGCCCTGGCTTTCAGGCATCAGGTCAAAGGAGCAAAGCTGGCCCCTGCCTCCCGCCCCACGCCTTTAGGACACCTGCACAGTCCTGCTCCCCTGCCCTGCCTCTGGCGTGGCCACCTTGGGCCCAGAGAGTTTCTGCACCACAGCGCTGAACTCCTGCGTCTGGGCCTGGTGGAGCAGAAAGCAGGTCACTGAGCAGGAACGCAAAGGTGCCACCTGCTCTGCCCCCTCACCAGCCACCAGCCACCAGCCACCCACCCCAGACCGCCCAGAGAGGCCTAAGCCGCTGCTGCCTGCCTGTCCCTCCACCACCAGGCCACTTGTGTGACTGAAGGGAGTTAATGCTCTGCGATCACTGTCTTGAACGTCTTAATTTGGAGGCCAGGGCCTGTGTTTCCATCTTGCACTGGGACTCCCACACTGTGGGGCCCATCCTGCCACCATCCAGTCCTCCCTTCTGCTCAGGTGCACAGGCTCCTGCTGGCTCTCACCCTAGACAGGACCAGAGGTCTGTCCACTCTCTGGCCAAGCACCTAAGGTCCCCTTTGGTTCCTTCCTCCTTCACCAATGACAAGAAAACACCCACAGCGTCTTCTCAGAGGACCCTGGGGAGGGCTGCCTCGGTAAGTGCTAGTCACAGTCACTCCCACTCAGGACCTAGGGATGTTCAGGACCTTGCCAGTCCATTTTCTTGACTAATCGCTGTAGAACAATTCACTCCTAGAAACAGGGTCTGGAGTCCAGAAGGTTCAATGGAAGCCTTTGAGGTGCCAAGCTGAGAGAAGCTGACTACCACCCCGTGGACCTGGAACCTGTCCTCTGCCATGACATCTTCTGTCCCCGGGGCTGCTCTGTCCACGCCACTCCCCAGGCTGCCCCACCCACACCTGAGCCCACCTGCCCTCCTGCTCAAGGACCCCACCCTGCAGCAGCCTGCCCTCCACCTACAAACAGGCCTTATCTTCCCATCTCAAGCTTCAGTGCTCACAGGACCACCCTTTCAGCTCTTTGAAGGGGTTGAGAGTTTTCAAAATATCATCTTGATGGGGCTGGGGGTGCAGCTCTGTGGTAGAGCACGTGCTTAGCAGGTACGAGGCTGTGGGTTCCATACCCAGCACCATATAAAAAAAAAAAATCAAGTGAGAAGACCACTTTCTTCCTTTTCCTTCTATTCTTTCCCCTCCTCAACAATTCACTGGGGAAGGGAGGCCATGCAGCGGCTACTCCTGGTGGCCAGATATGGGTGCTGGACCTCGGTCAGGTGCAGGAGGAACTCGCCTAGGAGGTACCTAGCCAAGGAGAAGGTGGTAAGGCGAGCCTTGGACAGGTGGTGGGAACGTATGTGTGTGCTTTTGTATCATCTGATCCCTAACCCCACTGGAACAGCTGCAAAGACAGGGATGTTGGCCATTGCTATATCCTCAGGAAATTGGTTGCAGCCTACATATGAAATGCCACCATATATCCAATGTGACCATGTTTGGTGGCATTTGACCACATGGGCTTTTTTTTTGTTTTTGTTCTTGTTTTGCCATACGAGGGAACCCAGTGCAAGCTACCTCTCAGCTGTATCCCCAGCCCTTTTCACTTTTTATGTTAAGACAGGATCTCACTAAGTTGTCCAGGCTGGACTCATACTTGCAATCCTCCTGCCTCAGCCTCCCAAGTAGCTGGGCTTGCAGGGGTGAGCCATGGTGCCTGGTCAACAGATAATATATTGAAGGAGAAAGTGAACCAGTCACCCTGTGCCTTGATGGTCTCATGGACAGTGACTTTACAACACCTGCAGGGGGCAAGCCAGAAAGAGAAGTGAGCCCTGTTGCAGGTTCCGCTTGGCAGCTGGGGGAAGAGACAACTTTCACCTCAGCAAGAGGGAAGTGCAGGCGGAGGGCATGTCACGAGGGGTGGCAGTTGGGTCCGGGCAGACTCCTGGCCCGGGTAGAACGCCCATGAGGCCACTGGAGCTGTGTCGAAAGCCTGACTGGAAGGACGGCGGCGGCGGGAGCAGGTGTCAGGAGAAGGGGTGGCTCTGCTGCGTCTGCTGTTTGCACTGCAAGAGGGAAGAGAGGGAGAGGAAGTTGGGGGGACTTACTGTTCCAACAAAACTAGCCTGGCTGTCCAACACCTGCCACAGCCACCTGCAGCCCAAGCCCAACAGCAAAGGATTTACACTGGTAACCCCATCCCTGTTGGAATCTGGTAGGAAGAAGAGCAAGTCCATGTTCTATATGTCACCAGTGTCACGGAAATCATGACACCTTAGCCCGTCCAGCAGCAAGGTGCTGAGCATCTGTGGACAGCGGCAGCAGGGCCCCAAACAGCCACCAGGTGGCGCCTTGTGCTCCTGGAGACCAGGCAGGAGGCCCAAAGATCAAGGCTGGCAGATGGCCACAGAGGGCCTGGAGGGAGTGGTAAGTGTCCCCTGCAGGTAGGGACTCCACCTCAGCCTCTTTGCCCCAGGGACAGCCTCCCTCTCTACATCAAGCCCTCTTGCACGGGTGGGACTGCCCAGATGTGCATGTGTTGGGGCTGCAGTTTGTGGACCCCCAACACTGGCCCCCAAACCAGAGAACAAATCTTCAGGCCCAGAAGCTGAGGGCACAAGCTCCCTACAGCCTGAGGCTCCAATCCCTTTCCAGCCACATCATGCTGGGTAAACAGGCCAATTCGACTCCCTGCCTCCATCTTCTCCCCTGAGAAATGGGAGCGCAATACTGATCTCATGGGGTTGATACATTTAAGTTAGATAATGCTGGTGAGGATGATTAGAGGAGAGTGCACTAGGTAATAACAATGGCACTGAGGATAATGACCATGTGTTGAGCGCTCAGTGTTCTGCACACCTGCTGCCTAGGAACCCAATTTAATTCCCTTTTTCTATGGGAGTGGCTGGGGACTACAGGCTGAATCTCCTCCCCAAAAGGCCAGGCCTCCCTTAACATCCACCTACCCTGTGGCCCCTGGGTGCCGCTCAGTGCTGCCCACAGTGGGCAGGGGAGGGGACGCTGGTGAGCTGCGGTCTGCAAGCTGTGAATGGCTTTGATCTCCAGTTTCTCAGCCTCACAGTCCTCTGTGAGGCGAAGCAGAGGCTGCTGGTGGGTTCGAGCCCACCGCCCACTCGGAGACCAGCAGAGGAAGCGCTGAGGCCACGGCATCTCCCTTCCAGCCCCCACGTGGCTCCTGCCGTGGTCTGAGCAGGCCCAGGGCTTCTGGGAAAAGCACCCCTGTCATGGAGGGACGGGGCAGGGGTGGGCAGTGGGAGAGTGAAGGCCACTGCAGGACACTGTGGTTTCAAGCTTGGGGACTGACTGGGCAGGAGTGCCTTCCTGAGAGGGTGAGCCCTGGAGGGTGGCCAGGATGGGTGGGCCCGGGGAACTCCGTTGAGATGCACTGGGTTTGAGGGTTCTGTAGAATGTTGAGGGGATGCTCAGAGGCAGCTGGGAGGACAGAGATGGTCAGGATCTAGAGGTGGGCGGCGACGGGGACATGAAGCACAGGTCAGGCCTGAAGCACAGGGCCATCCCCCACTGGGCCATCTGGAGGCCTCGGCTCTCCCGGGGCCCTGGGTAGAGAAAGGCTTGGCAGGGGGCGTCTGTGGGGAGGATCCCCAGAAGCCCAGTTTTCTGGCTGTGGTCTGTC
This sequence comes from Xerus rutilus, assembly GCA_028644305.1. Taxonomy (NCBI): domain Eukaryota; kingdom Metazoa; phylum Chordata; class Mammalia; order Rodentia; family Sciuridae; genus Xerus; species Xerus rutilus. The sequence goes on from CM053400.1 coordinate 5,872,954, forward strand.
CTGGGATGAAGCAAGCAGCTGAGCAGCCTCATGACCCTGAGTCCAAGCGAGGGCTGGGGCCTGGGCGAGGAGCAGCTTCCAGTGGTCTGTCCCCCTCTCATGACCTCCCTGCAATCAGGCCACCTGAGTCCCACCTCTCTCCTGGGGGTCTCACTATGAGCATGCACCGAGGTGGAAGCTGTGGGGCTGGGGCTTCTGGGTTCCAGGCCAGGAGGAAGGAGGCTCTAAGACCACTTGGGCTCCGGAGCCCCTTGGCCTCTCAGAACCTGTTTGTGTCTGGGGTCAGTGCCTTGCCTCTGTGCCCCAGCCAGGTGACTTCCCCTTCCTGGCTCCCTTTACCTCTTCTGCAGCAGAGACCAGGTCACCTGGCTCCTCCTGCCACACACGCTGGAGGGGCAGAGCCTCAGGGATGGGCTTTCAGCAGCTGGCCCTGCTCCCTGTCTTGCCACAGGCCCCCAAGTGCTGAGATGAAGGAGCCTGCAACAGCTCTCCCGCCCTGCCCCCACCACTGTGGGCTCACAGGCCTCGAACAAAAACACACCACAAATAGAAATCAAAGTCTGAGAAAGAACCAAGGAGCCATGACCCAGCCGTGGGAAAGGCTGTGCGGCCCTAGCCCAGTCCCTTGACTTCTCTGAGCTTGTTTGCTCATCAGTAAAACCAGGCAGTTGTCTCAACCATGAAGGGTTTGTGAGAAGCTGAGATGAGATGTAAAACACCAGGCACAGCTGTGATGTTTGGTCCCTAAAGAAAGCCCCTCGTGGCGGGGTCTCGCGGACTCTCCCCTTGCCCCACTGCCCCCGCAGTCGGGCTGGGGCTGCCCCGCTGCTTTCCTGCAAGACAGGGGGCTGCCACGCTCGCCTGGGGAGGCTCTGCAGCCTTGCTCTAGGCTCCACTTCCTGTTTTTCTCCCCAACTGAGTTTTGCCCATAGCTCTTTCATCAGGGGAGCTGGGGGTGGGAGGCGGAGGCAGAGGCTGCCTGGGGTAGAAGCCCAGGCTGAGATTAGACAGGGATATCAGGGGCCAGGAGACGGGGTGGAGCTGGGAGCTGCCTTGAGGGCAGAGCAGGGCCCGGTCCTCACTTCCCACCCTCACTCTGGACACAGCCTAGGCTTGAGAAAGTCCAGGACGCCCTGATCTAAGCTGGGCCCCCATCTCTCTGGTGATGCAAGGCGCAGCCAGGCCACTGCAAAAATAAGTGCAGCCTCCCTGCCTCCCTGAGGCTGTAGGGCTGAGCATGGGCTTCAGTGTCACTGGGTCTAAGATCCAGCCTGAAGGACAGGAAGGAGCTGTCCTGCTCCAGCCAGGAGGGTGGGTTTTGTCCTCTCCCTTGGCTACAGTCCCCAACCCTCCCTCTGGACACAAGCGTGCCTCTGCCGGGGGGCAGCTGAGTCCACAGGTGATTGTGGCTGCGTGGACCGAGTGCTCCAGCCGGGACATGCAGCTTGGGACAAAGCCAGGACCCGCATAACGCCTGTGCTGGGCCCTGATTCTACTGAGTGGTTATCCAGGCACAGAGAGCAGGGGCAAAGGAAGGGTGGGGAGGGTGCATCAGGCCCAGGGAACGGCATGTGCAAAGGCCCAGAACAGACAGCAACCCTGGAATGTTCTGGAGCTGCAAGTCCCCGCTCAGCAGCAAGGAAGGCAGGGTAGGGAAGGGCTGGGAGGAGGCCTTGGGAGGCTGGCTGGCAGGCCCCACTCCAATAACTGTACGTCCACCTCATCCTCAAACCTCAGCCTCACCCCACACCCCCTTACAGTCTGTCTCAGCCTAAGATCAGAAACAAGCTCAAGCAGGAAAGGGGACTTCACAGCAGACGTCCTTGCTCCCCAAGACTGTGCCTCCCACCCCCTCCAACTGCAAGCCCAGGCAGCTTGCCTTGTGCCTGACAGAACAGCTATAAATCAGGGTTCCCCTCCTCGGGGTCCATTAATTTGCTAGAACAGCTCACAGTACTAGGAAAACACATATTCTGATTTATTATAAACAACATCCCAAAGGCTATGCATGGTGAGGCACACCTGTAATCCCAGCGGCTCTGGAGGCTGAGGCAGGAGGATTTCAAGTTTGAGGCCAGCCTCAGCAATTTAGCAAGACCCTGTCTCAAAACAAAAGAATAAAAAGGACTGGGGATGGGGCTGGGATTGTAGCTCGGCGGTAGGGCGCTTGCCTTGCATGCGTGAGGCCCTGGGTTCGATCCTCAGCACCACATACAAAACAATAAAATAAAGACATTGTGTCCATCTACAACTAAAAAAATATTAAAAAAAAAAAAAAGGACTGGGGATGTAGCTCAGTGGTAAAGAGCCCCTGGGTTCAATCCTCAGCACCAAAAAATAAGTAATAAAATAAAAAACATCACAAAGGAGCCGGGCGCGGTGGCTCAAGCCTGTAATCCCAGCACTTAGGGAGGCTGAGACAGGAGAATCGTGAGTTCAAAGCCAGCCTCAGCAATGGCGAGGCGCTAAGCAACTCAGTGAGACCCTGTCTCTACATAAAACACAAAATAGGGCTGGGGATGTGGCTCAGGGGTCGAGTGCCCCTGAGTTCAATCCCCAGTACAAAAAAAAAAAAAAAAAATCACAAAGGATTCTGAAGAACATCACCTGAGGACATGAATAGAACCAGGTATGGGGACAGGGCTTGGAGCTTCCAAGTCCTCTCATTGTCACCTCCCAGGAACCTCTCTGTGTCCAGCCACCCTAAAACTCTCTGCACATTGTCCTTTTGGGGTTCTGTGTGGGCCTGACTGATGACATCATTGACCCTCTTCCCAGGAGGCTGGGGGTGGGGCTGAAAGTTCCAACCTTCTAATCACATGGTCGGTTCCCCTGGCAACCAGCCCCATCCTGAGGAAATCCAGCAGTCTCTGGTTGTCAATCAATTCTGCATCATATAAAAAGACACGTATCACTTTGGGTCTCCTAAAGATCGTAGGAGTCACATGCTAGGAAAAGGGATAAGGACAAATACGTATTCCTCAATACCGTAGGTACAAGCTGCTCTCAGAGATGCAGCCCAGGCTTGGGAGGCTGGGACCCGACAGCCCCTGGTTACCTTCCTAGCACCACGTGTCTGTCCCCACCTGCCCACTTACATGACATCTGCTGAGCTGATGTGTCCTAGATCCCTTCACCCAAAGAGAACTATTTCCTGTTCCCAAGCCCACTTTTCTGGGAAAGACTTGATTGGCCTCTTCGGGGCCTCACTTCTGGGCCAATGTGCTGTGGCAGCTGGTTAGGTTTGTCTGCTGCGCACCCATCCCCGCGGCTTTGTGAGGAAGGGTTACCAGAAAGGGGACCAGACCAACAGCCTGGTGGCCTCAAAGCCTCAGCGTCCACTCTGGTCCATTCTGTTCTGGTTCTGACCCACACACGCGTGCCAGCCCTCGCAGGGCCCCATTTCCTCCCATTCATTCGCCCTTGCTTAGTCTAGTCCTGCCACACCCGAGCCAACCACCCTGGCAAAGGACAGGTGACTTGGGCAGCGTCAAACCAGTGCATCCAGGCTGCGTTCTCTGGATGTCTCCGCCTGCTGTATGTCTGTCCCCCTGTATTTCTGCTGGACCTCTCTAAAGCAGCTCCCCAAGACATCCCTCAACTTGTAGACCGAGAGATCAGTTTAACTTCTACCACACTTGATCTACAGTGCAGAAGCTTCGAAACGGCACACACTGTGGTCTTAAATGTCAGGAACAAGCTGTCACAGGGGTCATCTGCTTTGCTGGTCACTTTCCTTGACCCCTTGGTTGGCGAATGTGACCACCCAGGGTCTGCTCACTTTGAAGATGCCCCCAGTTGAGGGTCTTTTGGGCCTATCCTTGAGAGTTTCTCAAAAAGGTAACTGCCTTAGTCATTTGCTTCTTGCTGCTGGGACTGTGGCCTCAAAATGCTCCTAGAGAGTGAGATGTCATAAGCCCCAAGTTGCCAGGCTATTTCCTGGGTTTTCTGCCCTCCTAAAACCTAGTTGATTATTTCAAAATTTTACTTTGGGTCATGCCAATTGCCCAGAACCAATGCCTTAGAATCCTGTCTGGTTGAATATCCAAGCTAGGAGTTGGCTCTGGCCAGCGCTGGGGATTCCCAGCAGCAAGCATGGCGGCTGGTGTCTTCTTTCAGCCCAAGGGTGAGAAGAGGAACTCTCTGTCTAACTTAGGAAGGTCCTTTCCTTTCATTTCTCTTGGACACCACTGGCTTATGCTCATGCCAGCTGACAACGCAGGCACCTCAAGCTTGTCTGGCAGGGAGCAGAGGTTAAGTTTGTTCAGCCCTGTGGTATCCCCATTCCAAATGCCAGGCGCACGATACACCAGCTGCTACCAACAGGGTGTGGCAGAGACCACGGCTACCACTACTGCGTAAGTGCAGATCATCTGACTTTTGGTAGTCACTGCATATAGGAAAAGAGAATTTCCCTTAACAAAGTTCAGTATTTGCCTTTATATATATATATATTTTTTTTGAGTTGTCAATGGACTTTTATTTTATTTATATGCGGTGCTGAAAATCTAACGCAGTGTCTCACACATGCTGGGCAAGCGCTCTACCACTGAGCCACCACCCCAGCTCCAGTATTTGCCTTAATTTTTCCTAATCTTTTTTTTTTTTTGGTACTGGAGATTGAACTCGGGGGTGCTCAACCACTGAGCCACATCTCCAGCCCTATTTTGTGTTTTATTTAGAGACAGGGTCTCACTGAGTTGCTTAGCACCTTGCCATTGCTGAGGCTGGCTTTGAACTGGCAATCCTCTTGTTTCAGCCTCCCGAGGATCTGTGATTACAAGCATGTGCCACCGCGCCCGGCCTGTTTTGTAACTGACAGTTTCTCAAGGACTCAGCCCTGAAGTCCCCGGGGGACCACTGAAAATAGCTGAAGGGATCTGTTACCATGTAAGGAGGACTGCCAGCCCCCACCCAGGAAGAAAGTCCTCAGTGGCCTCCTCACTCAGCTTCATCCTAGCTGGTTTTATACTTTCTTTGAAAATCTATAACACCCATTTCTTTTTTTTTTTTTTTTTTGGTACTGGGGATTGAACTCAGGGGTACTCGACCACTGAGCCACATCCCCAGCCCTATTTTTGTGTTTTATGTAGAGACAGGGTCTCACTGAGTTGCTTAGCGCCTCGCCATTGCTGAGGCTGGCTTTGAACTCGCGATTCTCCTGCCTCAGCCTCCCTGAGTGCTGGGATTACAGGCTTGAGCCACCGTGCCCGGCTTATAACACCCATTTCTGATACCAATATGTCTAATAACTGGGATTTCCTGGTTTCAAATAATAGAAATCAAGGCAAGAGAATTGGTGCTAGGCGGAATATTGTCCCCTCCATCTCCTGCTACAAAAACTAATGCTTATACAGAACCTCAAAAAGTGACCTTAAGTGGAAATAGGATCTTCATAGATGTGATTAGTTGAGAGATGAGGTTGTACTGGAATACGGTGTCTTTATAAAAAGAAGGACACTTGGACAAAGACAGACACAAAGAGAGGCAGAAACTGGAGGGGGGCATCTACAAGCTAAGGAGTGCCAGCAGCCTCCAGAAGCTAGAGAGAGGCCTGGGGTGGATTCTCCTTTGTTGCCTCCAGAAGGGACCAACCAGCCCACACCTGGATTCTGGGTTTTGGCCTCCAGATGTGCAAGAGTATAAACGTCTTGTTTGAAGTCGTGGAGTTCATGGGCAATTGCTACAGGAACCCTAGGAAACAGAGTTGAAGAATGAAGAGTGTAAGGTGTGGGGACACAAATATGACTAAAAGATATTTGAATAGACGCTTGTCTATTCACCCTCGTTTATTTGCTTATTCAGTCTTTTAGTCATATCTCTCTCACATCCCTCTTCCTCTGCTCACCTGCTTCGTGATTCTCTGTCTCCTCCTGCATCCCATCCTGATTTCTGCAGTCCTTCTAATGGGCACAGAGGCCCCACGGCACCCAGCTCTCATCCTGCAGCACCCCAGTTCTAGGTACTGAGGAGCAAAGCCTCCCTTGATTCTAATTCTCATGCCCAAGGAAGTCACTGATAGGCTCTCCTTGGGTCACGTGACTGCCCTTGGCCATATTGACTTGGGCAGGGTCAAGGGCATGCTAGGCAAGGGGGACTGCTGGGCACTGCTGGTGTAGCTATGTGGAGGCAGCGGCAGGGTTCCTGGAGAAAGGAGCTGGGCGTATGGGCCTCAGCACAGGGCTCTTGCCATCCGCATGCGCCTGAATAGGAGCTCTGGTTGGCAGAGGACCCACGCCTCGCTCTGTACAGGACCCTTGCTGCTGCCACTGTGGCTTGTTTTAAAACTGATACTGTGGTTTGCCTTTCTCTTCTTCCTCTCCCTGCCCCCAACCCCAGGGGAGGCAAGGCTACTCTCCCCACCCTAGGCCGAGTTATCTGTCCTTCAGCTCATGCGCCACAGGAATGAAAGAATCCAGGCTCAGGGCTGGCACTGGAAGACCTAAGGAACAGCTATCTCTCAAGGATACGAGTGAATTACGACCCCTGACAGGGCACAGCTGGAATGCAGCCTTAGAGTCACCCATTAAAATCCCTCTGCCCCCCCTTGCAGTTAGAATCACAGCCTCTGGGATGGGAATCCCCTGCGTTTCTCTTTTGCTAGCAAAGCTGTGAAACTTTTTTTGTTTTTTTCTCAAAACCTCGTCCTCTCTATTGGATCAGTAGTGGGGATGAGAACCAAGCTTTTGGTATCGCTTGCATCCACTGGCAGCCTCCCCGACGCCATCTGCACCCGCACACGAGGGCTTCTCCGGGGGTCGAGCCCTTAGCAGCGTCGTCGCCCCACCAGTGATGAGGAGGCAGACATCCAGCTACCACCCAGTGTGACTGCAGCCCAGGCAGATGGGAGACAAATTAAGGTTCACGTTTTTGCTTCTTTTCTTCTTCTCCCTCGTCTTCCTCCTCCCCCGCCCCTCATGCTCCTTGTCCCCTGCTGTGCTGTTTGGAAGGGCATCACCGGTTTGACCCACAGGCAGGATTGGAGGGTAAGGCTCCAGTTCCTTGACGGCAATCAATCTAAAGAAATTTATCTGGAATTCTCCTGTAGACGCTTGTCTATTCACCCTCGTTTATTTGCTTATTCAGTCTTTTAGTCATATCTGTGGACTCATGGATATTGCTTTTATACCTGGTGTTAAAATTCAACGTTACTTGATCTCGTGGCTCAAGTTGTTCCAGCTTCGGCCTGTGGAGGTGTTTCCAGTCCCCTCTGTGTCCTCTGACA